>CM062819.1:1533178753-1533778753 GCA_031772625.1 Pinus tabuliformis
GCTTAGGCCACCCCGCAAAATTGCTTAAACAAAACCTAAGAATAATACCAACCTACCCATATTTATCAGCACAAGGCAAGGTTGGGCAGGTAATGCCCATCTGTCTGGCAGACTTACCCATACATATACACAGGATATGGGAGCTCTCCACTTCTCCTGCATACTAATTCTTGAGAATTTCCACTTCTTTTGTAATAACAATAAGGGCCTCACCCTTCCTTTCCTAGGCGAGGTATAATTGTGAGGTATTTATCTAGACCTCAATACATTCTGAGTTTTTCCAAAGCCATTAGTTCCTTACCACACATATTGATAGCCATTCCATTATATATAGGTTTATGCTCCCTTCTTTGGCCTACATAGATGTGATTCTTGGTCATAAAGAAGTGTTGAATCAACCGAATCAATCAAATAACTGCCCCAAGCCTCTCTATTGATTGTTGTACGAGAGCATCCTCAATTTGTGTTCTACAACAAAATATAGCAGCCAATATCATGCCAGAATGTACCACCACAGCTAGAGGACAATATAGCTTTAAAAAAATGTTTCTATTATTTACAATGGGAATCACTAAGCACAATGATGGATTGTTCTATTGTTCTTTATGGTTGAATTTTTGAAGTATGGTTGTTGAATGATATATTGGAATCAAATAAAAGAAAAACTACATCACAAGTAATTATCAAATTTCAAAAATATTGTGCTAATTGCACTTAGAAAATCAGCACACCTTATCAGAGGAGTTAAGCATAGGCTACCACTCAACAAGTACTTTGATCATTATGCCACAGGGTGCACTTACTTAATGTTTTGGGCATTTGGGATGGATAAAAGGGTAATCTAGATGATTAATTGATCTTGATTGTGAGTTTTTTCTCTCACCTTACTAGAGGGGTTAATCTTTAGCCCTAGTCTAGTGGGACCTCACTTAAATCCTTAGGTTTATAGGAGGGTCACTATGTGGGAGACTTGGAATAAAATAGCGTGTTCATTCTCCCAATTACCATACTTAACACTTTCTATGTCACATTATTAGCCCTTGATATCATCTCCATTCTTCAGGTTCAAATGTTAATGGTTCATTAGGATTTGGCACTCTCTTATTCACATTCACTATGTGGGAGACTTGGACTAAAATAGCGTGTTCATTCTCCCTTTTACCATACTTAACACTTTCTATGTCACATTATTAGCCCTTGATATCATCTCCATTCTTCAGGTTCAAATGTTAATGGTTCATTAGGATTTGGCACTCTCTTATCCACATTTTGAGCACAACCAGAAAACATTGCCCTAGAAGTTAATGCAACTAAAGGAAAGTAAAAGCATAATATGGCCACAATGAAAGAAAAAGAAGATCGAAATGCACAATATGGCTGAGAAATAAGTTAGCATTTGAGCAAAAGCCTAACATGAGCACTACCCTTCTCATTAGCAATCACTCTATTCCTGAGCACTTGATGCTCCATCTCATCAAAAGGAACATTTGCATGTCCCAACCCTAATGAGCAATAAATTGCTTCATCTTAAGGGGTCATTAAATGCATCCACAATTTTTGTGTCCTTTACATCTATACACTCAGTATGTGGATTCCCACTCTCTCATCCCACTTGACCATGCCACTTGGCAATGATTCTTTCCCCTCCATTGCCACTTACGCCAACACCTATTGTATGAAGGATTAACCTTGGAAATGTCACCTTCCCTTAGGGGCTAGAAGCACCTAATATGGTTGACTACTTAGCCACCCCTACAAAAGTGGGAAACACCTTTACCAAACTTTGTTTAGTTAGATATGTGAAGGTGATCTCACTTTGAAGTATGAATATGCCCTTAACACTTAAGTATGGTCCACTTAGATGCATTTATGATCTTAGTTTCTAATGAATGGTTGTTTTCAATTAGGTTTGAGTTGGTTTTCCAGGTGGCCCAAAGTAGCAAGGCCTTAAAGGCAGCCTACTCCACATGATGACCATGCCAAACATTACATTTCAAAGAGCAAGCTAACTTTGCAAATGCAGTGTTGCCCCCTTTTGGGAAAGCATTTGGTCTTTTGATGAATTGGGCAGTTCATATACATCCCAGAGCACCCCCAAGAGCCAAAACATTTGGTTTCTCTTGCCTAGCATGGAGGATTCTTGATGATATACCAATGGACCCAACATGCCCACAAGTTGGCCTTGACACCACTTGATGGGCATGCCATGATCCACAGCCCAAACGAGGATGATCATCCTTAGGATGACTGAGAAGGGCTTGTTGCACTTGATGGATCACTAACGTTGGAGAGAGGAGGCACCACATTGCTCACTTAACACCCATGGAGATGATATGTGGCACCCATATCTGGATTTTGGATCCTTGGAGCTGCCTTAATGCATGATTTGGGGATTTTCCTCAAATGGAGATGATCATGATGCTTGAAGACACTTTGGTCCTTGGCTTTGCCTTGATATAACATTTAAAGCCCTACAAGGGCACGACATCATCATTTTTTTAGGCCTACAGCTCACACGTCTAGGCTTGTCTTGGCATATTATGTTGTAAAGCTAGTGTATTGGCTTGTAACCCAATTTTACTTTTTTCCCACTCAAAAATCAAACTTTTGTAGGGGCTTTTAGTTAGAAATTAGAAGATGAGGAACTCTTATAAATGGAGGATCACCTCTCTCATTTTGTTCATTATCACTTGTGGAAAACTCGACCTCTCTTAGAGAACTCGGCCTAGCTATTTGTACTTAACTACTTTGTGGAGATGTGATCTTTTATGGATTTTTTTTATTAGAGACTAGTGCTTGTTGTGGAGATGTGATCTTTTGTGGATTTTTTGCTATTAGAGACTAGTGCTTGTTATGGAGACATCATTTTGGGATAAAGAAGGCTTGTTCTTGGATATCTTGTGAGTACTTTTTGTTGAATACCTTTCATGATTTTTGCTTGTAATGAATATTTCTAAGGCTTCTACACTCCATGTCTGTACGCTTCTTTTTATATGAAATGATTGGTAAACTTTGCATGGTTTAATTTTGTATCCTTGAACTTCCTTAGAGAACATCTTAAAGAGCCTTTATTTAGTAAAATATATTCCCTCATAAAGTGATAGTTAGGGTTAGCAAGTGAAAACCTAGGGTTTTCCTCCTACTCCCTTCAAGGGTTTGATATTTCCATATGGTCGAAATGTTAATCTAGGTTGTCATTGATGTCAATATAGCAGTGTTTGTAATGACAAATTCTTTAATACATGATGTTGCCTATTGATGCCCATTGATCTTAATACTACTCATGGAGGATCCAAGGATTGAATACAGACGTAATAGAAATAGTGGAACCAAGGAGGAAAGCTATCGGAAGCCGAGGAAAGCCAAAGAGTAAGAGGAAGAAGTCACTGAAAGCCAGCAAGAGAAGAGAAGCAATTTATTGGAAGCAGTTTATAGGGAGTTAAGATATCAGTGCTTTATCAGAGAAATTATATTGTCGCATTATCGGTGGTTCTATTATATTAAGTTATGTAAACACTGCTCAAACCCCCGATGCGATATGTACTACGGACCTGAAACAGGTTATGGTAACAACCCCATACAATATCGCATTCGTCGCATAATCGCAAGCCATAAAGGGATGTTCTATTCAAATCGCTGATTGCGATATATATGCGGACCCGACCGCTCTATTAGAATACACCGTTATGTTATATTGCGTCTGTCGCGTCGGAAGTTATGTACTTCAAGTCTTAAAGGATGTCACGTTAAAAACACTGATTGCGATATTATGCGGACTTGAATGCACCACTATAATATGACTCAATATGATATCACGTCCATTGAATCGCACATTTCAAAGAAATGTCAAAATGTCGATTGCGATAAGGGTGTGGAAACTGTTAGCGCTTGAAATTTCACCTCAGGCTGAGAAAGGTAAACCTCAAGGCAACATCAAACCATTTAGCCTCGTAGCTAGCCCTACGGGGCAGGAGAAGGCTCTCTCCGGTCTATCTCGGTAAAATCTTCAATAGATGAGATGACCAATAAGGTAACACTGATATTAGGCTAGTAAACTGATCAAAGAGTTTGATTTGAGGTTTTTGGGTTTTTGGTGGCAAATGAGGGCAATTTTGGGTGCGGGGATTGGACACAGTTTCTGTAGGGGGTTCTTTGGGGCGAGGTAGGAGACAATATTGATGCCTTTGGTTGAGGTGAATGGTCAGAAATGAAAGGTGAGGAGCTAAAGAGAGCAAACAATAACTTTGAATTCTCTTTAGACAGTAGAAAACATTGAAATTAAACAAACTTAAAAGCAGAGCATGGCAGGCATGAATTCTTACTTTAACACTTCATTTGTTTAATGTGAAGAAGTAAAAGAAAGGAAATGAGTCACATAACAAGCTTACAAGTACATTGAGAAACACACCATCAACACATGAGTCCACAAGAATCCCAAAGAGGACTGCAAAACCCTGGTCTTCCTTAGCCAAAAATTGCAGAGATACAGTGAATAATACAATGATAGCTTCTCCCTCAAGAGTCCAACCTTCCAACCCTTGAAAATGATTAAGAAAATACCTAATATAGGCAAGCCAACCTCTTCCCTTGCCTCTAGGGGTCGAGCTCATCCTTCTAGGAGCTGTTTCAACTAATTCTAAACTGAGCACTAAAATCTAGGCAGTCAAAACAACTTGCCTCTATAAGCTAGGAAACCAATTCATTCATTTAATATTTACCCTTTTCATGAATGAATCTTCTAGAAGTGTTACATAAGAGTAAAAGTGTCTTAAAAGTACAATAATTACATAAAAGAGAATCATAATTCACCCCAAAAAGTAAAACTGGGTCAAACTGCGTTTTTCTGAGCTGTACAGTGCATTTTGGAAAAATCTGCCTGACGGGTCGCGCGCCCCTGCCTGACGGGTCACGCGCCTTTGGAGCCACTTTTTGGGCACTTTCAGGTGTCCAAATTTTGCAAGATTAAGCTTTTTGGAAAGGTCTGTGAGTCTACTTTCCAACCCAACTGGAATTTTTGAATTTGGAGTTCATTTGCCCTGTCAAAAATCAAATCTCCCAAGACTACTTTCTGCAATTCAAAAAAGTGGCAGAAAGTCATTTTTTGCTAGTTTTTTGACTTTCTGGAGGCCCAAAACTTCACCAAATCTCAAGTCCATCCATGAGCATGTGTAACTTTGCATGAAAAATCTGGAAATGCTGAGTTTTTTTCAAATGGAGTTGCCATGATGAAGGGTCGCGCGGGGGGTGAGACCCGTTAATGGGAAAAACCTGCAAATTGCCTGAAAATGCCAAAATTCACCCAAAATTCTCAAAATTTCTTGGGATTTGTGCTGTGGCTAGGCTATTTAGTGCCTTGATCCTTGAGTGAAGCCTCAGCCAAGATACAGAGGGGATTGGGCCTCTTTCTTCGTTTTAGTGCCTCGGTCAACCGCCTTCGAAACATTTTCATCTTTGCCTTGCACACATGCATTCTTGCCCAGTAATGGTTTTTCATGTTCCTCAGCAATTTCTTCTCTTGGTTGGCCTTAGCCAACAGCCTCTCCAAGTGTGCGTTCTCCTGGATGAGCATGGACTCTCGGTCAGCGGGCAATGGATCACCGGGTCTTCTTCGGTTCAAGACTCGGTCACTACGAATCCTCCATAACTCATCAAGTGCCTGCTCATCTTCCAACTGTTTGTTGCGCTGCTCAAGGTAGGTGATGGTCCATTGTGCCCCCTCTAATCTCCTCTGCAAGGCATCATTTTCAGCTCTGAGATGCTGAATGATCTCCTTTGCCTCTTGGCTAGGAGAACTGGCCTCAAGGTCAACAAACTCAATATCGGGAACTCCTGATGGACCCTCATCAATCATGGGCTATTTGCCCCTCTCTGGTACCTGTGATGGTGAAGAAAACAAGGCCCCTTCCACCTGATGTGGAGATAACACTCGCTGAGCCGATGATGAAGGCGAGACCCCTTCCACCTGCTGTGGAGATAGTACTCGCCGAGCTGCTGCAAACAAGGCCCTCTAGCCTCTCTGATAAGTGAGTTGAGGTGAGGAACTAACATGTCGAGTGACCGGAATATCAGGCTGCTGAGATGGTCCTCCCTCCTCCTGAATGACCTCAGGATGTGGCTGGGGTGGTGCTGTGAAAAACTCACGGGAAATGAACTCCTCCCATGAGATGCCCTGCTGAGCCAACTGATGCAAGACTACGAGCTGAATCAAACCATAATGACATAGGTTCCTATACTGCTGGGCCGGGCTCTTCCTCTGCATGACGGAGACCATCCTCTCAATGTTCTGATAAAAGCAGACCGGGATGTTCATCATCCGCACTCGAGTGAAGTGCATCAAGAGGCGAATGTGATATGAGTATACCTGGGAAAATCTGCCCTCACAGGTGAAATAAAGCATAATGAGTCTCAACATGGGGGCATACTGACTCCGGAGGAACCTGAAAGGAAACACACCGGCCAAATGTCTCATGAATGGTGGCCGGACAAAAGGCTCAAAGTGAACTGTATCCAATACCTTACGCTTATTCCAAATTTCCCCGACATTTGGAATCCCTGTAGCCTGTGCAATGATCTCGGGTGTCAAAATGAAATCCACCCCAGCAAGGTTAACATGTCCCTCATGCAAGTGCAAGACAAAGAGGCGGGCCAACTCTCGGTGATGTTGAATCCGAGAGATCCTCTCACAAAACTCATAACAGGACATGTACTGAAAGCAAGAAACTGCCAAAGGACAAGCTTGTAGACCTGCCAAAGAAGTAGGCTCCTCTCTCCTGTGATGGCCACCTTTTCCACCTCTATGTGGCCTCCTCTGTACCTCAACCTCTAACACTGATGCTTGGTCATTACTCTACTCATATGTTTCGGTTTCTGACATGTTTGAGGAGCAGAGTGGACAAAATGTACTGCTGTTTCTGCTTGTAAAAGTGCTGAACTCTATGCTGTTTCAAGGGGACAATGACATGAGGGAAATGTTAGGGGAGGGACCTCTTGCACAAGGAATTGGGAATATATGAATAATAGGGAATTTAGGGAATACATTGCAAACAAATATTTGCATATATACAGGCATACATGTACATAACAAGGATATAGGGAAACATTTACAAAATCACTGCATATAGGAATACATGTATAAACAGTGAACATATGGGAATATGAATACATGCATTAACAGGGAAAGATAGGGAAACATATTTACAAAACTCTTTACATATTCACCAACAAATTCTTGTGTTTACACATGCATATGGTGCAGCAAGATTAGGGTTTGAGTTTTTTGATGCTTTGGGAGAGGGGTAGGGTTTGCATTTTTAGTGATTAGGGAGAAGGGAGGGTTTTCATTTTATTTATAAAATAGTATGGGAAAATAGATATGAATGCAAATATGAGTAAAAAGGGAAGGAGGGAAACAATTTACCAAGGGAAATACCTTGAAACAACACAAACCCTAGCACATTTAAACATTAACAATGCAGCCATATAGTGTCTTTTCACTTGCATGATTTGAGGTTAAAACACAAGCATGAGGGCTTACATTCATAACCAACCACCAAAATGATGTGTAGAGAGCCTACCTTGAACAAATTCGATGACTTGGAGGAAGATTGAGCAAATTTGAAAGGAGATTGCAGAGAACAGGTTGACAGGTCGCGCGCCCCTCCCAACAGGTCGCGCGCGCTTGACGGGTCGCGCCCGTTCAAAAATTGAACTGCTGGATGGCCTCTGACGGGTCGCGCGCACCTGACGGGTCGCGCGCCTGGCCTGACGGGTCACGCGCCTGTCTTGAGCTCGAACCTTGACCAATTTTTTAGAGGATTTATTGCCCCAACATATGAAGAAAGGCGGGGCGAAACAACTGATTAGGTTCACTGAAATGGACGAGAGGAGATGGACCCTAGTTACCAACTTATTAGAGAGAGAGGATATGGCCCCCAGGTGAGAAAAGAGAAGAAGGACACGTTCATTCATACCCATCCGTTCATTCCCCCGTTCAATCAGACCCCGAAGAGAATAAGTTTGTTCCCCATCACTGGCCGAGAAGAGATGATGGCCCCCACGTTTTCACCAGATGAGAGAGGAGAAGTACACCATCGTTACTACCAGAATCACAAACAAGCCAAGTACATTACACGCTAGAACTAGCCTAACCTATACCTGTGAATAACATCACACCTATTACGATTTACCACAACTGAATCTGTACCTTACTTTCGATGCCGTTTCTTTATATACGCTATTGTCATGGAGCCACGTGAAAATGGCCATTTTAGGCTTACCCAGCGAGCTAGGTAGTTTGGGCGCGTCTAGCCTTAAAGAAATGGCGATATAGATGTGTTATTGCACCCTTTGTTCTTATAGTGCTTTAACGCCGCCTGATCCTTGCCTTTGATGAAATAGATTGCAACATGGTTCTTGTGGCTATGGTTGCAATCTTCCTTCCTGCTGTTTCTCATGCTAGAGTCTGAAGTTTCATGGATTTTCTTTTGCATTTCCATGACTTCCTGGCTGTTACTGCAATGATGAGTCCTTTGTTGCTTTTTGACTGTTGTTTTTTGATTTATTGCTTTTATTCTTGTGGTTTTTCCTTGATTTTGGTGAGCTTTATACTTGTGCTTTTTGCTGCTCAATAAGGAACAGAGTTATGATATTCTTCTTGATTTTCACGAACATGCCCTTCATTTTTTTTCCACTGCTTGGTTTGCAAAATAATCCGCCAGTTGATGGTGAATTCTCAAGACATGTCTGAAGATTACATTACCAGAACCTTCCAAGTTCTTCTTGATTCTTCTAAGAATTCTGTTCATGAACTCATTGCTTGGGTTTTTGTTTCTTGCCATTGCCTCTATTATTATTGCTGAGTCTCCTATTATGATAGGATTTTGAATGTCTCTTTTTTTTATTATTCTTGTTCCCATCAGCAAGCTGTATGCTTCTGCCTTATTATTTGAGATTTGTCCCAATCCCCATTCATATGTGACATTTTCTTTCCCATCAGGATCTAGGATTATTCCCCTTGCCCTTGCCTTTCCTGGGTTATGCTTTGAGGCCCCATCAAAGTATAGACAATATCTATTCTAATTTTTCCTCCAGTTTGTCAATTCCTCTTCACTCATTCTTATTTTCCATATATTTCCTGAGTTTATCGTCATGTTTCCTTTTTTTCCATTATTATTTATTATGGCTTTGCTGAGCCAATCTCACTCTTCCTGCTGAAGAGTGTTATAATCTGTTGGTGCTATTCCTTTGACATTGAAGATTTCATAAGTTAAACCCCCACTTTTTTGAGAGGGTGGTCCCTATCCTTGGAATTTGATTTTTGAATATGCACTTATTTCGAGTCAACCAAATTTGCCAACATAGAACTACTGGAATACACTTCCATATCCTCTGAATTGTGACTTTCTTCTTTGTTGTGTAAGGATACGCCTTTTCGAGGGTCTGAAGAAAATCCGGCAAGGGATTTTCAAAATTTATTCTTATTTCCAATGGACTTATCAGTTGCTGCCAACATTCTTTGGCAAATGTGCATTCTTGGAATAAGTACTAAATATTTTCTTCAGCCTGCATGCATAATGGGCATTGTGTTGGGCCTTGAAAGCCCTTTTTTTTTAAGTTGTCACTGGTCAATATTTTCCCTTTTAATAGAGTCCAGATGAACATTTTGATCTTAGGCAGACTTTCTGATTTCCATGCTATTTTCCAGGAGTTCCAGTCTTGTTGATTTGGTTGTTCTTGAAGGATTTTATATCCAGTCCTAACTGTGTAATGTCCACCACTTGGGTCCCAAAGATAAGCATCTTCCTCATCAAAATGGATTGGCGCTGCCCCTTTTAAGAGCTGCCTGATTTTGCTCCATTGCCCTTCCAGATGTCGGAATTGCTAAACTTTTCCAATCTTGCCACTCCTTTTGATTGTCTGAAATGACATATATAATATAGAATCTCAGTCATTAGAGTGATATGGCCAAGCATCAGAGTTATATGGGTAATACAATAAATCTATTTATGGATTGACGGATTCGCCCACCTCCAGACTAGGTGGGTTGTAGAAATGGGCTGCTGGCTTGAAAAACCTCCGCCAAGCTAAAATGGCCAAATTAGTAGGATGCGTAAGCATGCTCGACTGTTAAGGCCGCCATCATGCCCCCGGCAGGGTGAGGTACGTTAGTGACTCGACCTATGGGAGAGGTACGTTAGTGACTCGACTGATAAGGACCTTTAGGTGCTCGACCATGTACACAAAGTACATATGAACCACCTACCGGGGGGTTTGACTAAGAAAGAAATCCAGTTTAGATGCCACATAAGGGTTGGGATCGCACATAGATGGAAAGTGACGTGATATTGAAGAATAAAGGTACGAAGTCGCTTGTCCGCATCGGGCAAGGCATTTGATAAGAAGAAAGGCATTTGAAGACGTTCACACCAATGGCTAGGGGGGATGGCTGGTTGGATACGTGGCGGTGCCAAGCCAGTAACCCGTACTGTTCATGTTGGTTAAGGAGGCCTTGCCATAAGTAGGGAGGGGAAGGAAAGACCTGGGAGTAATGGCTAATAAAGTGATTCTGACGATCCTATCCCAAAACTTAGCTGTCCAACATAAATTCATAAAGTAGGCTTCTAAAGGTAATATGAATGAATGGTCTAAGTGCGCCTACCCCCTCTTCTAAGCATTCGGTAAAGCAAGTAGTTGTATCGAACGCCCGTACAACGAACGAGTAAGTTTGGGGTGGGTCATAATCACTAAATTGGGTGAGGTCTTTTTAGATTGGTAAAGAGAACAGGAGCAGTAGGTCCAACATGTTTGCTCACTCTCTCTCAACCATGCTTTGGATGCACAATGAGACTAATAGGAGGGAAATTGAACTTTTATAAACTCCATTTGAAAAAATTTAATGCTCAAACCCACTTTCTAAAGTTTATCTTTGACACTTTATAAAACTGACTTTTTGGCTTCCTTTTGCCCTGAAATCGACTCTTTTAGTGCTTTTTCTTGATTCTTTTTGCAGGTAGATCATCTGAGGGATCTCGGCAAGGGGACCAGGGTTTTCATGATGTCCGCTGCAGTCTTTTGAAATTTCATCACTTTTTACAAAAATTTTGAAAAAAATGACCTTGGCTTTAAAAACAGAGTTTTTAAATCCAAGGTGAAAATTCACTGTACAAGATAAAAATATCGAAGAAACATGTTTACAATTCCTCCCTCTGGCTTGCTGAGCACTCATGGACTTTTAGAGACATGACCTTGCAGAGATAAATGACCAAAACCCTAGACCTAGGACTTTGACCTCAAGACAAAACAAGACAAGCTTGAAAGAGCTTAATGACTGATATGACCTGATCCAGCAAAGCCAAGAGGGGTATAAATAGACCAGCTCCTCCATCAGGGTTATGGCATGCCTAACGGGATGCAAAACTTGACACTGATGAGACACCTACTTATGCAAATGCAAAGAGCTTTGATCGCTGATGGAGGGCAACAAGACCGACTCTAACAGACACAACGGACCGCCGATTGCGATAGAGTTGTGTACCCAACGAGCTTATCAAAAACAATTTATTGTATACCGAATATGTTATGAGAAGACCTCCAGAAGTTGCGATTGCGATTAAGGTGATGATGTGGTAGGTGGGACCACCCATTATATGGTTTTAACTATGTTGATATGTGAATATCGATGATGTTGATATCGAAGGACAGAGCATGTGCACACTTGTAAAACCTCCGATTTTCATGAAAGTTGCAATTGCAATTAAAAATATGACATGGCATGTGGGGACCTCTATTAATGTGGATTTTCATGAAGGTTGCGATTGCAGGGGTAAGGTGATGACGTGGCAGGCCCTCCGATATATTTTAATATACCACCTCATGCACAAGTCGGCCCCTCCACCTTTGAACGAGTCGTTTCGATTCATTGGAAAAACTCATACATATATATATATATATACAAGTTGAAACGCTTCACTTGAGTCAGGCATATCAGGCATCTATCACAGAGAACAAGAAAAGTTCACAACTCGTGAACTAGAAGAAACAGAGGAAGCTGAAGGTCTGGCAGACGTAGAAGGTGTAGTAGAAGCCGAAGGCCGAGTGAAGAAGGAAGCTGAAGACAGAGCGGGAGGACAATCTTTTGACCTGATTCATCTTGAAAGATAGGGTCGGAGCCCTTGGGGTTGGTGCCTCAGAATTGGAAGGATTGGTGTCCTTGGAGTTGGTGCTCCTAAATCCAAGGTTGGTGCCTTGACAAGATAGGGTCAAAGCCCTAGAGGTCGGAGCCTCATCAAAACCAAGTTGGAGCTTGGAACACATTTATATTGTATTTATTATTTTACTCAATAAAATTATACTTATACATTTCTCTATTTAAATTGTGAAGAATTAAACTGGTAATAATAACAATTGAAAGAAAATATTGATTCACCCCCCCCTCAGTATTTCCAACAATTGGTATCAGAGTCAACTTCTTCATATCAGCCTAACAGCTAGAAGAAGGATTCTTAGTCACAATGAAAAATCAAGAAGTGTCAGGAAGACCTCCTGTGTTCGATGGCACAAATTTTGGTTTTTGTAAAAAAATAATGTCCTACTACTTAATGTCCCTTGGACCTGAAGTTTGCCATTCGGTTTTAAATGGGTACACAGCTCCTTCCACTCTTCCAACAAATCAAGACAAAATGAAAGCTTACATTGCAAATGCAAAAGACTTAAATTCCATCACTAATGGAATCACTGATTTTGAATTTACAAAAGTCATGAATTGTGACTCGACCAAAGAAGTATGGGATAAGCTAGTTAGCTTATACGATGGGGACTCCAAAGTTAAGAAGGCAAAGCTTCAAACTCATAGAAGACAATTTGAAAGTCTGGAAATGGATGATGAAGAAGATATTGCATCATACTTTCTTCGAGTAGCTAAAGTGGTCAACTCTCTTAAAGGATTGGGAGAAAACATTGAAGAAAGCACTATTGTTCAAAAGGCCTTAAGATCTTTCCCAGGCAGATTTGGCTCCAAAGTAAGTGCTATAGAAGAAATGAAGGACCTAGATACTCTTAAGATGGATGAACTTCATGGAATCCTCATTGCCTATGAGATGAGAAAAATAAGCCCAAGTTCCAAGATGCAGCATTCAAGGCCTCAAAATCAAAAAAGGGGAAAGAATGGAATACCAATAGTGATGACTCCGATGTTGAATCTGAATTGGCACAATTTGTATGAAGACTAAAGAAAGGATCTAAGCTAAAAGGTAAGTACCCTCTTATTTGTTTCAAATGTGGAAGAATAGGTCATTATGCTGCAAAATGTCCTCTTAAGCATGATAGTGATGGTGATGAAAATTCTAAAAGGATGGTATACAAAAAAAAGAGGTTCAATAAGAAGAATTTCTTCTCTAAGCAAGATGAGTCTGATGAAGATGAATTTGTAGTCATCAAAAAGAAATCAACTAATCATTTCCCTCATCACAAAGGAGGTAATGATGAATCAGATGAAGAAAATGACTATGTTGGAAGCCAAGAAGTATATTCATGGCATTCACAGATGATGATGATTCAGGTCTAGAAGGAAATGTAGATGAATTGTTAATGAGTGCCATTGAAGAAAATGAGAAATTACGAAATAAAATCATTTCTCTCAAGGTAGAAAAGGAGGAAGCAAAAAGAAGGGAATACCTCTTGAAAAATAAGCTAAAAGAAAAAGAAGAAATTTGTGAAGAATGTGAAGCCGAAATAGTATCTCTGAGGAAGGAATTGGAGCAAGTAAAAAAGGGTTGGGAAAGATCTCAAATACTTGACATTATCCTAAATGATCAAAAACCTCAACATGACAAATCTGGGATAGGTTTTAAAGGAGAATCATCAAGTACTAAGAATAATGCGAAAAGCTATGCCGACATACTTTCCAGCAACCCAAAAGAAGAAAGATTATTTCATCAAAGGCCCACCTCAAATCCAAAGAATGAAGAGAGAGTAACTCCAAGGAAGAATGTTGATTCAAATCATGGCTATTACAACAAGTACAAAACTATATTTTTTGAGCATTGTTTTTATTGTAAAAATTTCGGTCATCAAGCTAAACATTGCATGGCTCGTAAGAATGAAACACCAAAATTGAAGGATCAAACAAACAAACCATATGGTCTCAAAGGGCAAGGACAAATCAAGACCTACAACTCTTTTGATCCCTTGGCCAAATTTGATCCAATTTGCTCATTATGTAATGATAATGGACATAATGAACAAAATTGCCCCCTCAAAAGAAGAGAAGCAAAAAATGAGAATCCCAACACAGATAAATGTGGCCTAGCTCTATGTGCTCACAGTGATGAAAATCATTGGTTTGTGGATAGTGGGTGCTCTAGACATATGACAGGTGACAAAAGGAAGTTTGTCTCATTGAACAAAAAGGAAGGAAATGTATCCTTTGGAAGTGGATCTGCCAAAATTGCTGGAAAAGGAACTATTACCCTTATTAATGGAAATGGAAAGGTTCAAAATGATTTGCTAGTAGACGGGCTCAAACACAATCTCTTGAGTGTTAGCCAAATCTGTGATGTTGCCTTTAGCACTAAAGATTGTGAGATAAAGAACTTTTCCTCAGGGGAACTTGTGGCGAAAGGAGTTAGAACGTCAGATAGCGTCTACATTCTGAACAAAATTCAAGAAGATAAATGTTACTTAAGTCAAATAGATGAAAGTTGGCTGCGGCACAAGCGACTTGGACATACAAGTTTCGATAACTTGATCAATATCAACAAGTTAATGCAGTATGAGACATCCCAAAGTTATTCAAGCCAAATCAGGGAGTATGTCGTCCATGTCAACATGAAAAGCAAACTAGAACCAACCACAAGACCAAGGAGTTTTCTACATCAAAACCTTTGGAGATCATCCATGCTAATTTATGTGGACCAACTATAACTCCATCACTCTAAGGAGAAAGGTACTTTGCTTTATTTGTTGATGACTATACTAGAATGATGTGGGTATATTTCATAAAATATAAATCCGAAGCATTTAAATGCTTTAAGAATCTTAAAGCTCTTGTAGAAAATGAAAAGGATTCTAAGATTAAATGTCTTAGAACGGATAGAGGGGGAGAATTCACATCAAAAGAATTTGATGAATTCTATAAAGTACATGGAATTGAAAGAGAACTCTCTATTGCCAGAACACCCAAGAAAAATGGGGTAGTTGAAAGAAGAAACCGAACTGTTCAAGAAATGGCAAGAACAATGTTAATAGCAGCTGACTTGCAGCCAAAATTATGGAGAGAAGCAGTGGAGACAGTTGTTTATACCTTGAATAGAACTCAACTAAGACCAAATAATGAGAGGTCTCCTTATGAATTATGGAAAGGAAGACATGCTTCAGTAAAATACTTCAAGATTTTTGGAAGCAAGTGCTTCATAAAATCAATGATGACTCACCAGGAAAATTTGATTCTCAAGTTGACGAAGGAATATTCCTTGGATATTCTACAAGGAGCAAAGCCTACAAGTGCTACAATAATCGACTATGGAAAATAATGGAAAGCATTGATGTGAAGGTTGATGAAGACCTTCCAGAAAAAGAAATTGAAGATCATGAAGTTGAACCTCTCATTGAAGAAAATGAAGAAGAACCTAAAAAAGAGGAAAAATTTCAAGAAAAACACAAAGAAAAAGAACCATCTCAAACCCCTTAAAAGGTGAAGTTCTCCAAAAACATCACCTAGAAGAGTAGATTATTGGCAATATAAATGAAGGGATGCAAACCCGAAGAAGGATGACAAGTACACCAAAGAAAAATGAAGTTGCTCTTCTATCTATGATAGAACCAAAAACATTTACTCAAGCAAGTAAGGATCCTCATTGGGTAAAAGCCATGGAAGAAGAAATGTCTCAAATCGAGAAGAATGAGACATGGGAGCTGGTACCTCGTCCAAAGGATAAAAATATAATTGGAACCAAGTGGGTGTTCAAAAACAAAATGAATGAAGATGGACGAATCATCAGAAATAAGGCAAGGCTTGTTTGTAAAGGTTATTCACAAATTGAAGGAATTGATTTTGAATAAACCTTTGCACCAGAAGCTCATGTGGAAGCTATAAGGATGTTCTTGGCATTTTCTTGCTCAAAAGGATTCAAAATCTATCAAATGGATGTAAAATCAACATTTCTGAATGGGGAACTCAAGGAAGAAGTCTACATGGAGCAACTAGAAGGGTTTAATCTAGTAGAAGGAAAAGACTTTGTTTGTAAGTTGAAAAAGGCATTATATGGGTTGAAACAAGCTCCTAGAGCTTGGTATGCAAGATTGGATCACTATCTACAACAACAAGGCTTCAAGAAGGGGTGGCAGGAAGTAATCTCTACATGAAGATGGATGAGGATAAGTTACTAGTCACTCTTGTCTATGTTGATGATATGATTTTTGCTAGTAATAATGATGAGATGAGCCATGAGTTTGCTCAAAATATGTCAAAAGAGTTCGAAATGTCGATGATAGGAGAGTTATCTTACTTCCTTGGACTACAAGTATCTCAAACCACGACAGACATGTTCATATCTCAAGCAAAATATCTTAAAGACATGCTTAAAAGATATGGAATGGAAGATTGTGCACCCATGAGCACACCTATGACCACAGATTGCAAATTAAGCAAAGATGATGACTCTCCTCTGGTAGATGCAACTCATTATAGGTCAATAATTGGAGCCCTCCTATACTTAACTGCTGCGAGACCTGACTTTATGCAAGCAGTAGGAATGGTGGGAAGATTTCAATCAACTCCTAAACAATCCCGTTTGTTGGTTATAAAAAGAATTCTCAAATACTTGAAAGGAACTCTTGATTTTGGTCTTTGGTACCCTAAGAGCTCAACTCTTACTGTGACTGCATACACCGATGTTGATTGGGCCGGAAGTGTCAATGATCGAAAAGGTACTAGTGGAAATGCATTCTTCCTGGGAGATTGTCTAGTATCTTGGATCAGAAAAAAACAAACATCCATATCACTATCTACAGCTGAAGTCGAGTATATAGCTGCTACAGATTGTTGTACTCAAATATTATGGATGAAGGAAGCTCTAAAAGATGTCAACATAGGTACCAATCAACCAATCACCATCTATTGTGATAACACAAGTGCTATCAGTCTCAGCAAAAATCCAGTCATGCATTCAAAGACCAAACATATACCAATCAAGTATCATTTCTTTCGTGAACAAGTAGCTAAAAAAATATCAACTTGGAATATATCAATACTAAGGAGCAGATAGCTGGTATTTTCACAAAACCTCTTCCTCGAGAAGCATTTGAACATCTTTGCCAAAATATGGGGATTATTTCTCTAGCATCACATTAAGTTGATTCATAAAGATGTTGCATGACAGGGGGAGCAGTTTGACAGGGGGAGTTCTTGTGCACCTTTTTTCCATTGATGTCAAAGGGGGAGAGAAGAAGAATATTGCCATCAATGACAAAGGGGGAGATTGTTAATCTAGGTTGTCATTGATGTCAATATAGCAGTGTTTGTGATGGAAAATTCTTTAATACATGATGTTGCCTATTGATGCCCATTGATCTTAATACTGCTCATGGAGGATCCAAGGATTGAATACAAACGTAATAGAAATAGTGGAACCAAGGAGGAAAGCTATCGGAAGTCGAGGAAAGCCAAAGAGTAAGAGTAAGAAGTCATTGAAAGCCAGTAAGAGAAGAGAAGCAATTTATCAGAAGCAGTTTATAGGGAGGAGTTAAGATATCAGCGTTTTATCAAAGAAATTATAGTGTTGCGTTATCGGTGATTCTATTATATTAAGTTATGTAAACACTGATCAAACCCCTGATGCGATATGTACTACGGACCCGAAACAGGTTATGGTAACAACCCCATACAATATCACATTCGTCGCATAATCGCAAGCCATAAAGGGATGTTCCATTCAAATCGCCGATTGCGATATATATGTGGACCCGACCGCTCTATTAGAATACACCGTCGGAAGTTATGTATCACAGTCTTAAATGATGTCACATTAAATAACACTGATTGCGATATTATTACGGACCCGACTGCACCACTATAATATGACTTGATATGATATCGCATCCATTGAATCGCACATTTCAAAGAAATGTCAAAACATCGATTGTGATAAGGGTGTGGACACAATGGACTGTCGATTGCGATAGAGTTGTGTACCCAACGAGCTTATCAAAAACAATTTATTTTATACCGAATCCGCTCCGTCGGCCGTAGGGTATCGACTATGTTATTAGAAGATCTTTGAAAGTTGCGATTGCGATTAAGGTGATTATGTGGCAGGTGGGACCACCCATTATATGGTTTTAACTATGTTGATATGTGAATATCTATGATGTTTATATTGGAGGACAGAGCCTGTGTACACTTGTAAAACCTCTGATTTTCATGAAAGTTGCGATTGCGATTAAAAATATGACGTGGCATGTGGGGACCTCTATTAATGTGGATTTTCATGAAGGTTGCGATTGCGGGGGTAAGGTGATGACGTGGCAAGCCCTCCGATATATTTTAATATACCACCTCATGCACAAGTCGGCCCCTCCACCTTGAAATGCTTCACTTGAGTCAGGCGTATTAGGAATCTATCACAGAGAACAAGAAAAGTTCACAACTCGTGAACTGGAAGAAACAGAGGAAGTCGAAGGTCTGGCAGACGCAGAAGGTGCAGTAGAAGCCGAAGGCCGAGCGAAGAAGGAAGCTGAAGACAGAGCGGGAGGACAATCTTTTGACCTGATTCATCTTGAAAGATAAGGTCGGAGCCCTTGGGGTTGGTGCTCCTAAATCCAAGGTTGGTGCCTTGACAAGATAGGGTCGAAGCCCTAGAGGTCAGAGCCTCATCAAAACCAAGTTGGAGCTTGGAACACATTTATATTGTATTTATTATTTTACTCAATAAAATTATACTTATACATTTCTCTATTTAAATTGTGAAGAATTAAACTGGTAATAATAACAATTGAAAGAAAATATTGATTCACCCCCCCCTCAGTATTTCCAACACAAAATCCCTAAGACTCCATCGTCCAAGTAGCTAGAAGGCATTGGCATCCATCTTGGTGATTAAATTTTATCTTTTTCTCTCTCCTAAAATTTTGGCCTTTCAAGACAAGTTATTAGGGTTAGCGTTTCAACTTGAATTCAACTAGGGTTTCAACATTCAGTTGGTTTGTCATTATTTCACTCCTAAAATTTTGGCCTTTCAAGACAAGTTATTAGGGTTAGCGTTTCAACTTGAATTCAACTAGGGTTTCAACATTCAGTTGGTTTGTCATTATTTCACTCCTAAAATTTTGGCCTTTCAAGACAAGTTATTAGGGTTAGCGTTTCAACTTGAATTCAACTAGGGCTTCAACATTAAGTTGGTTTGTCATTATTTCACATTGTTGATCCTTAAAACATCAAAATCTAGCAATTTGCATGGTTGAAAGTGCTTCCATAGGGATGACATCATCAACCCTCGACAATTCTAGGGCTTGAAAACTCTTAATTCTACGTTAAGGCTTCAACTTAGGGTCATTTGTTGATCATACCTTTCACCCAAACTTTTTCCTTCTTGTTTGCTTAATTGTGCCATTGTTGAATCATACACGAAAATCCTAGGCTACAAGTTTCTCTTTATACGCCTCTTCATAGGTACATTATTCATTATTTGAAGTGCTTTGATTAAGCTTATTTAAGTGTCATCTTTGATCCTTTGGCATCCACCTAATTGTTGTGTCTTAGTATGGCTTTTGTCTTTTGAGGCATCCCACAAGATCTACTAAATTTTGAGGTCAATTTATAACATTGTTGTTGTTGAGGATTTGAGTCAACCTCCTCATTATCTGAAGATTAAGCTTCACTTTCCTTTGAAGAGAATATTCCAACAACAACATAAATTCTCTTATGGTGACTCCACTGAAATAATTAAGCCTTAGAAAGCAAGACTCAGGCAATGCCTCCTTCGAATTTGCATGAGATGTAAGGATATTCCTAGATATCCAAATTGTTGGAATGCAAATTCTATGATAAATTTTTCAAAATTTGATAGTCACCATTCTTCAGCAATTCGTCACATAACAAAATTTATCGAATATGCCTCAGAGCTTATCTTATTCACCTCCGAGGCATATTCAAACACCTTTTTAGCTAGTGGCATCACTAATTTTTTGTGACCATAGAATCATGGTTTCATATTATCCCAATTACTCAATTCAGTAAGTCGTCCAAAGAATTTTGGCAGGAAGCATCACCTAGGGGTTTTCAAATAATCCCTTTTAATGATTTCCTAATGTTTTAACCCCCTCTTTCAAGGGCTCACTTCAGTCGTTGATAAGAATATTTTTGGCCAATGGCATCACTTAAGCCTTCATTGTGACTATGAAACTAGGGTTTTGGATCCCCTCTTTTTCAAAGGTTTCCTAGGGATGAAACCAATCTTCAAGGCTAGTGCATTTTTTCTAAGATTTCCTAGGGTCTAAACCCTTCCTTATGGCACATTATATATTTTTTAAAGGAAATTGTTACCTCTCTTTCTCTTGGATTTATAAGGGCAAAACTTTTGAAGACCTTAAGAAGGCTTCTTTGTTGAACCTAATGTCATGTAGTGGATGTTTCACTCATCATAAGGAGATAATTATGATATTTGGGCAAATCAAATACCTTTCTTTGGAGCAAGAGTTTGTAGATGCACATGGAGGGAGGCTTCTTCATTGAACCTATTGACTTGTGGTGGATGTTTCACTCATTATAAGGGGCTAATTATGATATTTGGGCAGATCAAATAACTACCTTTCTTTGGAGCAAGAGTTTATGAATGCACATGGAGTAACCTCTTCCTCTTGATGTTCAAGATATAATGCCATCAATTTCGCATTTCAACATTTTTGGATCAAATGGGCCCATGTACTACCATAGTTTACGTGATCCTTCTTGTCACAAGAAAATTGATGTTCAAAATGCTCTCTTTATTGAAGTTCCTAACTATCTATTCATAGTCCACCACGTAGTTTCCACTACTTCCTACAGATGTTTTTCTCACAAATGATTCTCCACATGTTCCAATGGAACTTTCTCTATATGATGTTGGTTCAATCTAGATGCAATACATTTCATGGCCCTATTCTTCAGAAAATCATGTGCTAGTTTATGAACTTTCACTAAACCAACATGTTTCATTGGATATTTTTCTTCCACATTATGATGTTATTCCTATATTTCTTGGGTAGTGCAATGTTGATGCATCATTTGAAACCCATCCTATAGAAGACTATTTGGCCCTGCACCACTACATTCAACAATTTCATTCTCAGGGACAACTTGTGCCAAGATTTTTAGCCTTTGACAAACCGACTTGCTAACATCTCTTCACAAAACCTCTACTAGAGGCCACCTTTGCCAACTTATGGAATCATACTTATCTGGGAGATATCACATTCAAGGGGGATTATATGTAATGGCTTCTTTGTTTGGCACATATTCAATTTTAACAAGGGATGCATATTGTGAATTTCTCCTCTCCGTGGCCTCTTATTTAGATAAAGTTAGGGTGTTGAAAACAAACATTAGCGGAAATTTGAGGTTTGCAATGAGCCTCCTAATAAAAATAATAAATTAAGTGTTATGAATGTTGAATGGTGTTTCCATTGATGCCAACATTGGTCTATGAATGCTCTTAATATTAGTATAAGTTTGCATTGATTAGAAGCTCCCAATGATAAGAAGCCCTAGATGCCTCGCACTTGTTGACGAAAATGGATGCAAAGGACAGAGATTTTGACCATATGACCATCCTTGTTTGATTCTCCTAGTCGTGTTGATTCCAACAACAGGTTCTACACCTCATAACTCCTCACGGTTGATGAGATATGCTCAATCAAAGTTGGGGCCCCCTCTTGTGGTCAAGAAACCCCAAAGATGATGTGGCAAGTAGCTTTTAAATTCACTCATTTGTGGCATCTCAATTTCAAATAATTTAAAGTTGGACCTATCCTAACCAATTTTGCATTCAAAATTGTCAAAGGGCAATTTAATTGAATTTTTATGGGTTAAATTCAGCTATGAAGACAAGTCAACCTCCAAGGAGAATTCATTTTTGGCTCCAAAAGTTTAATTTGAAATTAAAATCTAAGGTCAGATCCCCTCCAAATTTGATCAAGTCAACTCCTCTTAGAAACCTCCTCCTCGATAAAAGGGCACCTAGATCCTCCAAAGAAAAGACATTCCACGCCAATCTTCTGAAATTTCATTTTACAGCCTTGGGTAGTCATGTCAAGCAAATGAGTAGGACTATTTTGAAGTCGAAGTTTGAGTTTATTTTTCATGTTTGGGTTTGGTTTCTTCGTTGGGTTCTTGTGCATCTTTGAGGCCATTCGACCCTCCTTTTCTGAGGTTGATTAGGGCTCATTTTCTAAGGCAATGCATGGATACATCATCCATGTTCTAAGGAATTCTACGACTCGCATGTCTGAGGCTATTATGGCCTTGTTACGAGGCAATTTCAACCTATTTCTGAGGCTACCGTGGCCCTGTTCTAAGGCAGGTTCGACCTATGTCTAAGGGCTAGTTCGACCTTCCTAATCCAAGTGTTCTTTCTTATGCGTTCCATTGGTATTTGGACCTCTGAGGCATGGATCTGTGGCATTTTAGTGGTTTTGAAGGAGTCTCAGCTCAATATTTTTTACAGTTTCAGCCTCTCTTTCAGGATCATTTTGTGGCAAGACCCTGAGGCTTATTCAGCAAACATTCATGTGTAATTTTTTAGGCTAATCTTGAGGCTGGTCCAGCAGTCCCTTTTTGAAAAATCAAAGACCAAATTTCAAACATTTTCTAAGACAAATCAAGGAGCATCCTTGAGATATTTCATACACTAGTCTAAGGCCAACACATTAGAGATTCCAACACAAATTTCAAGCAATTCTCCTAAGCCCTAATATTGTACTTCTTATGCATATAAGGGCTTTATTTTGGTGACTAAACCTAATCCATGTTGAGACTTATTTTAAGGATATATCTCTGAAACATTGGAAGATTTGCAAAGCAAGTCTAGCCCTTTTCTCTTGAGGCAGCTTTGATCTCACAATTCAGCCATTGAAGTAGTAAGATATTCAAGCATTCTTCTAAGAATTTAAGATAGCTCTACACATTGTCTTGTGGAAGGTTCTTTGCATTTTGGCAACAATACCAAAGCAATCTTTCTAAGGAGTCTTTCATTGACTATCTGAACCCTAATATTTCCTAAGGCCTACTCTGTTGTACTCAAGCTATTCTTTAAGTATGAGATCCTTAAGGGTTGATTCAAGTTCAGAAAGGCATTGAACAAGGTTTGTGGAAGGACACTTGAAGTTTGTGTTCTGGAACAATGTAATGAAGTCTGCTCATAACCCTTTTTGAGTACAGATCTTGAGGAGTGTTGAGGTAGGCTGAGATTTGACAGCTGAGCAAGGTCTAAACTAGTTGTTCAAAGTATCTGAAGTTTGTGGAGCCAGAATTCAGAGGTTGTCCCAGGTATGTGGTATTACAAGTATTGAATGGTTGCAGTGTTGGAATTGCAAAGGATCCCTTTTGTAGACAGTTTATGATTCAAGAGTATTGGTATTGTGTAGGACTAAAGCTTGTCTAAGGCATTCCTTGTTGATTTTTGAATTCTAGGTTGATCCTTTGACACATATTCCTAAGGCCTGTGACTAATCTTTGAAGTGATTTAAGCCTCTAGTCATGATAGAGACTGAAGACTCATATTCACTATAGAAACAAAGTTATATTCGTCTTCTTACTAAGACATCTTAAGAAGTAGTATTTGTTGGAAAGGCATTTGTGGCAGAGATGAACTATTTATATACAAAGGTATGATTGGTCTTTACTGTAAAGGTCCTCTGGCTAAAAGGCAGAACATCTGAAGTTTGGCTTGACTGTCGTGATGTTGCTAGACTTACTTGAGTTTGTCTATTAGATATGCATTACCAATTTACTAAATTGTTGAGAGTATGGAATAGTATCGGTGTCATTACTATTATGCATTTATTGGGTCCAACAAAGTTTTATTGATGTTATAGCACTAGTAACTTAAGTGTCACAAAGAACTAACTTGTGTAATCATCATTGTTGGAACTTTTGGTCTGTTGAATTGTTTACTGATGAATGTTAGAATAAGTATTTGTTGAAACATGATCAGAGTTGTTTCCTAGGGTTATAATTGTTGCAGTGCATCTATGGTATTGGACTGCTCCTATATTGCTACTATCATGCTCATGTATGTTGTGCTAGGGTTTTTTCCTAAACAAAAGATCTCAAGGTTTGAAAGAGAATATCCTAAGCAAAGTCATTGGGGCAAGAGTTGTATATGGCAGGGTTATTGTTAAAATTGGAAACTAGGGAAAAACTTCATGTGGGTCATCTTATTCATGGCTGATAATATGTTCATTAGATTCCTCTCGTCGAGAGGTGTAGGATTGATATAAAGATCATCCGATTCCGATAAGTATTCATGGAGATATGAATTTATTTTGATTATGGAATTATTATCAAGCCGACCTACAACTCATGTAGGCTTAGAAGCCCAACAGTCGCATCTATTGAAACACCAACGTTGTGTATAAATGTAGGAGGAATTTTCCTCATTTGGACTCACTCATCTCATCACATCTCTCTCTCTCTCTACTGCACAGAAAATAGTCTCTTCTCTACTGCGTAGAAAAGAGTATCTTCTCTACTGTGCAGAAAAGGGTCTCTCCCTCACACATGTGAAGCCGGAAGCTGCTGAAACTGAAGCTGCAACTACAGAAGTGAAGTTTGACCTACGTGGACTAGAATATCTCCTCATATGAACTACGCTATAGGTTCATCTGAACCTCCTCTGAAAGCCGCAACTTTTGGTGGTGGAATCAAGTCAATCCGACGGATGGTTTGCAAGATATCGACTGCCCTAGTTTGAAGGAAGCTGCTGAAATTGAAGCTGCAACTGCAGAAGTGAAGTTCGAACTGCGTGGACTAGAAGATCTCCTCATCTGAACTGCACTGTCGGTTCATCTGAACCTCCTCTGTAAGCCACAACTTTTGGTGGTGGAATCAAGCCGATCTGATAGTCGGTTTGTGAGATATCGTCTGCCCTAGTTTGATGATGAAGCCGCTAATGTTGATGCTGCTAATATAGGGTTTGCTACTACTGATATAAATCAGATTTATTGTACTATTTCTCTCTGCTGAATTATTGAAGATAAAAGAATATTTGATCAAAGGGTTTCCCCACACATTGTGGGGTTTGTCCCTAGCTAGCCTCCACATCTTGTGTCTCTTGTCTTGGCTTATTTTCTGTCGATCGTTTAATGTTGTATCCGCACTTTAATTTATGTACATGTGATTGCTAATATGTGGAATATAATAATAAAAAGAAGTAAACTGTTATAAGCATAGAACATACCATAACTTAACATGGAATTAGAGCTGAGGTGAAGACAAAGCCCGAGCAAGAGCAAGAGCAAGAGCAACCACCGAAGAGAAGATTGGCAAGGCTGTCCTAAAAGAACTATGAGGTCCTCAACACTATTTCCTGCCGCAGACAAGCTCCGAGAGAAAGCTGACTATCACGGATGGAAGATGTCTATCGATCTAACCCTAGAAGATTAAGGAGTGTTGGACCATGTAAGAGGCAATATTGTTGAGCCTCCATCAAATGCATCTGCTGCTGCCTGGAACAAATGGAAAAACGAAGAAGTCAAAATGAAGAAGATCATCAGGGACTCTATCGACAGGCACTTGGTGGCCTATATCTCTGAACTGGACACCTCCAAGGAAATCTACAATAGACTGGTGAGTTTATTTAAAGTTAATGATGCAAATCAAGTTTTGTTTCTTAGAAATAAGCTTAGGGAAATCAAGAAGGGTAAAATTGAGAGTATGCAAGCATACTTCTTAAGAATCACCAAGATCAAGAATGATCTCCTATCTATTGGGGAGACTATTAATGATAGAGAAATGGCACTCACAACTCTTGGAGGATTACCATCCGAATGGTGCGTGTTCAGGACTACTCTTCTAAACAATAATGTAATTCCTGGTTTCGAGGAATTAATGGCTAGATGCATTCAAGAAGAAACAAGGGTAGAAGAGTAAGAAATGCCCTTGCCTAAAGGTCCTGTTGCTGCTTTTTCTTCTCACGCTAAGAACAGAAACAATCCTGGGTGTAAATCGAAAAGAAAGGCTGGACCTAAGGGTGGAAGAAAAGGACGATGTTACATTTGCAATAAAGCATGTCAGTATGCAAGGGAATGCCCTGATAGAAAGGACTCTCACTGTGACGATGATCAAAATCCCTCTCATGGTAATCGAAGGAATGGAAAATTCAAGGAAAAGGGCAACCATTCAAGAAGGCTAGAAATTCCAGGTATGAATCTAACAGTGTTGACAATAAGTAGGCTGAATATTATCTACCAGTTGCTTTATCTACCTATGCTCCTTCAGACTCAATGGGAATTTGGCTCATTGATAGTGGTGCCTCAAGACACTTCACTGGTTACAAAGAAGTACTCCATAATCTGGTAGAGAAAGAAACTAACCTGGAAATTGTCCTTGGAGATGACATGAAATACCCCGTGAAAGGTGTAGGCAATGTTTCTCTCAAATTGAATCAAGGTAATGCGATCCACTTACAAGATGTATTATATGTACCTGATCTCAAAAAGAACTTGTTATCCATCTCGGTAATGGAAGACAAAGGCTACAAGGTAACCTTCAACGATGGCAAGGTACATATATGGAAAAATAATGTTAAAGATGCTTTCACTCTTGGGTTTCATGTTGATTCATTATATCAGGTCGATGGAAGTCCGCTAGGTGTCATGTCTTATGACACATCTCTTTCTTCCGAACTTTGGCATTGGAGGTTTGCCCACCTTCGTTATAAAGCTCTACTCGGTGTAAGACAAATGGTGACAGGGATGCCCGAATTCTGAGTAGAGAAAGAAGGTGTATGTCCAGGATGTGCCGAAGGAAAGCTCAAAAGGGGACCATTTCCCTCAAGCCAAAGCAGGAACTCCGATATACAGTTGGTTCACTCAGACATATCTGAGGCTGGGATTAAGAGGGAGACTACTACACCACATACTCTTGAGTAGAATGGTGTGGTGGAAAGGAAGAACTGTATGATTGTGGAAGCTGTCTCTATGGATAGATGATGTAACAATGCCTGATTTGGAGGAACCCATGGATCCTATTTATCCATATGAGCCTTCCTCTTCTAGGAAGAGGCCTTCATGGCTTAGGGGGATACTTGATGATGCTGAAGGACATGCTGCACCCTGAGGAACCTTCCGTCAAAGTAAGAAACCTAACAAGTATCAGGGATACCTGACCATCATGAGCACGATCATACAAATAAGCCTTCATCATTCTTAGATGCTGTCAAGAATCAAGTATGGAAGGATGTTATGACCATAGAATATGAGTCTATTACAGAGAATGATGTCTAGGAAGTAGTTCCTAGACCCCAGGTCAAGACAATTGTCACTTCTAAATGTCTTTACAAGATAAAGCATGCAGCAGATGGAAGTACGAAAAATACAAGGCTTGTTTTTTTGCTCGTGGTTTCTCCCAAAAGGAAGGTATAGACTATGACATTTGCACCTGTTACCAGATATACGACCATCTGCTTGATCATAGCCCTTGTGGCTTCACAAGGATGGAACCTACATCAGACGGATGTTAAGACCACGTTCTTGCATGGTTCGATCAAAGAAGATGTATATGTGGAGCAACCCGAAGGATTTGAGATTTATAATTGAAAATCTCATGTATGTAGGTTGAAGAAGGCTCTCTATGGGCTGAAGAAAGCACCCCGAGCATGGTATGAGAGGATCGATAGCTACTTGATGAAGCTGGGATTCACTAGAAGTGAAGCTGATCTTAACCTTTACTTTAAGGTTGAAGATGACAAACCTCTCAGACTGGTGCTATACGTGGATGACCTCTTTCTAATAGGCGCATACCCTCTCATTCAAAAATGTAAGAGGGAGTTGGCTTCTGAATTTGAAATGAAGAACCAAGGACTTGAAGTGTGGCAGAAGCCAAGGGAAATTTTCCTATCTCAAGGAAAATATGTGGTGAAGATTCTGAAAATATTTGGTATGATGGACTGCAAGCCTGTGACTACCTCGAGGATGTTAACTTTCGAAAGTTATATGGTAGTGACGTCGGACCAGATTTCGGAAATGCCTCTGAGTTTCAAAAACTCATTCGTGTTGATGTTCTTGGTGAACCTCCGTCTGAACATATGTTTTGCAGTTAGCATTGTGAGCTCATATTTGGTTTAGCCTCACTAGATTGGTGCCAAGAATCTTCTGAGATGTCTTCAGGACACAATCTCTCATGGATTGAGATACACTACCGGAGATGTGAGATTATTTGGATACACAGATGCTGATTGGGCAGGCAATGTGGAGGACCGTAAGAGCACTTTCGTGTGGTGTTTCTCCTTGGGATCTGCTTCGATATCCTGGATGAGAAGGAAGCAGAAGTCGGTGGCCTTGAGCACTGCCGAAGCAGAGTATATTGCTTCCAGCATGGCCTCCTGTGAGGGAGTTTGGTTGTGAAAGCTCTTCAGTGAGCTGTTTGGATTTACATTGGATAACACCGTGATCCTTTGTGACAACCAGAGTGGGATTTGTTTGTCAGGGAATCCCGTATTTCATGATCACTCCAAGCATATCAATATAAAATACCACTATATTCGAGATATGGTGCAATAGGGAGCTATAAGGCTCTAACATATCAGTACAGATGAACAGGTCGCCGACATTACGACAAAACCCCTTGGGAAATTAAAATTTTTGAATTTTCGAGAACAACTTGGAGTTGTTCAAAGACCCTTCGATGAGGGTCATGTATGATGCATTGAGCTCTGGGAGCTCCAGGGGGGTACGGGGTACTTCTTAGAGCAGCATATGACCACAGGATAATTCACTATCCCCTGATGGTATACATGTACACCTCGTGGCGACATTGTAGCAGGATTGATGTGTTCTCCTGTGAGGCCTGGATTGATGTGTTCTCCATGGCGATTGTAGCAGGATTGATGTGTTCTCCTGTGAGGCCTGGATTAATGTGTTCTCCATGGTGACTGTAGCAGGATTATGTGTTCTCCTATGAGGCCTAGATTGATGTGTTCTCCATGGCGACTGTAGCAGGATTGATGTGTTCTCCTGTGAGGCATGGATTGATGTGTTCTCCATGGCGATTGTAGTAGGATTGATGTGTTCTCCCGTGAGGATAGGATTGATTAGTTCTCCTGTCGAGGCATCCTACCCATGCAGTCTGGGACTCATGGGAAGTACCTCTCATCTGATCAATGAGCAGGGAAATGAAGTTAGGGACCATAGTAGTACCGATGGACACATCGTTGTACCTACTGTACTCCCTACGCTAGGATGACCTCCATTGATCTGGGATCAATGATACTGGTCTGGGACCAGTGATAGGAGTTGTAGCATACTATGACATTGACTTCGGGTAGGTTGAGACTAGTTTGGGACTAGTGGTACATACTCTGAGACTGACTTCGTGTCAGTGCAGTACTGGTCTGGGACCAGTGAGAGCGGTACATACTATGACGCTGACTTCGGGTCGGTTGAGAGCGGTCTGGGACCAGTGGTACACTCTCTGAGACTACGATACTGGTCTGGGACCAGTGGTAGGAGTGGTACTTACTATGAAGTTGACTTCGGGTCTGTTGAGACTGGTCTGGCACCAGTGGTACGCACTCTGAGACTGACTTTGAGTCAGTGGAGGATGATACTGGTCTGGGACTAGTGGAGTTGTACTCACTATGACGCTGACTTCGGGTTGGTTGAGACTGGTCTGGGACCAGTGGTACATACTCTGAGACTGACTTTGGGTTAGTATGATACATCCTCGATCATTTCTTCTTCTTCATAATTCGGACAAAAGCAGAGTAGGAAAAAACAAAGCAGAGCAACGCATAACAGAGCAAAGCCGTACAGATCAGTACAAGGCAGAACAAGACAAATCAGAACATGAAAAATAGAGCAGAGCAGGGCAAGGGTTAGGCTGTATAAGGCAGTGCATTTGATGAATGAATAGTAACGATCGATAGACAGATTGTAGATGAAGTTCTCCCTAGTTGAGAGGGAATGTTAAAATTAGCAACTAGGGAAAAAATTCATGTGGGTCATCTTATTCATGGCTGATAATATGTTCATTAGATTCCTCTTGTCAAGAGGTTTAGGATTGATATAAAGATCACCCGATTCCGATAAGTATTCATGGAGATATGAATTTATTTTGATTATGGAATTATTATCAAGCCGACTTACAACTCATGTAGGCTCAGAAGCCCAACAATCGCATCTATTGAAACACCAACTTTGTGTATAAATATAGGAGGAATTTTCCTCATTTGGACTCACTCATCTCATCACATCTCTCTCTTTCTCTCTACTACGCAGAAAAGAGTCTTTTCTCTACTGTGCAGAAAAGGGTCTCTCCCTCACACAGGTGAAGCCGGAAGCTGCTAAAACTGAAGCTGCAACTGTAAAAGTGAAGTTTGACCTATGTGGACTAGAAGATCTCCTCATCTAAACTACGCTGCAGGTTCATCTGAACCTCCTCTGAAAGCTGCAACTTTTGGTGGTGGAATCAAGTCAATCCGACGGATGGTTTGCAAGATATCGATTGCCCTAGTTTGAAGGAAGCTGCTGAAACTGAAGCTGCAATTGCAGAAGTGAAGTTTGAACTGCGTGGACTAGAATATCTCCTCATCTGAACTGTGTTGTAGGTTCATTTGAACCTCCTCTAGAAGCCGCAGCTTTTGGTGGTGGAATCAAGCCGATTCGACGGTTGGTTTGTGAGATATCGTCTACCCTAGTTTGATGATGAAGCCGCTAATGCTGATGCTGCTGATCTAGGGTTTGCTACTACTGATATAAATCAGATTTATTGTACTATTTCTCTCTGCTGAAATATTGAAGATAAAAGAAGATTTGATCAAAGGGTTTCCCCACACATTGTGGGGTTTATCCCTGGCTAGCTGCCACATCTTGTGTCTCTTGTCTTGGCTTGTTTTCTGTTGATCATTTAATGTTCTATCCGCACTTTACTTTATGTACATGTGATTGCTAATCTGTGGAATAAAATAAGAAAAAGAAATAAATTGTTATAAGCATAGAACATACCATAACTTAACAGTTATTTATACTGAGCAGAGATTGTATTATTTGATGCCAGTATTTGTATGATTGTTTATGAGCCTAGATTTGACATTGATGGTTGTATCTAGTTGTTGAGGGTTTGTCAGTTGTGTATGATGCTACTACTTTTTGACAAAGACGTGTATATGTTGAGATAGGGTTTTATGCAGAATTATTTATGCAGGGTTTGCTAGAGAGAGTATGTTGTTGAGCTAAGGTTTGATCCTTGAGCAAGAAAAGTTGGTATTGTTGTTGATGACCTTGTATGGAAAATTAACAGAGTCAGCAAAAACATTTTTATATTGTTTATGTTGATACTAAGTACAGGAGAATCTAGTATGAAAAATTGTGAAACGTGGTCCACTACGGTGAATAGTTGACCAAGGGTGGTAGGGTGGTGCAAGGAGAAGATTGGAGTCCCCTTCAAGATGGAGCCTGAGAACACTTCAGGGCGACAAGGTGGTGCTAAGGAAGGTTGGAATCTATGCAGGGTGTTGGAGCATCCTTTCAATCAAAGTTGATAAAACCAGGGCATTAGAGCATCCTTCCAATTGGAGTTGGTAAATCAGGGCACTGGAGCATCCTTCCAATTGTTGGAGTTGGTACATCAGGGAGTTAACTTCCTTCAAGTTAGAGCCCATAAACCTGGGGGTTAAAGTCTCCTTCAGTTGACGTTGAAAATCTTGGAAGTTAGAACTTTTCCTATTTATGTAAATTTTGAAGACCTATATTAAGAAGCGTTCGGTGATTTTTCTCCCAGAAGGGTTTCCACCTAAAAATATCTTGTCTATTGCCTTGGATGTTTTGTATTGTTGAATGGTGTTGTTATTTGTTCATGTGATGTGATGCTAACTTATGTTTTAATCTAATGCTAATGATAATCAATGCTTTGTGAAGTTAAAATTAACTAATTGAAGTGAAATATTGATTCACCCCCCCCCCCCCCCTCTGTATTTCCAACAATGAATTATCAAAGGGAAAGAAACAAAACTACTTTTTGCAAATTCAAAGTAGGCACTCATTAGATTTTGCATCCAACAAGTGCTTACACATGAAATTTGAGTAAGCATATAAGAAGATAAATCAAAAATATGATTAAGAAAAGTAGTTTTCTTCCTTTCCCTCCAAAAATATTTACCCTTATGGTTGACATCATCTTCTTGAATCCTAGTGGTTCTTTTAAAGTTGATTTTGATTGTACATTTTTTGTTGAGGCCCATTTTTTACCTCAAAATTACCCTAATGGTGTAACCTTCATTTTCAACTAAAATTGGCCTATATTGAGCTAGATATTTCTAAACCCATTACCATTTTCGTCTAAGGCTAACCTTATATTGAACTAGGTATTCATAAACCCACTCTCACTTGTGTTGAGTTAAGTATCCATCAGCCCACTCACGTTTATATTGAACTAGGTATCCATAAACCCACTCTCACTTGTGTTGAGTTAGGTATCCATCAACCCACTCTCATTTGTATATCGAGTTGGCTATCCATATCCCACTCTCATTTGTATTTAATCCATGACCAATATTATTTCAGATCAGGTACCCATAAACCCACTCTTGTTTGTATTTCATCCATGCCCAACCCTATATTGAGTTGAGTATCGATAAATCCACTTTCATCTACAACCCACTCTTCAATTTAATGGGGGGTTGTTGTGAATGGTTTTAGTTTCACTCAACCAAGGTTGACATACAATTTTAATAATTATTTTATGTATTAGGAATGGCTTGTTAGAAATATACTCACCCTAGGTCCTCTTGTTGTAGCTTTTTTGGGCCCTCTGCCAGCTCCTTTAGGCCTTCGACCCCTTTACTAGCCCTATTGTTTGCTCCTTTACCATTCAACCAACCCTGCTTGTTGCTACAACAACCTTAATCAACTCTTTTTCTATCTCAGCCTCCCTACCTTAAACAGGCCAGTGGATGCCTCCTTGAGCCTAGCAAGCTGCTACAACAACCCTATGACCCTCCTCCTTGCTTGTTATGGCTGGTTTGTTTAAGCCTGCGGCCTATTCCTTGGTTGCAGCCTCACTTCAAGCTAACAACAGTCTACACAAAACTTCTATCTAGCCCTTCCCAACCAACAAAACCTTAAGCAAACTCGGCTTTGTCCACAGATCTATCCTTCTTCAATTGTGGCTTCTTTTGTTGCCTTGGCTAAGTCACTTTTAGCCTTGATCCTCACAAGAAGAATGCTCCTTTTGTCTCCTTGCCTTTGTATTTATACATTTCCAAGGGGTGTGTCTCTTGGCCTTGCTAGCTAAAACCGACTTGACACCTTAAGCCAACAATAATTAAATTGGAATTATAAATGTTTTCCTTGGGTTCAAAGCCCACTCACTTTAGGTCCAAAACCCCAAACTTGGGTAAAAATCCCATTAACCAATCCAGAAAGCCTCAAGGGATTTTACAACTGGAAATACCTTCCGAACTACCAATATTTCAACATGGCTAAGACCAACCTAGTCAATATTCATGATTGTATTTCTTGGTTTGGTTAAGGCTGACTTGATCAACCCATAATCCCTCTTGGGTAAAACACCATAATCTTGAGTTGTGTATATATGCATAGCTCTCATTTGTGATTTCACAAATCTTGTGATCATTCTTTATAAAAGTGATTTGGCCAATGGGCACCATAAAATGTTGCACTCTCCTGTGATTAGGTTATTTCTCTTTCTAGCATGTTGCTCTTGGGTTATTTCTCTCTAGCTGGTGTTGCTTTTCTTTCTCTTTACTGCAGATTTAGCATTTACTGCTTGGTTCCATTCAATCCTTTCTCACTCCTATGAATTATCCACTGGGACACCACAATCATAGTTTGAATTTAAAATAGATATGAATGGAACTTAACTACATTCACTTGCAGTCTATTTCTAACCACAGTAATGTATGGTCAATTTTTAACTGAAATTAACTGTGATCAAGAGCAGGGATGTATACAAGTACATATATCCATACCATTTTCAAATTTCTTGGTAACAAGGTGTATATATATATTCTCTTTATATATTTTAGTATGCACACAGGCATACATATAGGAATATGTGCCTATACAAACACATAATACTCAGGAAAGGAAACCACCAAATTACCAAAAAAATTGAAACTGTTCTGCTTAGATTGCAGAACATTCTCAAATTTTAGATTGCATTTTCAAACAGGAAGGACTCGAATAAGTAGCCAATCTCCAGAAATTGGACAAGAGTTCTGCTTGGATGCATTGTTCTTGGGATTCATTCTACTCATAGCTCTGGTTTCCAATGAGAAAAGACTTATTCTCGTGCAGATCCCTAAATTTATTTTCACCTGAATTCTATTTTTCAGGATCTTTTTGTTGTTCTAAGAGTTGTACCATACGGACTGAATGGTTTGATGTTGCACAAGCCATGTCACAACTTGCCAGAATAAGTTGGGTTATACATTTAGGAATCCACACGAATAAACCCTTAGTTGTCAAAGTGTCTTTAAGATCCCACTTATTCATTTAAACTAAGTTAATAACTTAACTATTATTATTATTATTATGAACAAAATTTAGATAATTAAAGCTTGCAAAGCCTTGCTTCAATCAAATTCTGATATGAGCTGCACATGCTTTAAGAAGAAACAACATTGCCCTCAGGTTGTCCATCTTCCAAAACCCATTTATTAGTTCACATCATTTATATGAAACAGTTATCTAAATTCCTATGATCAAGAGTAAGATCATTTATATTCTCAAGAGGCAAACAGTTGAACTCTGAATAATCCTGTTATGAACCTCCCTAAGGTATGTATATTGATCTATTCACGTTAAAGTTCTTATGCATTTTGTTATAACGTTCATGCAGTATCCTTTCAGGAACTTAAAGAGTTAGTTATGTTCCACTCTTTTTCAGCAGGCCTCTAATGATTTTGACAGGGATAGGTGAGGTTGATGCCGTCAAGGAAGATTTGCAAGTTCAAGAAGAGAGGAAGGCAGAAATTCATGCCCAAAAGTGCATGCACGTTCCTCACGAGAAACATTTAAAAACGTGAGGAAAAGGAGGCCAACCCTTGTCAGCATGAGCATTCCCACTAAGATAACAAAGGCCATCTTCTTCCTGTATCATTACCTACTCCTTGTAATATATTTTCTAAGTAAATTTCCTACGAATGCATTCTAGAGAGTTCAGACTTCAGACACAGATCTTGTTGAGTCTGAAAAATAATTACCATGGCATAAGAGAGCCGATTTATCAACCTGGATGCCAAAATAATGTGTTAGATTTAATTTATGTGTGTGAAATTTAACTGCAGTTCATTATGATCTTTTTCTAACAAAGGTTATATACAACTTTTAACAGCGATCAGTTTCAATCAATCATGATCAACTTTGAACTATAGTTAAAGTCAACATGGTCAATATATAACCATATGGTCAATATATTTAACTGCAGTTCATTATGATCCGTCTCTAAAAAAGGTTAAATACAACTTTTAACAACAGTCAGTTACAATCAATCGTGATCAGATTTCAACTATAGTTAATTTCAACATGGTCAATATATAACCATAGTTGATTGACATCAAGGTCAACAGAAGTAGAAGTGCATGTGTATGGATGCCTTTTTCTTTATGGCATGGTGTATATTCGATATATCTTTATACATTTATACAAAGATATCTACACACACATACATATATACATACATGTGCTACAAATAAAACACATCAATATTTTACACTTAGTACTTATGTATTACATTGAGTTGCCCAGGTTCATGGGTGCATCTACACACAAACATACATATATACATGCATGTGCTACAAATAAAACACATCAATATTTTACACTTAGTACTTATGTATTACATTGAGTTGCCCAGGTTCATGGGTGCATCAAAACACAAACATGCACATCAAAGTTGCATGGAGTCTCTTGTATGGGGACATTCTAGCACCCAGGGTACCAGAAATGTCTAGTACCCCAGGTTCATGGGTGCATCAAAACACACACATGCACATCAAAGTTGCATGGAGTCTCTTGTATGGGAACATTTCTAGTCCCGGGTACTAGACATTTCTAAAGATGGGGTACCCGGTACAAACCTCCAAAATAGACTATGCCAAGTGCAGGTATGTACATCAATATTTTACACTTAGGGGTACTAATGTATTACACTGAGTTGACCAAGCTCATGGATGCATCAAAACACACACACAAACACATCAAACTTGCAATGAATCTCAGGTATGGAGGGCATCTTTAGTACAGGAACTACCAAGTACAAACCTTGAAAAATAGAGCATACCAAGTGCAGGTGTTTTGTGTGTGTGCACACATGTTAGCTTGTTTGGTTTGACAACATCAGCCAAAGATGCAGCCTGATATGAGATCACAGGAGCCATTCCCATCAAGTCCTTTGAGGTTACCATCTGCTCATTTGAGCTGCTGATTAATACCAACATCCATCTAGGACTCTGGGGAAGTGGGTGAAATTCTGCGAGCTTGAAATGAATGCCAACAACAAGACAATGGTGTACGTTACATAAAATCATTGTCGGTTGCAAGAAGATGGTACCTACAACAGAAAACTACCCACAACTAAAAATTGAATCCCATGGCAGCAAAATGGTGCCCACATAGCAAAATGCAGATACCTATTGCATACAATCAATGATGCTTGCATGGCTAAAGAAAGAAAATGGTGCCCACTGCTTACTGTCCAGAGCAAGAAGAAGGAACCAAAACAGAAAAAAAAAAAAGTTCAGTTCTTGCAACAGCAAATAAGCACCCCAAGCTCCAAATTGGGGCCCAAACCACTCACCAAATGACAAACAATGCTGCTGCATTTTTCATCTCCATGGTGGAAAAAATGATTGTTGGGCTCTATTTTCAAATTATACATGTTCCAAACAAGGTTGAGAGTTAAGAAAATAAAGCATTGACCTTTTTTAACTCAGATCTGTTTACAGCCAGTCAGGAGTAGCCTGAGTGGTTGGGATTCATGGTGCTAATGCCACCCACCTCAGTTAGAATCATAGGTAACCTTGCTCAGTATGGTTTGTGTGCTATCATTAAAGGCCGGGGGGTTTTCTAGGCAGCAACACTATGTGATTCTTGGTGGCAGCAATGATTGTATGTTCTAGTTACCGATTTCCCACTTGATAAATTAAATAAAAAAATTAATTTAAAAAAATAGATATGTATGCATTTGTTGGTTTCCTATTGGGTACGTGCCCAATGAAGGCTTTATTTTCAAGTTATGTATGCCCCAAAGAGTGTAAAGGGTTGAGCAAATAAACCATTGACCTTTTCTGCCTTAGATTTTTTATGTTAGTTTTATTCTACAATTGAGGACACACATCGAGGGCTATAGTCCACAAGATATTATTTTAACTGGAGATTAGAGAAATAATGCAGTTTTTTTCAAGTCCATCCAACAAAATATAGCAAGATGTTAGCAGTTGTTGTGAAGACAACAACATTCTTTTCTTCCAAGAATGGGCACTGGGAATGTCTATAGAGAAGTCAGAAAACCAATCATACCACAATTTTAAGGGAATTAATTAGCCTATAAAATAGGAACATCCCTTGATTTGGGTTGGGGTCATTGGTTGCATCCCCAGAGAGCTTAGGAGATGCCTGTATTTTTCCCAGGTGAAGGATGGGCATCTCCCGAGCCACACCGGGGACAAGGGGCACATCCCCTTTCCAAGTTCATGTAGCCTATTGCAAGGGATGTAAACCCTGCCTATTGAGGTATCATTTACTCATTTCCTTCTTACTTAATAAGGAACTGTCCCCAATTCTGTTAAAGATCAGTAAATCTTTGTTCAAACGTAAACTGGGAAATCCATTTAGCTTGATATGGTAGAGTCATTTTTTGACCAGCCAAATAAATTGTTGTGCTTGCTTCCTATGGTTCTAGTTCAGGTATCAAAAAACACATCTTCTCAAACTGAACAACAGAACTCTAGAATGGTACCTTTCCCAGTGAGACACATGCACCTCTTTGTCCAAGTGTGATGGCTCATTAAGTTTCATAATATTGATGCTAATATCATGAATACCAAGGTGCACTTGGAGATCAACACAAAAAACCTTGTCAACCCTCAAATTTGCCCCTTGCAAACTAGAGGGTTAAGAGCCAGCTCTCATTGGGCTGGCATTCAGAGTTGACTTTCAGAGTTTGCTGCTTCCACACAGGTCAGAGCCAGCTTTCATAGAGATCAGATGGAGTTTCCAATGATTTCAGCCAATTTCATAGTCAAAGATATTTGACAGCCACTTTCATCAGTTCTGGAGGACACTACTATTTTTAGCAGCTAGAGTTCAAAGGCTTTAATGTCAAAGGTATGAGCTCATGATTCTGATGAGCTATTTTTGCGCAACATGTGAGACATTGCTATTTTTAGTAGTTGAGGTTCTGAGGATCGTACGAAGATTTGAAGCATGTATCCAAATCACAGTATTCAAAACCGGCCAGTTTGAACCAGAAACCTATCAAACCGGCCGGTTCAATCGTTGAAGGGTGTTGAAAAATGTGTAACTAGCTTCGGTCTTCATAAATATGAAATATACTTTTGATTCTTGTATTTTGTAAAATGAAAGAAAAATTATTACTGTTGTTTTTGGAGCATGGGTTTCATGCTCAAGGTATTTTATTTTAGAGGTCAAGCACCCATTGAGTGCTTCTAGGGTTTGTCCTAGGTCAAAAAATCAAAAGATTCATTGTCATAAGTTGAAGACCCCTTTGGGCACATTGTAACTTGTAAAAAGAATAACTTTGGTATTTAAAAGTGTCAAAATACCCTTTCAAGACCAAGTCGGCTTGGCAACTGAGAAGTCGACCTATTTTGAGGAGCCACGTCCACCTTAGAAGCCTATATAAAGGAGGGAACTCGACCTCCTTTGAACACATATTCACTTCTCATCATCCAAGCAAAGGAGAAGCATAAGGAGGCTAGCAAAGAAGGAGGATGAAGAAAGAGGTTTTTGGGCCAATTCTCTCTCACGTGGGAAGAAGGAAGGCTAGGGTTTGTTGCTTCAAGGTCAAAATTCTCTAATTGCTAGAAGAGGATCAAAGTTGTTGGAAGAAGGGTCGATTAGGTCACCTACTAGCCCTAGACATGGAAGCAAGTCAAGCAAATTTATTGGGAAGCCTTGGAAGGCTAAATTTCGCTCAGACGTGTGGGTGCAATAGCAGTTGCAGGGGGGCAAAAGTTTCAGACCTGTAGTTGAGGTCGAAATTCTGAAGCTGGGGGTTGAAGTTGTGTTGTTGGAAAAGATTTGACTGGGTTTGACTTGGACAAGGGAAGCACGTCATCAGGATAGGTCAAACTTTATCTTGGAAGGGTATTGTTCTTGTTCTAGAGGTCTTGGAATTCGTCAATTGAAGAATCTATTAGAAGAGAAGAGATTTACGAGTTTTCCTCTCAAGTGGAGAGGTTTTGGTCCTGGTTTGTAGCCTATATCCTGTGTTCTTGCGTACTATTGTTCTTTTTGTTTTGGTAGTTGTTTGATGATAAGAATGAACATAATCATAAGAGAAGAAGCTAATAAGTGAGAAAAAATAAAAAGATATCATAATCAGTTATCATAGAAGGAAAATTCATTCTAACTACTGCCCTATAGATTTCTCAACATGGTATTAGAGCTAAGCTTGGCTAAGGTCATAATGAAAATCTCTACTACAGTGAAGAAGTTCCTACAGAAGTGTACAATGGTGGCAAGTCATCTCAAGAAGGGCATCAGAGAAGTATGGGATCTCTTATTTTCTATTAAGAGGTAAGTGACCAAGACATCTACAAAGGACAAAGGACTATTTTCAGCACTCACTAGCACATTTCAAGATGAGAATATTTGGGTAACCGACAGTGGAGCATCAAGACATATGACTGGTCAACACAAGCAACTAAAAACATTATCAAGAGGAAAGTCCACTTACTCCGTTAAGCCTGGCAACAATAAGAGCTACCCTGTAAGAGGAATTGGATCTACCTCGCTATAGCTAGAGAATGGAGGAAATATTCATCTCAACAATATCATGTTTGTTCTAGGTTTGCATAAGAATCTTCTATCCATTTCATGTCTAGAAGATAAGGGAGATAGAATTTCTTTCATAGATGGAAATTTTGTAGTATGGACTTAAGCATAGAAGATACAAGGATGATTAGGATCCATGAAGGAGGATTTTACAGATTTTTAACTCCCCTTGCTCAATATTTGGTTTACATAGCCCATGTGAACATTGGAATAGAAGATTTAGTCATCTTCACTACAAAATCTTACCATTAGAAGAAATTTTAGCCTAAAAGTGCCCATGAAAATTTCATGTGCATAATATGTAAACCAATCAAAATCCTTTAAATTTAAAAAGAGGTACATGTAAATATTTTGGAGGGAAAAGAAAAGAAAAGAAAATTATTTTTTTAATTGTATTTTTTACTTATCTCCTTAGGTTTACTCAAATTTTAAGTGTAGACACTCATTGGACCGGATGCAGAATTAAATTCCGCATCCAACAAATACCCATTATACATACTTTTGAGAAGGACCCACATTGATAAAAAATGAAGATACATTAGAAAACATGTTGAACACGTTTTTTTTAATGTATCTTCAATTTTTATCAATGTCAGCCTTCTCAAAAGTATGCATAATGGGTAATCGTTGGATGCGAAATTTAATTCCACATCCAACGAGTGTCTACACTTGAAATTTCAGTAAACCTATAAGGAAATAAGCCAAAACTACAATGAAAAAAAGTAGCTTTCTTCTTTTCCCTCCAAAATACATAACTATTATTTTATTATTTTCCTTAGGAGGCCACTTTTAGGCTGAAAATTCCTCTAATGCAACACTAAATTCAATAGTGAATGACATCCCCGAACTAAAAGAAGATCATGAAGGAGTATGCAACGAATGTGCATTGGGTAAAAAAACCAAGAGACCATTTGGAAGCATTGCTTCAGGGTCAAAAGAAATTTTGGATCTCATTCATTCCGATGTTTGTGTCCTGTGACTCCAAAGTCTCTTGGAGGTCATCTATATTATGTAACATTCATTGATGACCATTCAAGGAAAACTTCAATTTATTTATCGAAATCCAACGATGAAGTATTCATCAAATTTCAAGAATTCAAAGCTAAAGTAGAGAATCTTACAGAAAGGAGAATCAAGATTTTAAGATCTGATAATGGAGGAGAATACACATCAAAGGAAATTATGGCCTTCTGTGAGGATTCTGAGGTTAAGAGGGAGCTAATAGTCCCATATAATCCCGAACAAAATGAAGTCGCAGAATTAAAGAATAGATCCATTGAAGAAAGTGTAAAAGCCATGTTACATGATCAAAATTTGCCGAAATTTTTGCGGGGTGAAGCTACTAAGACAACTATATACATATAAAATCAAAGTCCCTACAGGTCACTAGATAAATTGACTCTCGAAGGAGCATTCATTGGGAAGAAACCAAGCGTGGACCATCTCCAAATTTTTGGTTGTCATATCTATATTCATATACCAAAGGACAAGAGAAAGAAGTTGGATCCTTCAGGCATGAAGGTAACATTTGTTGGCTACAGTAATTCTTCTAAGGCCTATAGGATCTATATTAAAGCGCACCGAATAGAAGTTAGTCAAGATGTGATATTTGATGAAAGTATTACATTCAAGAAATCAAAGGATCTCCCTATGGACTCTAATGACGAAGAACTTCCTATATTTGAAGAAGAAGGTACTAGGGAGGAAGAAGAATCAAATCATGAAGATGAAAGTCCCAGTAAACCGACGCAACCTGCAATCATTCCTGAAACTAGAAAGAGAATTAACTGGTTGAAATCCACTCTATTAGATGGAGAGGGACATGGAGAAGTTAAAGGCACATTCAAAGAAAGCCAGAAGCCCAAAAGATATTCTAGGTATGCAACATATATGACCAAACTAATAGAAGCAAAGCCATCCACCTTTGAAGAAGTTGTCAATCATCAAGAATGGAAAGATACCATGAATGAAAAAATCAATCGATAATGTAGAGTGGGGTTTAGGAGATCGTACCTAGGCCTGAAGACAAACCTATGGTGACTTCCAAATGGCTTTACAAGATTAAACATGCGGCAAATGGAAGTATTGACAAGTATAAAGTAATATTTGTGGCTAGGGGATTCTCTCAACAAGAAGACATCGATTATGAAGAGACATTTGCTCCAACATCAAGGTATACAATTATACGCTCACTGGTCTCTTTGGCAGTATCGATGGGATGGAATATTCATCAAATGGATCTCAAGACTGCATTCATGAATGGCATGATTGATGAAAGTCTATATAGAGCAACCCTTGGAATTTGAAGTCAAAGATGGAGAGGCTTATCTTTTCAGGTTAAAGAAGGCATTATATGGCCTTAAGCAAGCACCAAGGGCATGGTATGCAAGGATGGATACATACCTACAAAGATTGGGCTTCACAAAGAGTTATGTTGATCTGAATCTCTATATCAAAGTTGTGAAGGATGAGCATGTAATCATTCTTCTATATGTAGATGATCTTCTCTTGACAAGTGTGGAAGATCGAATCCACGAATGCAAGAAGCAATTAGCAGCAAAATTCGATATGAAGGATCTTGGGTCGATGCACTACTATTTGGGGCTAGAAGTTTGGCCGGGACCTGGGTGATTTATCTAGGTCAAGGAAAGTATGTGATCAAGATGTTGAAGAGGTTTGACATGATGGATTGCAAACCTATGACGACCCCCATGATCATAAACTTGAAGAGGATAAGGAGTTATGAATCGAAACCAATGGATCCGACCAGGTATAGACAATTAATTGGCTCATTGATGTACTTGATGAATACTCAACCAGACATGTTTTGCAGTAAATGTTCTCAGCCAGTTCCAAGTTGAGACAAAGGATGATCATTGGATAGTAGCCAAGCATATACTAAGATATCTACAAGGAACAATCCACTACTACCTAAAGTATGATATGAGGAATGATGTCCACTTGATTGGATATACAAATTCCGACTGGGGAGGCAGTGAGCAGGACGAAAGAAGCACTACAGGAGGACGTTTTAGTTTGGGAACCTCCATGGTCCAATGGATGAGCAGAAAGTAAGAATCGGTTGGTTTAAGTAGTGTTGAGGTTGAATATATTACAGCCTGTGAAGTAAGCAGAGAAGTTGTCTGGTTGAGGAAGTTTTTGTTCGACTTGTTTGAAGGACCAATAGATCCTATAGTGATACATTGTGATAAGATCAGTTTATAGGGTTGTCTAAAGACCCAGTGTTTCATGGAAAGACAAAGCATATAAATAACAAGTAACACTACATTCGAAAGCTAGTACAGGATGGTATGTTGCAGCTATGGTATATCTCCACCGATGAGTAGGTAGCTGACGTATTGAAAAAATCTCTTCCTAATAAGAAGCTTATGTATTTGAGACAAGTTTGGTCTGGTTGATATATCCTCCCTAGTTGATAGGGAGAGATAAGCACATCATTCTTGTCTTCACTTGGGAGGAAAGAATGGAGGATTGGGTAAGCATTTGGCATGCGCTACTCTTTGAGGATGATGTAGGGCATCCAAGACAAGAGTAGTTGAGGACAAATATTCTTTGAGGATTGGCTATCCAAGATAATAATAGTCCTGGAAGGACATACTCTATGAACACCCGGGTGGGGTATGCACCTTGAGAGAAAATGATGATGGTGTTTATAAATCATTGGTCTCGCCAGCATTGTGCTCTGATCTTGTGGAGAGATAGAGTTGTTAGTCAAGGCCTTGTTATGTGACAATGTTGGTTGTTATGATGCTAAACAAATGGGTTACCAATCTGACTCTTCTTATGAGATCTCTTCAGATTGAGAATGTCCATGTACTATTTATAAATACCTCTCTAGTTAAGAGGGAGTGTTGAAAAATGTGTAACTAGGTTTGGTCTTCATAAATATGAAATGTACTTTTAATTCTTGTATTTTGTAAAATGAAAGAAAAATTATTGTTGTTGTTTTGGAGCATGGGTTTCATGCTCAGGTATTTTATTTTATAGGTCAAGCACCCATTGAGTGCTTCTAGGGTTTATCCTAGGTCAAAAAATCAAAAGATTCATTGTCATAAGTTGAAGACCCCTTTGGGCACATTGTAACTTGTAAAAAGAATAACTTTTGTATTTAAAAGTGTCAAAATACCCTTTCAGGACCAAGTTAGCCTGGAAGCTGAGAAGTAGACCTATTTTGAGGAGCCACATCCACCTTAGAAGCCTATATAAAGGAGGGAACTTGACCTCCTTTGAACACACATTCACTTCTCATCATCCAAGCAAAGGAGAAGCTCAAGGAGGCTAGTGAAGAAGGAGGACAATGAAGAAAGAGTTTTATGGGCTAATTCTCTCTCACACATGTGAAGAAGGAAGGCTAGGGTTTGCTGCTTCAAGGTTGAAATTCTCTTACTGCTAGAAGAGGATCAAAGTTGCTGGAAGAAGGGCCTATTAGGTCACCTACTAACCCTAGACAAGGAAGCAAGTCAAGCGAAGTTGTTGGGAGGCCTTGGAAGGCTAAATTTTGCTCACATGTGTGGGATGTCATAGCAATTGTAGGGGTCCAAAAATTTTAGACCTTCAGTAGAGGCTGAAATTCTAAAACAGGGGGTCAAAGTTATGCTGTTGGAAGAGATTTGACTGGGTTTGACTTGGGCAAAGGAAGCACATCATCAGGATAGGTCAAACTTGGTCTTGGTCTTGGAAGGGTATTGGTCTTAGCCTCGAGGTCTTGGAATTTGTCAATTGAAGAATTTATAAGAGAAGAGATTTATGGGTTTTCCTCTCAAGTGGAGAGGTTTTGGCCCTAGCTTGCACTCTATATCTTGTGTTCTTATGTACTATTTTTCTTTTTGTTTTGGTAGTTGTTTGATGATAAGAACGAATATAATAATAAGAGAAGAAGCTAATAAGTAAGAAAAAGTAAAAAGTTATCACAAGCAGTTATCATAGATATAGAAATCATCGTAACTACTGCCCTATAGATTTCTCAACAAAGGGGATGAACCAGTTGAAAAACTGGGTTAGCCTGATTTGCGGGCTAAGATTACCGGCAATAAACCAACCAGTTTATGACAAACCCAGCCAGTTTTCCCATAAACCAACCAATTCATTACGAGCTCGGTTGCAGACCCCACATGAGTTGTTTTTTGGCTTTTCTAAGCAGTTTTGAGGGAAGCAAGGGTCCATTCCCCTAAAAAAAAAACCCCTCCAAGCCTTTAAAGGGATGTCTCCCCCCTCTCATTTGACTCTTACATCTCAATCGTAACAGTGTTGGCAATCAATCGTAATGTTAAATTCTTAAAGTAAAAGTGGAATTTCATCATTTTAACTAACTTTTTATCATTACCATGACATGACTCACAATGTTTGAGAGTGGTTTCAACCTAACTAGATTTCATATGGAGAAACTAGATTTTTAGATATCACTCAAAATCCAACAAACTTAATGGTTTTCAAGATTTAGGGGATTGTAATGTTTCCATTTGAATTTGTCATGCGTGAGGGTATGAAATTGGCATTTGATAAAGGGCATGAATCCCTTTAAATACCTTGATGTTGGTGGCATTGATTGTTGAACTTCGTTGATGTTGGTGGTATTGCTTGTTGAACTCCTATACCATGGCCTTAACAAAAATGTACCCTTCATCCACAGGAAAATAATTGGTTAGGCATGCTAAGATTTTTCTACCATATTATAAGGTTGAGAAGATGAACCCTTCACTCAAACCAAAATCATTGGTTAGGCATGTTAAACTTTTTCAATTTCTACCATATTATAAGGTTGAGGCTTTGAACAATCCAAGTTTGAAAACTTTGAGCTAGATGATGTTTATGTACCTCTTGTTGATGATCCCATTTCTAGTAGTGTTGAATCAATGATGAGTTTCATGAGTTATCATGTTGATTAGAGATTTGTAGTTTTGAAGTCTAGTTTTGCTACTACTACTAACTGAGGTTGCAAAGGAGTCTAAGGAGTCCTTCGACACTGAACCAGAGGATGTTTATGTAGCTCATGTTGATGATCCCATGTCTAGTAATGGTAATGAGTTTGAACATGATGAGGAGTGATAATGTTGATCACCGATATATAGACTTGTTGTAGGCCAGTGGTCCCATATCTTGTATCATTGTTTTTGGAATCTGGAGGACATTTAGAGCCTTATTAATTATGTATTTTGTTGTCGATATGTATTGCACTCGGTGCCATGTTGATATATTCACCTTTACATGGTATATAGATGAGCAAACTTTGTATATTTTGTCTCTATTGGTTTGGAATCATGGTTTTAACTCTTAAAAATACTTGTTTTCATTAAAAAATAATTATTTCATGTATTTTTTTTTTTAAATCGGTTCATTGAGATCTTACCAATCCAATTTTTCCGATTTCGGTTCAAAAATCGGTTTGATAGGTGGACCAGTCCAGTCACCGGTTCTGGTTTTGAATACTATGATCCAAATTCCTTGCAGAAAATCAAATTCAATGAGCCTAACTTCATTAACATGCAAACATTTTTCGATTTTTGGCAATGCTTATTTTTAGGCATGCTAGATTTGGCAAGGATCCTCTAGCAATTCCAAACATTTCTCATCTTTCCCTAAACTTTTTGGGGGACTGTTATTTTTGGCATGACTATTTATAGCTTGTGGTCACCATGTACGCTGACAAGTGGATGTGCTATGTGGTAGTTGTTGAGAAATCTAGGGGCAGGAAGTGTAGGTGATTTCTCTACTTTTGATAATTGTTTGTAGTGTATTTTTACTTCACTAGATTAGCTTCTTATTTCACTTGTTTATTATTAGTGTTTTCTTCATCAAACAGCGACCAAACCATAAAGAACAATAAGACAAAGGACACAAGATATAGGAGATCAACCAAGGCCAAAACCTCTCCACTATGAGAGTAAAACCCACAAGAATTCTTCTTCTTATAGAATCTTCAATTGACAAATTCCAAGACCTAGACCCTTGACAAAAACTCCTCCAAGACCAAGTCGAACCTTGCCCTTTTCTTATCAAGTCAAACAAAGTCAACCTTGACTTAGAACTACTGCAACTTCTCCTTCTTCCTTAACTTCAGCCCTGCAACACTAGACTGCTTCTCTTCCTGCAATTCTCGGTCTCCTGAAGCTTCCTACAATTTTCGCATGTGTGATGTAATTAGGGAAATTTTAGCCCTTCTTCTTCTTCACTTGCCTTGAGTTGATCTCTTTGTGACTTCGGCTTGCAAGAGGGATCTTCTTGATATCTTGTTTTAGCCTTCTTGAGGTGAATGTACTTCTAATTTGCTGCAGTAAGATGTGCCCTAGTCTCTTTGCATGTGTGATCCAGGTGGATGTTGGTGACCACCCACCTATCCCATTTGGACCCCCACAACTGTCTCTTTCAGTTTTTCAGTTTCCTAAATTGTAGCATAGTTTACTATTTTTAGTAGTTTTTCGGGTCCTGAACTTCAGGAGCCGTTTTGAGGCCCTAAACGACGTTTTTGGGAAATCTGGGGGCAACATGGGTTCATGGACTAATGTTTCCCTTTCCAAAGTTGTAGTGCTTGGATAGATCTTTCTAACGAGCTATTGTACACGTCAAATGGAGATCATATGCCAAAGTTATGACCCTGGGAAATTGATGTACCAATTTACCCAAACGGGGCCCACAATTTGGCGTTTCATCTTCTAGGGTTAGGTTTTGGGATGTGAAGGGTTTTACATTGTTTCTCAACAATAAATAGGCCTTCGAGCCTCATTGTAACATAGTTCAGAGGCATGTAGACGCCACATCTCTTCTCAGAGATAAGCTACCATCACCCTATCTAGTTTATTTCCATCACTGTTTGTAAGCATATTTTAGTATTTTACATTAATGAAATGAAGTATTATTTCCACTGCATATATGTGGTTATGGTTATCTCTATATTTTGTTGCGTTCTTGTTTAAATCCAGATTAGTGGTATTAGAGCGGTTTGCTTTTTCTCTGTTTTTCTTTGCATGTCCCCAACGAGGTCGGGATATAAGGAGTTAGGGCTTGATCTGGTCGAACCTTTGCAAGACCAGCCTCGCAAATCTCGATGGCCTCCCATGGTGGATGAGAAGAAAGACGAGGGGGTAGGAGATCCTATCAAAATCTTGCTCGAAGAAGCCCTCGAGCGACAAAGGAACGCGATGATGGACAACTTTGCCCAGATCCTTCAGCGGCTACCCAGAAGCGATGTATCAACTTCCAGCAGCTACTCTAGAAACGCCATGCCCTTTAATGTACAAGTTAATTTTGAAATCCCCATATTCGAGGGTCAAATAGACGCAGATGTTGTAGATAAATGGTTAAATCTGCTAGATGGGTATTTTTCTGTTCATGAATTTTCGAGTCGGGAAAATATTGTTTTTGCTCTTCTCAAAGCATCCCCCCACGTCAAGGACTGGGGGAAACCTACTATGAGCAGAAGGATGAAAGTACAGGCTCACTATTTTTAGCCGCACCCACTTGGGATTCATTCTGGGATGCCATCAAGGAGCAGTACTACCCTGTCAAAAGCTATGAGGACAAATACATCAAATGGACCACACTGCGGCAGGGACAAGACCAAGATGTGCCAGAGTTCACAAACATTTTTCACACCCTTTGCACACAGTTGGGTATCAAAGATTCTGATATGCATCTGGTACTCAAATACCGCGGCTGCCTACACAGATACATCCAAGAAGAGATGGAGTTCCTGAACATCTCCTCGCTCGGCACTGCGTACCGATACGCTGTCAAAATCGAGCAAAAGTTCAAACAGAAGAAGCGAGACTTTGGATCTACAAATCCAAAGACCAAAGGACAAAGCCAAGGTGGGGTGACCCAAGACAACCCGTTGAAGCCGCAAGAAAAGAACAAAACCACAAAGCTGAAGAAGGACATAGGAAAGTGGTGTGAGTTCCACAAGAGTCCCACTCATAACACAAGTGAGTGTCGGACCAAGTAGTCGCTAGTGGCCAAGTTGAAGGCTTCCGAAACAGATGCATGTTCCGACCCTGAGCTAGAACCCGACAAGGGGAATGGCAAAGGGAAGCAGATCATTGATGCAGATCCCAACACCATTGTTGCCACTGCCAAGATCCAGAAAAATGAGCCCGAAGGTCCAGAGGAAGGGGAACGTCTTTTCCACTCATAGATGTGGGTGAAGGGTTCACCGCTGCAATTCATTGTTGACAGTGGCAGCCAAAATAACCTCATTTCAGCAAAAGTCATGAAGCGGTTGGGCCTACCGACTACACAACACCCGCAGTTGTAAAGTATCAGGTGTCTTCATGAAGGAGGAGATCTGAAAGTCCGCCAGCAGTGCCGCCTTCCCTACAGCATCAAGCCCTTCACAGACGAGGTATTGTGTGATGTTACACCTCTGGATGTTTGTGATGTACTATTAGGCCAGCCGTACTTGTGGAGGCGACATGCTGTGTATGAGTCAAGGCCTCGCGCTGTCATTATTTCTTTGGATAATTCATTATACAGGATACCAGAGGTAGCTCCACCTACCGCAACCTCTTTGATCTCTACTGAGAAAGGCAGCAAGCTCATCTCCCAGATTAGGAAATTCATTTTCTGTCTGGTTCGTTCCCAAAGTAAGGGGAAGATCGTTGCTACATCCATGATCCCCGTAAAGGGTTCCTCCACGCAGCAGCAGCCGCAAAGGGATACGGTCATGAAAGAACACACCAACAAATTCTCCTCACCCGCAGGGGTACCACACAAGTTTCAGGTGGGTGACAAAGTTTGGTTACATCTGCAGAGAGAACGCCTTACCAGAACCCATCAGAAACTCAGACCACTCCGACATGGTCCTTACACCAGTACCAAGGCTACGGGCAACAATGCTTTGAAGCACAACATTCCTCCATTCCTTCGATTTCACCGAGTGTTCAATGTGGACCATCGTCGACCATGCTTCCCACCATTTCTGGACACATCAGAGATGGGAGAACAGCTCACCAGAGACCCAGCTCAACAGAAGCTTCCTCATCTCAGGGAGGAACTCAACGCAATGGGGACCATTGCTTCCTAATGGGGGAGGAATGATCCAGGTGGATGTTGATGGCCACCCACCTATCCCATTTGGTCCCCCACAACTGTCTCTTTCAGTTTTTCAGTTTCCTAAATTGTAGCACAGTTTACTATTTTTAGCAGTTTTTCGGGTCCTAAACTTCCGGAGCCGTTTTGAGGCCCTAAACGACGTTTTTTGGGAAATCTGGGGGCAACCTGGGTCTATGGACCGGACCGAAGTTTCCCTTCCCAAAGTTGTAGTGCTCGGATAGATCTTACTAACGAGCTATTGTACGCGTCAAACGAAGATCGTATGCCAAAGTTACGACCCCGGGAAATTGATGTACCAATTTACCCAAACGGGGCTCACAATTTGGTGTTTCATCTTCTAGGGTTAGTTTTTGGGATGTGAAGGGTTTTACATTGTTTCTCAATAATAAATAGGCCTTCGAACCTCATTTTAACACAGTTCAGAGGCATGTAGCCGCCACATCTCTTCTCAGAGATAAGCTACCATCGCCCTAGCTGGTTTATTTCCATTGCTGTTTGTAAGCATATTTTAGTATTTTACATTAATTAAATGAAGTATTGTTTCCGATGCATCTATGTGGTTATGGTTATCTCTGTATTTTGTTGCGTTCCTGTTTAAATCTGGATCAACGTGTGAAAAAGAATAGCCCAAAACAGACCCAAAATTACTTCGATCTTTCTTCCTTCTTGACTTCCTCTTCTTCGCTTGATATGATGCTTCTTCTTTACCTTTGATCGAACTTCTAGATGTGTGTGTTGTGTCTCTTTGAATGAGGTCGAGAACCCTATATATATATATATAAGTAACCAGATTCGTTATATAGGGGCCACGTGTCTGAATCCTGCGAATCGGACACGATTCGCTGGGGATTCGAATCCCAGAAGGGGACACATCGTGTCCTAACGGGATTCGTACGAATCCCGTTAGGACACAACATGTCCCGATTCTGCAGGACATTAAGGCTGATCTCATCACTTTAAATAGATATTATAAGACAAGAATAAGTGATAAGTATAAGACAAATGCAACCTGCAAGTGAATTAGAAAAGCTCACAAATCAATGAGAGATGACAAGGATGGATGAGATACAACAAGCTATCAAGAGAGAAATGCAAGAGGAGATCACAATTAGGATTTGCTTTAATGAAACTGCAAATGTGAAAAGTGCTTGTATCTAATTTAACCAAATACCATTTGTCAATCAGGATTCAAATAATAAAACGGTGATAGCAATACTTCCTTGTTGCCTATGTGTGCTTTATTAGGATTTCTCTTTTACTTACCAGATTATCAAGTAGAACAAGAGAAGTCTTCAATATTTCTTAAGCACAATCAATAGGATAAGCTAATCATGTAATGAAATACAAGAGAGAAGAAATGTGAAATTCAACTAGTGAATAAATGAGAGAGGGACAAATAGTAATCCAACAAGGCTATCTTCAAGAATCAATGCAATCTGTTGTCCAATATATTTTCAACATGTCACAATAATGCATGAGAAAACCAATGAAGGACTAATGAATGCACCAGACTTTAAGATATACCAATGTTAGTCCACTGTCAACAAGAGATCAGACTGCTGCAGTTTATTGCCAAGTATATAACAGTCAATTAAATGATGAGATCAGCCTTAATGATGACTTAATGAGAAAACTACAGCTGTCAGTGTCTTTATCTTACTATCTTGTAGTTGTAAGTTGTCTTTCATTTATGAATCATGATTTATGTGACCACTGACATGTATTTGAATTTTGTATGTACTATGCATGCTATAGATGAAGATCTATGTTTGAAATCAATGAATTTGTATCATTAATTAGAATTTGTGTAAGAAATATCTAATTTTTAATATATATATATATATATATATATATATATATATATATATATTAATAAAATAATATATAACGAATCCTACGTGTCCTGTTCCGGGGGGTCAACGTGTCCGAGTCCAACACTCGAATCCCCATATCCTATGAATCCCGAATCCCCGTGTCAAGTGACTTATATATATATATATGCTTCCAGTCACTTCAAATTAGGCCTACTTGTCATTGTCTCTAGGCCGACTTGATGCTTGTGTAGGCCAACTTGTTCATTGAACCATGATAAGGTCTTGGAGGGTCTTTTCACTCTAGTTTTGACTCATAATTTTCTTTACAATATGTAACATGCCCAAGAAGGGTCTTTCATACATGACAATGACTCTCTTGACTTGTAGATTCAATGACAAGCACTAGAAACTCTCAATAGGAGCTTGACCTACAAAATAAATTTCTCTTGAGCATGAAATGCATTCCTCATAATAAATTTATTTTTCTTTTTCATTAAATACATAAAATCATGATTACATGTGTCATTATGAAGACCGAACCTAGTTACATATTTCAACACTCCCTCTTAACTAGGGAGGTATTCATAATCCGTACAAGGTACTTGGACATTCTTAATCTGAAGAATTCTCATAAGAAGAGTCGGATTGGTAACAACCCATTTGTATAGCTTCATACCAAACAACATTGTCACATAGCAAGGCCTTGACTAATAGCTCTATCTCTCCACAAGATAAAAGCACAATGTTGGTCTCGACTTATAGACACCATCATCATTGTCTCTCAAGGCACATACCCCACCCGGGTGTTCACAGGGTATGTCCTCCCAAGACTATTCTTATCTTGGATTCCCAGTCCTCAATGAATATCGGTCCTTTACGACTACCCTTAAGTTGGATGCCCTACTTCATTCTCAAAGAGCATCGAATGCCAGATGCTTACCCAATCTTCCATCTTTTCTTTCAAAGTGAAGACAAGAATGATGTGTCTATCTGTCCCTCTCAACTAGGGGGGATATACCCATTCCTTATAAAAGGAATGTACCCAAGCTCCCTCTTAACTAGGGACTTGTCCAAGCTCCCTCTTAACCAGGGACTTGCTTCCAACAACAACTTTTCTGCCTTTGGTGGAGATCATGGGACTTTTAGCTACTTGTAGAGCTCCTCCTTTCGATGTCATGAACTGCATCATTATCATTATGGAGCCTTCATCTTTTGGGACGACTTCGTAGGGCATTGGCCATCCATCACTTTCCTTCATGAATCATGTTAGTTATGTCATCATTTTTCTTTATCAAAAAATGATCTTCTGATCCACATCTGGCTTTTTCTCTAAGTTCATACTGCTACCAAGTCATGTTTCCTTTAGGATATTTCATCCAACCACATGAGTGCTTAGTTGTAAGTGACATCCACAACCCTTTTTCGGTAGCCTGTATCAACCCATCCAGATCTTGTTCAAAAATAAAAAATCAACAAATCAAAGTTACCTTTTGTGATGACCTTCTTCATCATGACATCTTGCTTTCAACATCAACATCCTACACATTCATAAGCACATTTCCAAGAATTTCAATGTCAAGGTTCTCCTTTCTTTACAGACCTATCTGGGTCTTCAGGTTTTCTCTATGGAGATGTCATGGCAAATTATTCTACTCATCATATTTTGATTCCCTTTTCTACGTGACCGTAGTTGCACCTTTCACGATCTCTTCTTTCTTTCTTCACATATTACTCCCAAGGAACTTCCATCCATAGTTCCTTCATCTTTTCCAACCACCTCATATTCCATATGAGGACATATTATGTTGATTTCATCTAGTCAATATGTGAACCATGCCTTCATGCATCTTTTCAATGAAAGAGATCCCTTTCCTTTGATCATACTCATGAGGTAGAGTATTCACCCATGCTATCTACAACTACATGATGACATGACTTAATTTATCAAACATATGCATACATACCTCTTTTCTTCTTTTGGTCATTTAGACTTCCTTTGGTTGCTTTCTTTCCTTGATTGAGAGTTCTTCAATCATCTTGACCTGCTACACTCTTTTTTCATCATACCATCATCCTTATAAACAATGAATCCCATTACAATGTGGAATTCTCGGCAAGACACTTGCTTCTTCCAAGAGAGGTGAACCTTCTAATGAAGATTTCAACAGATGATTTTGGTTATCCTCATCCTGCAAATGCCCCTTCCTAATGATGATGATGTATGATGAAATCTATGCTGGATGACTTTCTTCTACCTATAAGTACTACTTATGCTTGTAATGAGGCTACCAAGGGCTTCTTACTTCTTTTGATGATTGCTATAGACTTTTACTTCAACTATATTTCAAGCTTCTTATAATGATGCCATGAGCTCTTGCTCCAATCATATGCTATTATGATGCCATCCCCTAAAATGATGCATCTTATCATGTTTCATACTATGATATCTATATTTTACAAAAATTGAAAATAACTCGGTGGAGGAGATTATCTCAATCATAGTAGAGATCTTTTACTTCCTCCATCTTTGATTTCTTCTTTTCAGCTTCTTCCACTTCTTCGATGACATGGGCTTCTTCCCTTACTCTTTTGTTGTTGTCCTTCTTGAGTTTAGGACAATTTATCTTATAGTGCCCATACTTATGACAGTCATAACATTGAATTTTCGACATATCCTTCTTGTTCTTTTTCTGAGGACCAAATCTTCCAAATTTTCCTTTCCTCCTAGCCATGGCAGCAAATGTTTGTGCTTGCTCATTTGATCCTACATCGCATTTTGCCTTCAGCCTGGTTTCTTCAATTTTACATAATGACCAAAGTTCATTGAATGGGGTAAGCTTTCATCTTTCCATAGAGACTTGATGTAAAGTGACCTGTTCCTTTGGTAGTACATTGAGCACTATGGTGGTCATTTCCTTATCAAACATTATTTCTCCCAATTCTTGTAGTTGGTCTCTTATTTTTGACACCCTCGTAAAGCATGAGGCTATTCCATCTTCCTTTGAGATCTTCATTTTGTATAGCTCGTTTCTCAAGGATATTACTTCTCCAACAATACTTACGGAGAACAATTCTACTAGCTTCTCATATATTTATTTTGATGTCTCCATTTTTTATACTTATGGAATGAGGGGATCTTTGATAGATTGTATAAGAATCCTTTGAGCCCTTACTTCCCCTTTCATGTACTTTGCAAGAGTTTGAGATTCTTCCTTTGGAGGCTTAGTTATTGAACCCTTAACATGATCAATGATTCGTTTTCTATGAGGATCAAATATGTCCTCTTCTTCCATGCGAGAAAGTTTGATAACCCGAACAACTTGTTGCTTTTCTTGCAAAACGAAGTCATTTTGATAGATTCAAATGAGGCCATAAAGATACTTACTTGTGAAGATACTCCTTGATTTCAATATCTTCAACTTGATGCCTTCTTGATTTTGATGATGATGTTGATAATAGAAAATGTCCTCTTGATGAAGATGTCTTCCTTCAAAAGTGATCCTTCAAAGAGAGGGAGATCATGTTCGTTCCTTGATGATGATGACAACGTCTTTCACCTAGCTTTTCTTTGATGTAGAGGCTTCAAAATGCTCAAATTTTTAGTTCTTATTTCTTTGAGTAGAGGAGGTAGGGTCTTTGAGGCTTCCTTCTTCTCGAGGTGATGATTAAGAGAGGTTCCCAAGAATGTTTCAAGTGTAGAATCCTTCTTTTGAACAAACTAGGGTTTTGACGTCTTCTTTAGTAACTTCCTTCAAGATGATGATATAGTCTTTGTCCTTGTGGTGCCTTTGAGATGAGTGGTCGTTCTTGATGATCATCTAGTGCTTCGACCCTTGAGTGTCCTCCTTCAAGTTTCCTTTCCTTGTCTTGTCACCTTAGCTCTGATACCATGTTAAGAAATCTAACTGTAGCAAGTGTAAGTGATTTCTCTTCTTTTGATAATTGTTTGTGGTGTATTTTTACTTCACTAGAATAGTGTCTTCTTTCACTCGTTTATTATTAGTGTTTTATTCATCAAATAGCTACCAAACCATAAAGAACAATAAGACAAAGGACACAAGATATAGGTGATCAACCAGGGCCAAAACCTCTCCACTCTGAGAGGAAAACCCACAAGAATTCTTCTACTTATAAGTTATAGAATCTTCAATTGACAAATTCCAAGACCTAGACCCTTGGACAAAAACTCCTCCAAGACCAAGTCGAACCTTGCCCTTTTCTTGTCAAGACAAACAAAGTCAACTTTGACTTAGAACTTCTGTAACTTCTCCTTCTTCCTTACTTCGGCCCTACAACACTAGACTGCTTCTCTTCCTACAATTCTCAGCCTCCTGTAGCTTCCTGCAACTTTCACACGTGTGATGTAATTAGGTCAATTTTAGCCCTTCTTCTTCTTTGTTTGCCTTGAGTTGATCTCTTTGTGTCTTCGGCTTGCAAGAGGGATCTTATTCTTATCTTGTTTCGGCCTTCTTAAGGTGACTATACTTCTAATCTATTGTAGTAAGATGTGCTCTAGTCAATTCGCATGTGTGAACAATAATAGCCCAAAACAAACCGAAAATTACTTCAATCTTTCTTACTTATTGACTTCCTCTTCTTCACTTGATATGATGCTTCTTCTTTACCTTTGATCAAACTTCTAGATGTGTGTGTTGTGTCTCTTTGAAAGAGGCTGAGTGTCCTATATATAGGCTTCCAGTCACTTCAAATTAGGTTGACTTGCCACTGTCTCTAGGCCAACTAGATGCTTGTGTAGGCATGCTTGTGTAGGCCGACTTGTTCATTGCACTATGACAAGGTCTTGGAGGGTCTTTTGACTCTAGTTTTGACTCAAATAATTTTCTTTACAATATGTAACATGCCCAAGAAGGGTCCTTCATACATGACAATGACTCTCTTGACTTGTAGACTCAATGACAAGCCCTAGAAGCTCTCAATGGGAGCTTGACTTATAAAATAAATTTCTCTTGAGCATGAAACCCATGCCTCAAGAACAACAATAATAAATTTATTTTTATTTTTCATTAAATATATAAAATCATGATCATGTATGTCATTATGAAGACTGAACCTAGTTACAATATTTCAATAGTAGTGACACGATAGTGACATGGCACATGTGCCATCTCATCTCAAGGCACCTTGTTGGACTGGTGTTGAAATAGCCTCACTCCAACTTATTTCAATTCACTTTAGTTCGATTCAACATGAGCTTGCATGAGGCTACCTTGTTGAGTTATCCTTATGAAAGTGAAAAAAGTGCATGGCTCATATCCACTCAAAGCACATGGGGAGTTGAACTAAAACATATGGATCTCTCTCTCTCTCTCTCTTCACCCAACTTCATAGAAGAAAATGCATGAGGTCACTTCTCTCCACTCCACTTCACTCAAGGCACGTGGGAGAGTTGAACCTGGGCTTGTTTGAGTTCACTCCACTCCTCGTCACTTCTAACAAGGTGCATCAGTTAAGCACATGAGAACTTCTCCATGATAGTGACATGGCACATGTGCCATCTCATCTCAGGGCGCCTTGTTGGATTGGAGTTGACTCGACCTCACTCCAGCTTATTTCACTTCACTTTAGTTCGATTCAACATGAGCTTGCATGAGGCTACCTTGTTGAGTTATCCTTATGAAAGTGGAAAAAGTGCATGGCTCATGTCCACTCAAAGCACATGGGGAGTTGAACTAAAACATATGGACCTCTCTCTCTCTCTTCACCCAACTTCATAGAAGAAAATGCATGAGGTCACCTCTCTTCACTCCACTTCACTCAAGCCACATGGGAGAGTTGAACTTAGGCTTGTTTGAGTTCACTCCACTCCTCGTCACTTCTAACAAGGTGCATCAGTTAAGCACATGAGAACTTCTCCACTTCCACCATGTTGACCACTATGTGTCAATGACCCATAGTAGTACAACCCATTTTTTCACAAAAGGGATAGTGCCTGATCGAGGTGTCCGTGTCGTTCAACCATCATCATCAGCCTGATCATAATGTTATATTGTAAACCCTTTCTGCATGTGTAAACTGTAAATAATCTCAGTAGATCCGTGTCGTGTATGTAATTGCCTAGGTAAACCTATTTTTCTAGTGACGATCTACATTCCGAGAGGTTTTTTGTCTCACCGATCCATTCTTGGATGGTCGACAGAGTTTTCCTTCAGCCTTACCCCAATTCCGGAGTGGATTTTGTCACTGGGATCTTAGGGGAGTCCTAGTGTTCTAGATCGAGTCTATGTAAAAGTGATTTGGGAATAATCCTAACTATTTGGTTAGGTTATTTTATTACAAATTGCTTGATTTGCTAGATAATATTTGTGTCGCAGACTAGGTAGTCTGTGAGGGTCCTTTTTAGATGGGTTTTCCCCCTTGTGATGTAAAAAATGTGAAAATCATGATGTAAAGTGTCCTGAGGGTTGAAAAAATAATTTATCCCCTCATAGGTTAATTAATTAAATTTCCTGGCCAAAATTAATTCAAATCATAAGCTAGAAATTTAATTAATTCTAGGTCCTAGGTAAATTTAAATTCTCCAAAGGAAAAATTCGTTGGTCCTTAAAAAATTAAATTTTAAGAGGTCTAGGGACTAAGGTAAATTAATTATTTTGCTAAATTTTAAGCCCTTGGTCCCTGGGGTTAAGTCAGAGTCAAAATTTCGAGGAAACTAATTCAAAAATTTAATTTTTGAATTAATTAAAATACATTTAATTGAAAATTTTGAATTTCCTCAATAATTTAAAATTTCGATGGATGAGATTAAAAGAAATTTTGATCCTCATCAACGTTCGAGATTGCTTTGATGTGGATCACTCGAACTAGCCGTTGGAGGATTTATCTTTAAATAGGAGGTCATTTTGTCAATCAGGATCTGATCTTTGGATCGTGTACTAAGATCTCAAGCTCTCCATTTTACTTTTTTGAATTAATGCAAAAGTCTTTGGGGTTTCAACAAGCTGTAGTGTTCCTCTTCATGAATTTATGGTAACATTGTTTTAGTTTCTACTTAATATTATGTGAGAACTATCAATCAATAGCTCTCTTAAAATAATCTGAATACATGTATCTTATTCTGTTTGTTGGATCTAGGGTAACATTTTTAATTTTGATTGAAGTAGCATGTATCTCTATTTCTTCATAATTTTATTATTGTTCTATTTCTCTACTTGATTTGATGGTTGATCTAGTGTTTGCAGAAGATCTCTCAGGTTCTCATTGAGTGTTTGGGGATAGTTCTTGGTTGGATCAGCCAACTCTCAACACTATTTTCTGAAGAGCCTACTTCATATAAACCTCAGGATTTATCTAACGATAATCTTTTTTCTCCAGGGTGTTTTTGGGCTAGTACCTCTCTAAAATTTCAAAATCTTTTAAATATTTTGTGGAATTTTTTATAGATCTAGCTATTAAGAGCCTTAGATTATCAAATCTATGAGTGGAGTTAGGTTCATAATCCTCAGATCTGATAGATCTGTAAATTATTTGTATAAATCTGTAAAGTATTTGTATAGATATGTTATTTACTTGTGTAGATCTGAAATTCTGTAACATAATTTTGAATTTTAACACTTGGATTTTTGGGATTTTCTCTATTTTTTTACATATATTGGGTATTGGGTTTTTCTCTTTTCACTTGTGTAGAAATAGATTTGAGAAATCAGTTAAGAAAATCTTCAGATTTGAGCTAGATCTAGACCCTGGAGGGCAAGATCTGGGCTCAAAGATTGTTTGAAGAAATAGATATGAGAAATCAGCCAAAAATATCTTCAGATCTGAGCTAGATCTAGACCCTGGAGAGCAAGATCTGGGCTCAAAGATTGTTTGTAGGAAGAGATCTAAGAAATAAGCCAACTAAATCTTCAGATCTGAGATTTTTTCAAGCAGATATGGGGGTTTTGACATAGATCTAGGCCCTGGAGGGCAATATCTTATCCCAAATCTTTTTACAAGGCTAGCCATTAAAGATTTTGCAATAAATCTAAATATCTAAAGCAAAATTATTTTTTCAAAACAAGGTTTTCAAGTTTTGGGGCTCCTAAGCCCAGATCTACCTTCTCCTAGCCCAACGCTAGTTCTAGGTCTAGTGCTAGCTCTCATTGGCCCTAGATTCCCTTGCTCCATTTCTGATTTGAACATTTGATTTTCTGAAGCTAATCATTGGTGGGCTTTTGCAGAAAATTTGGTAAAAAATTGTGTTTCAGATATTGAAATTTATTTGGGCAACTTGGGCAAATGATCTTCAAGGCCTAGGGCCTAAGGGTTTGATCTCTAAACCATCTTTTTCCTCACTGTTTGGTACATCAGTCATATACATTTCTAATAGTGGTGAAAAACACATCTAAGTGGTTTGAAATTAACTAAAAATTTGCTAAATACATTAATAAGTAATTTATGTTTGATGTATATCAAGAATTTGGCCTAGATCTACATTTTGGGTCACTGTTATCTCTAAATAGTTCTATTTATGAAGCTTGAAATATAGCAGTGGAAAAATTTCATGTGGGTTAGCCTAAAATCAGTGCCTAAGTTATCTAATACATTAAGGAATTAATTTCTTGAGTTGGGCATTCATCATTAGGCGTATTTCATGTTTTAATTGCTAGTTGTAATAAGTATATCAGATTTGATATAATTCTAGAAATCACATTATAACAGGCTGAAATTTTTTTATAATTCATGTGGGCAAGTTTGAAAAAAATTCGGTATTTTTGGCATAAAGATATCATTGATAGCTTAGTTTTTTCATTGTCATATTGCTGTTGTCATAAAGTTTTTCTTACTGCTGTCCTAAAGATTAATTTCTGAAAATTAAGTACTCTGTCATGGAATTGTGATAAAATGCATATCCTTTGTTTCATAAACTAAGTATTTTTTTGAGCATCTATTGATATTAATTGCAAAAAAGTTTTTGTTCTCTTTGAACTATAACTGTATCAGAAAGATTTGAAATAAGCTTGTGTTCTAATTGTAATATCTTCAAGGGTTTAATTTTGAGTCTTCATTTAATAAAGCGAACATTTCATTTGGGTATTGGAAGTTTCTGCGACATAAGCATCTTTTCATCCTTGCATCTAACTTCATCTCATCTTCTCATCATCTGGTGCATTTGCATATAAGTTACTTTTGCATAAATAAAATTTACTTCCAAGCATAAGCTTGATCGATAGAGAGATAGATATCCATCAATCTTTGCTTGAGAAGCTTGCTTTAATAGTACTTAAAACAGTGACCTTGCAGTCGTTAGAGCCACAGTTCTCTGCAGTGCCGGAGGCACCAGGGATGTTAGAATTTCAGGAGAGGTATCGTTAATCACACCTTAGTGTGCTTCTCCTTATATTCTCTCTGCCAATTACTACGAAATCAGACTCAACACAAAAAGGATTGAAGGATTTTCATTCAAGTAGGCATTTAACTAAAATTAACAAAGATTCTTGCATCTTACATTAGTTTTAGGATATGCATTTTATATAAGATAGTCATTCATCTAAGCAGCAGTTGCTAATCGCTTACTTGGTCTTAATTTCCCTAGCAAGATTGTTGACTCCGTAAGGCACTGGTGTCAATCATTTAAAATCGATATCAAATCCTATAAGTCTTGCTAAATCTTAATCAAGTACTTGATCGCTTCATTATGTCTCCTGAACTTGCTAGTTCCCAACTAGTTCTTCGTCATTCCACTTTTCCATAGGGTCTACCCCCCTTAGCCTGTTGTAGGGAGACAACTTAAACGGAGAGATTGGGGGTCAGGATGACAGCCCCCGATCTGAGCTGTTGTTGCGGTGCCTAGACATTATGTGCAACAACACACCCACTTCACCACAAGTTACCAAGGTGCATTGCATGAAAGAGATGTCTCCTTTACGAGGAGGTGAGTTCTATAAAGTGAGGTTGAATGGCCATTGTTTAGCAGAGTTTTCTTGAGAGTAGTTAGTAGAGCTTCTTTTCCATCATTTCTTTCTTCCTTTCTCTCTATTTATATTTCATGTAGGGCATTTTTATTGTGATCTATCTTGTACCTTGCCTCAATGAGTAAACATTCTTTTGAAGAATACAATGACAAAGTTTGACCATGCTTTTCTTCTAGCTTTTTGGCTCATGGACACAATATTTCATGTTCTATATGGTGATATAGATAGTATTTCCTCTACTTTCATTTTATCAGTCATTTAGAGTGCATTTTCTTCTTTCTTTCTTTCATATTTTGTTGTTTACTAATTAAAATTGTCACATTTATTTCTAATTAACCAACCATTTTTATCATTGGTTATCTAATTGCATGCCAAGGAGCCATATTTTGTGTTGATTTCTTACGCTACTTTACAGATTTCTTGATAATTTTCAGCACATGACAAGCAAGGGACACCCCAAATATTGGAAAGAACCAATTTGAATGGAAAGGCAATCAACTAGTGACCTTTGGAATGATATGCCTATTAGTTATCACTTCACTTTTGTGCTACAAGTATTGGAGTCTGCATTTTCCAGTGGTGAAAATTTGTGTGCTAACAATTTGGCATTGTTGCAAGGAACCATCATTAATCTTCAGTTATTCTAATGACATCGTTGAATCTTTTTTTAATTGTTCCTATATTTTATTTTTACTCATCTAGTGACGCCATTTGATGTAGGATTGAATCCTATTTGCTAACAAGAGGACACTCTCATGATTTGATCATACACAAGGCATTGTTTTGGGCTTTAGTGGACTTGAAAATCAATTCTAGAACACAAGCATGGATCACCACCTAACATCCATGGGCAACCCCATTGCAAAAAGATCATGATTGATGATGGATGTTGAATACATACAATTCGTGTGGGATAAAGATTGGAATTTTCTCACATTAAGAAGAGAAAAGATGAAACTGAGTTTCATGTCAAATTCACCAATACATATGATAAGAACCCCTACTTTCTAACCAAAAAACATTGTTGGTGCAGGTTTTGTGCATATTTTGGACACCTTTTTCCCCCCATCCTTGACCATTTTACCTCTGAACCTATGGAATTTATATCATAATTACCTTTTTTCTGGTTATAAGAATCCATTTTTGTTATGACATATTATTTTGTCATTTTTATTAAATTTGAATGAGGTGATATCTTTTTGATGGGTAACCGAGGAAAATATGGAAAAAGTTCTTTGGCTCTGTTTCTTTCAGGTGATGCTCCAAAGTCCATGGCCAAATGATGAATTGTGGTGTGATAATTCACAAAGGGGTTTTGAGTACTTGTTGTTTCAGACCATTGTTTTTACACCCCGAATTGTTGTTACACCGTGGGATGTTGACTACACCGCCACCGTCTAGGACCGTGGGTGCTATTCCACAAGATAGTTGTCATAAAGATTGTATTATGTATGGGAAGCTAAGGAGTCAAGGCACTTGTGATTTTGAGAAATTATGTAACAATGATAGGCCTTGTATTTAGAACCTGTTGTAACGATTTATATTCTCTCTCGATATTGATCAACATGAGAATCATGAGATTCTCATGACTGATATTTTCTTATTTTGGACATGTAAATCTTATAAAGGGGACTCAGATCCATGTAAAGGGGATGGACAGTATTTGTTAAGTTTAGGTATGTTCTATGCTTAGAGAAATTTATTTAAATTTTCACAGTTAGCTCAATTTAGCAATCACATCAGCGTTAAAGTAAACTGCAGATAGAACATAAACATAAATCGTTGAAGGCAAGCCAAGACAAGAGGACACAAGATGTGGTGCTAGCTAGGGACAAACCCCAATGTGGGGAAACCCTTGATCAATTCTTCTTATATTTTCTTCAATAGTTCAGTAGAGAGAGAGAGAGATAGTACATTTACAACAAAAGTCAACACTTTGACTTATCTAGATAAGAGCATAGATCATCTCTAACAAGATGATACATGAGATCAGTTGAAGACATGCTGCTTCAACTGATTCTCCAAGGTGACTCCTTCACCTATCATTGTGCTGCATCTCGTCATCATGTTGCACCTCATCGTGCATCACCATGCTGCACATGTTTGTTGTCCCATTGTGCCACTGTTGCACAATGTCATGGTTGTCCCATTGTGCCACTACTGCACAATGTCATGGCTGTCCCGTTGTGCCACCATTGCACAATGTCATGGCTATCCCGTTGTGACACTAGTGCACTATGTCATGGCTATCCCATTGTGCCACTGCTGCACAATGTCATTCCTGTCTCGTTGCACCACTGCTGCACAATGTCATGGCTGTCCCATTGTGCTACTGCTGCACTATGTCATGGCTGTCCCATTGTGCCACTGCTACACAACTTCATGGTTGTCCCGTTGTGCTACTATTGCACTATGTCACGAATGTCCCATTGTGCCACTGCTGCACAATGTCATGGTTGTCCCATTGTGCTTTTGCATACCATAGAAGTACCATGAATTTGTTGCACTAAATACACATGTACCATACCACTATGTACATTGACCAATTTGGCTCCCACGGTCTACCCAACAATCTGGTTCAAATTGATCCTCATCTAGGATCCAACACCTACAAGAGATGTCATAGACAACATGCCTTAGCTCACTGTTTTGAGGTCTGATATGTTTGCAGCAAACTGGTTAGGGCTTCCTAACAATCCTTGTTAGACCCCTCCAATCAGCTCCTAAGGCCTCCTACAACTGCGGTCTTCCCTTCTAAGCTTGCTGCTCCAACACGTTGTCCTTAAGGCTAATTCCTAGCCCCAAGACTCTCCAACTAGCCCTCTGATTACTTCAGAACAGGCCTCGGTCTCTTGCTGTAGCAGTCGCTACCCTAGATCACAGGAAGACAACCCTCAAACTTGTCACAAATAGCCTAGATCTCCCTTGCACAACTCAACCCTCCTGTTTGGTTGTGTAGCCCTCAAAATAGTCATGAAAATGCTATAGACCTAGCCTTTTCTCCTTCACTGAGGTGCCTACTAACCTGCGGCTTGAACATAAGATCTCCTCTCCAAAATGCAAGTTCTCCTTCTTATGTCTTCTCCAAATCATGCTGTCCAGAATTTCCTCGGCCTCCCTAACAGCCAGGTTAGGACAACGTATAGGATTGTTGTGTCATCCCTTATTACCTAGGGCACCTAACCCTCCTTGACTGCGTGGATTAGTCTTCTTTATATTAGTGTAGATAGATCCTTCCTTGACTGCGACTAGGTGTCATGGCCTCTTTAGGACAACGTTTAGATCTCTCCTCCATAGCTGCATTGAGAGCTAGATCATCCTAAGGGCTAGGGCATCCACTTTAAAACTATGTTTAGTGCTTCCTCCTTAGGACTGTGTTTAGGGCTTCTACTCCTAGATTTCTCTTCCACTAAAACCCAAGACAAGTGGAGAGAAATCAAGAGAGAAGTGTGTGTGAAATGACTCTCAAGTCATCTCCTTTTATATTAAAACGTTGAGCACATGTGGGTGTTGTTTGGATGTTGGCCGACCTTGACGAATTGTCTTATAACACAAAAAAATTCACAACTCCATGAATACTTATCGGAATCGGATGAGCTTTAGATCAAATCCTATACCTCTCAATGAGAGGGATCCAAGAAAAATATCAGCTTCCATAAATAAGATGACCCACATGGAGTTTGGCCCTAGTTGCCAATTTTAACACTCCCTCTCAACTAGGGAGAACTCCATCTGCTGATCCATATGTCCGACTGTACTATCTCTACCATCAGTGCCCTACACTGCACTGCACTACTCTGCTCTGCTACTTTGCTGAGCTCTCCTCTGCTATGCTCTGCTCTATTGAACCATGAATAAGAAGAATTGATCGAGAATGTCTCATACCATTCTCTACTGAACCGAAGTGTTATAGACATATTTGGGCACTGTAACCCCAAACACATATGTCCATAAACCAAGGGCTTATAAACCCATAAAAGTGTTGTTTCATACCCTAAAGGATCAAGGTCAACTGATTACATAATTTCCCAGAAGTTCTCCCTAAAAATATGCTCAAAACTGGTCAAAACTGGACCATACAGACTGCTCCATGCTGAGGGTGCGATGCATCTCACCTGTTACACACAGAGGGTGTGATGCATACTGAAAAGACTTTCTGTAGGGTGCGATGAGCGAGAGCAGAAAAATGGCAGAGGTAGTTTGCTAGGTGGAAACCCAAAGAATCTTCTAGAAACTGCTCATATGACACTTGCCTCTCTGAATTCACCCAGGGATGAGTAAAAGATCATGAAATCTCCAAGTGGAACCAAGAACTATCAGTGAAATGACACTAATCAAAATCCTTGAAGCTGACTCACCCCCCTGCAAATATCTATATATGGATCCCTCATCCTAGAGATCCGGAGGCTGGAATTTTGTATTTTGTAAGGAAGTGTTGTTGGTTTCTCTGTGAAGCATTGTATTGTTAGGTGATCTAGCTTTTCATGAGGTGAAGAGGGCTTTCATGCTGGGAGGATGGAGCTGGATCAGACAACTGGGTTGTAATCCTCTCTTCTACTACTTCTATCAATAGAGCTATTTGAGTTTTCCTCCATATACTTGTATATTTCTGAATCTTGTATTTGTGCATGCATTTGTATGGTTAATGTACATCTGATTCTACATTGTTTATGGTTATAGATCTCTATTCTTTGATGGTATTTTTCTGCTTTGACTCTACAGGTGTTCTTTGAAGCGAGACAAGTGAGAAAGGAGTGGCAAAAGCTCTATCAAAGGAGAGAGGAAACAAGCAAGGAGCCAAGCGAAAGACTGAGGTTGGTACTCTCTGCTTCTCTCTCATAAAGGAAAACACAAGTTACTTTGAATTGTTTGTTTCTAAGATAGCTACCCATCTTAGTGGGACTAGCAGATTTGAGTAGACACTAGTTTTCCCGAAAACAAAATGGCGACTCCACTGGGGAGCGAATAGTTTGTTTGTTTGTTACTGTTGTTTGCTTTATAAACTACAGACGGAGCCTGAAGTTAAGCCAGCTAGCATTCAAACTGCTTTTGCTATGCAACTGCAAAGTAGATCAACGCTGCTTCAGTCAATCTCCAGGTTGGTTTATGAACTGAACATCTGACTTGCAAACATCCTAAGTGCCATGGTGGTAGCCCAATAACCTCATTAGATCAGCCCCTATACTTTGTATTTACTGCCTATCATAAGCTCAGCCTAAATCCCTGAACTTAGTTGCAAACTGTGGGTGAAAACCAAACTCAGTCTCATCCCTGGACTATTGCACTGTCTCTCATTGGAAGTCTAGATGCATCGCACCTCCCGTGTGCTGTAGGTGAGATGCATCCCTGTTTCCCTTAAGGATAGGTGCGATGATTGAATGAGACTGTTTCTCTCTCCAGATTTTAGTTTTTTCTTCATTGTTTTCAGCTCTATTTAGTACTTTTGTTGTCTATGATCAGTATATCACTATTGAAACCTTATTCCTTTACATTATTCAGCCTCCATTGATAAGGAATTGTGAATGTTTTTTATGTATTTTTCATCATTTACAGTCCTCCTTTGCAAATAGTAGCTCAATTGAACTGTCGTCTTTTGATTCAAAAGTGTCGCAACGGTCGTTTTCAGTCAAAGAAAAGAGTGTCGTAAAGTCTTCCTCTTTTAGATAGTCGATTGTACTTTTGCCATTGTATTTGATTTGAATTATCAATTCTTTGAAGTGTCAAAAACAGTTTTCCATTCAAAAGTGAAAGTGTCATCTTAGTCTTCCTTTCATTTTTGAAAAGAAATTGCTAAAGTGTCGCTTTGAAGAAAAGTAGTTCAGACCTGTACTTATTTTTATTTTTGTCATTCTCACATTAAGGAAATTGAAAAACAAATACATGCATGTGCATTTGTATTTATACTACATGCGGGAATTGATTTAGGAAAAGTGCATTTAGTGTGTGCTCTCTGCTCTATGTTGAAAGAATTATACTCTTCTTTCCTTAGTAGCCAGGATTTTCATTGCTAAAAGAAAATAAATGATTGTTTATCATCTTAGATTGCATATTTAGGAATTGTATATCTACATCACATGGTGAACCTTGAAAGGAAAACTTCTTAAGAAAGATCAACTGTAAAATAAACCTCAATGAACATAAAAACGCTTTGGAACCTAACACACAACATCTAGAAGTCTAGGCTAGAGACGTATTTTGGTGTCGTAAACCCTGGTAACTATCGTTTTCATCGTAGGTTGGGTGATTCCTCCTCTTTGATACGATAAGTGCCAGTACGGACTTGTGCTCCCACGTACCATCGAGTATATATTGGGAGACCACAATAGGCTGATATCCTTTATCCTTAGGAAGCCATGTCTGCCACCCTATCAATTGCAATGCACTGAACACAACATTCGGAAAGATTGACTACTGTACGTAAAGTCCTCGGTAATTTCTCTATAATTTACCACTGAGGTGTATATTGCAGTTTTGCGATTGGTTTGGTAATCCCTCTGTCTAGATTTCCAGAGTAGTCACTTTCGTTCCTTTTCGACTCCTTAAAAGAAAAGGTCCATCTGAGCACTTGTCACTTTAGGCTCATTAAAAATCAAAGGCGACTAGAGTCATCTTTAGCTTTTTCTCGACTCTTAAAAATTGAAAAATCAAGTTGTGTCAAAGCGTCATAAAATTCATTTAAATCGGAATAACATTTTCTCCTTTTAATTTTGAGTTGATCAAGTAATCCGCAATCATGGAAGAGAGTCATTTAAAACCCCGTTGTTCGTGGAGACTAACGAGTCAACTGTCTTTGACTCCGAAAACAAAACCATTCTGAGCCAAGTGATCTCGTTTAACTGGGTCAAAGTCTCCTAGTTTATTTGAAACTTGTGTTTCAACATCATCAGAGACTCCAGTTACTCCAATTATTTCTGGAATCCCTGTCTCTACAGAAGAAGTTCCGCAGTTACAAGAGGACATTAGAACTGATCATAGTGTAATGATAAACACTTCTATTCCTGAACTAGCTCCATCTAGGGCTGATTCGGACGGTGTCACCCCTCAAACATCTATCGCTGCAGAGTCTATACCTTCTTCGGCAGCAAAAATATTTTACGGACTTGACGATCTACCTCTTCCACCTGGACTGATTGCTATAGAAGAGATTGTGTAGGATCTTCCATCCAGTACCCCATTGCATTTTGGAACTGGGATCCACCTATATCCTTCTACTACAGAAGTTAGTTCTTTTAATCACCATCACAGGTTCCTGTCGAATCGCTAGGAAATATTTTGGATAGACTCGATATTCTGAACAACCATCGACATCTAGGACTGTGTCATCTGCTACAGCAGCAACAGAACCTCCTGACGCTATTCCGACAATGTTCGCTGGTATACCATCTATCCCAACTAGTTCTTAATCGCTAGATGGAGTCCACCCAGGGACTGTTTCGATAGCATGGTCTATTCCTATTTGTTCATCCAGAATCTTATCTGGAGTTTCTTATGTTGAGACTCAGCAAATTGATCCTTCACATCAGTATCAATTTGGGGAGTCTAGTCTCCAAAGAGAAATTTACCCTTTGAACACTGGATTTCCGCCATATGGGGGGCAGTATACCTTTTCATTGTTCCCTCCGGGAGAGCAACCATATGAGAGTTCACAACAAAATTTGGGTCAAGCTGGAATTGCATCCAGTGGTTGGGTACCAATACTACCTCAATGGCCAAGAGTTGTATATTTAATGCAACAAAATCAACCTGTGTCAAACATTCCCACTACACCGGCTATTGTGATGGTGTTGCAAGTACAAGCGCTGCCTATTGTATGTCAACCTCAAGTCTCTTAGGTTATAATACAACAGCGTCTTGTCTCCGCGACTCAATCACAACCACCGATTAGTGGCTCCTTAACTGAAGTGAATCAGGCTCAAACAGGTACTATCACCCCTCATCTTGGTCAAACATCTAGTATTGGACAACAACAAATGGTCTCACAGCCATGGCTGGTGCAATATCAACAACCACAATTCCAACAAGCTTACCGAGGCCCTAAGCAACAAAGCTTTGCAGGTAATGGGCAGCCGTATATTCAGAACGGTTACCAACAATCATATTATAATGGTTATGCCCATCAACCTTATCAAAGTTATCAACATCAAATACATTATGCTGGTATGCAAAGACCCACTGCTCAGGCGATCCCATCTTATCCTAGGTATGCTTCACCAAACCTGAATCAACAGTTGCCTTTTGTAGCAACTTTAGAATTACCAGATCTGAATCGGCTAACAAATGATCCAATTGCTTATGCCCCTTGGTGGCTAGTGATTCCTCATAAACTTCTGTTAGATATTCCTAAATTCAATGGAAATCCGAGTGAAGATCCATCGAATCATGTAATGACCTTTCATTTGTGGTGTTCGTCCAACACCCTCAATGATGATTCGATTAGGCTTCGCCTTTTTCAGTGAACACTAACTGGTTCGGCAGCGAAATGGTACATCGAATTGCCTAGAGCTTCATTCGATAACTTCAGCGCCCTCGCCACCACCTTTTTAACCCATTTTCAGTTACCCATAAGGTATGAAACAGGAACGGAGCTCCTTACCAATTTTAAACAGACAACAGCCACTCACATATATGATCATATTCATGAGTGGCGACGTCGTTGTCGAATGGTAAAGACATATGTTCCTAATCAGCTGCTAGCTGAATGGTTTATTAAGTCATTGTTACCTTCTATTACAGAAGATGTGGCCAAGGGAGGAGTTGTCACTGAAGAGAAATTCATTGCTTGTGCACAATATCTAGACTTGATCTATACTTAGTCTAGCACGCTCTATGACAAGATTCCTGATGCTCCTAAACCAAAGTTTTCCATTCCTCCTCCTCCTAAATCAAACAGGGACTCTCATGCAGGCGATGGCGTGATTGGATCCTCAAGTACGCAAACTGTAAAGGCCCCATCAGGTAAAGCCCTTGTGGTTTCCGATAAAAAGGCAAATGACAAACTTCCTACCTCGGAGGTTAATGCCATGTCGACTGACAAGGGGAAGGAACTGAAGCAACCAGGGGGCAAGAAGAAAGGGAAAAACAAAAAGAAGAAACAGGAAGATTCGACTCCTAAGAAACCTTCTGGAAACCCTTCTGGGCAAAAGAAACCTAGTCGGACATGTCTCATATGCAATGAGGACCATTGGATGAAAGATTGTCCGCATCGAGCTAAGGTAAAGAAATTCTTTAAGAATTCAAACACCTTGGCGGTATTGACTAATCCGTTTCCAAACCCAGAAACCAATCTGGTTGCTAGCGACAATGCTTCCCCATCCCAAGTGCTTATGTTGTCCATTTCGAAATAACAAAATGATGCTTTGATATCGACAAGGAATAAATATTATGGGAATCCACAGATGTCGAACAACAAGGCTGCAGATCAACCTAGTAGTTCGACAACAACTTCGACCAAAGTTGTGCCACCCATCATTCTTGAACTAACAATAAAGCCGCCAAAGGGAGTAGTACACAAATTGACATTTAATCCTCATGCTCAAGCAGCACAGAATTATAATATAGTAGAGGATCTGGCCCAATTGCCATCCGCTATGTCGACACTTGAAGTACTGCAAAATTGCCCCTCCCAAAAGTAGGCTCTATTATCAGCAATAGGTGGGATTGACCCAACGGATTCCAATCTTGTGGCCTTTAATCATAAAGGATACGAACCTCAGTTACCGGCTCAACTCGCTTTCCTCGTACAAGTGAAAGCCCTCAACAAAATTGTTCATCGAACAATCATTGATGAGGGGGCATCTACCTGCATTATGTCAATGAGTTGCTGGAAAACTTTAGGCTCACCACCCTTGTCAAGATCATCAACGCATTAAAATCATTTGATAGATAAACATACATCCCATACATGATTTTAAGTAACTTGCAAGTTGAATTGGGGGTCAAGACAGTAGAAATTGACGTCGAAGTTATTGATGGAAACCTCGATTACAATATCCTACTGGGAAGGCCCTGGATTTATGCTATGGCTGCTATTGTGTCAACATATTTTAGAAACATTGCATTTCCCTTTCAAGGAGGAATTACAATCGTTGACCAACAAACCTTTCTCCCCAACAGTTCACAAGTTATGGGAAGCATTCCAATGATCCATGGAAGCTCTCAATCGCTCCAAAATGTTAGAGTAGGTCTCCTAAAAGACCCTGCCTTAATGGGTACTTTTTCCCTACCGCCTCCGAGTAATCTTGCGGAAGTGGCCAATGTGAGAACCTACAATATGATATCTTCCATATCTACAAGGATTCAAAATATTTCCGAACATTTTGTTAGCATGGATCATCGCCAGGTATTGCCTCCAAGCCCAATAGAAATTTTGTAGCAATCAATTTTCTTGGCCTGGGCAGTAAACCCAAATCAATGCTCATCGAGTGTTTGGATAGATAGGTCTAAGGAATATGGAACCTCTTCAGATCCTTGGTCGCATGTACATTCTACAGATGAAGGAATCATTCAGTCAATGATGTTAGGAGAGGCACCATGGGAAGATTACCACCATCGTTCCCGTCTTCCGGATTACAACGAAGATTATTCCAGCTACCTTAATCATCCTTCAGTTTTTGATTTTCTATCAAATGCTGTAAATACGGTGGATTCCAAGTGAAATCTGTCCCATATTGAAGAAACTATCGCCATAAATATCTCGACCAAATCTAATGTTGTAGAGAATATTCATGTCGGCAAAACTTGCTCTTCTTTAGAACTGGAAATATATTGCGCTCTCTTTCGTGAATTCAGAGATGTCTTTGCATGGTCATATGAAGAAATGCCAAGCATAGACTCGAGCATAGTTGAACACGAAATCAAGATGTATTCAGATGTCAAATCAGTACGACAATGGCTTCGGCAGGTACACCCGAAGAAAGCTGCTGCCATCAAGGCAAAAGTTGAAAAACTTTTACATGCTGGTTTCATTTACCCGGTTCCTCTAACTGATTGGGCATCGAATATTGTTCCCGTGATGAAAAAGCAAGAAACAATTAGAGTGTGTGTTGATTATAGGGATGTAAATCAAGCTTGTCCAAAGGACAACTACCCTACACCCTTCATCGACCAGATAATTGATGAATGCGCTGGATGCGAAATCTTTTCATTCATGGATGGATTTTTTGGGTATAATCAAATAAATATCCGCCCACAGGACCAGTCGAAGACTGCATTTATATGTCCATGGGGCACATTCGTGTACCGCAAACTACCTTTCGATTTAAAGAACGTAGGTGAAATTTTTCAGAGGGCTATGAACTACGCCTTCCATGACATAAAGAACATCGTTCAACCGTATCTCGATGATCTACCAGCTCATTCGCGAAAGCGGATTGACCATCTGCAGCATTTGAGAGCTATATTTCTACGTTACCGACACTACAAGATACAAATCAATCCGAACAAGTGTGTGTTTTGTGTCGGTTCTGGTCATTTACTTGGTTTCGTAGTTTCTAAGGATGGGATTCAACTCAACCCATGTAAGGTTCAGGTAATCATCGATATGCCTCCACCTTCAAATTTGCTTTAGATTCAGAAACTCCAAGGGAAAGCAAACTTTCTGAGGAGGTTCATTCCAAATTACGTCGAAATTGCTAAAGGTTATATGTGTCTTTTGAAAAAAGAAGTGCCCTTCAACTAGGATTAGGTTGCGCCAGCTTCCTTTGATGCTCTAAATGAATCCCTAATCAAGGCATCATTAATGTATGCTCATGACTATCAAAAAGACTTTAACCTGTATCTAGCTGCAGCAGATACGACCATCACAATGGTTTTAGTTCAAGCAGACAATGGAATCGAACATCCTGTCTATTATTTAAGTCGAAACTTAAATGATACAGAAAGCAAGTACTCCTATGTTGAAAATATGGCTCTTGCAGCTGTTCAAGAAGTACAGAGATTTCGACACTATATCCTCTTTCGCAAAACTACCATTTTGTCAGATTGCAACTCTATGATTTACATTTTGTCACGTTAGTTACTAGGGGGAAAATATTCGAGATGGATAGCCATTTTGCAAGAGTTTGATTTGGAATTCGTAAAATCCAAATCAAATAAATCTCTGGTTTTCGCGGAGTTACTATGCGACTTCCCATCGTCATCCAACAATTCAACATCCAAAGCATCAATCGTGGATGAATCTTTGTTTCTGATATCGTCGAGCGATCCGTGGTATGGAGATATAATAATCTATCTCCAAACCCAAACATACAGGCCTAGTACCTCTCATTCAGAACAACAACGTACTCGATATCAAGCAAAAGACTACATGATCGTCGGTGATACACTTTACCGTCGCGATATCGATACAGTTCTGCGAAGGTGCCTCATGCATGAGGAGGCCGAAAAAGTCCTGAATGACTACCATTTAGGTGCATGTGGGGGGCATCAATCTGGTTACGCTACGACACAAAATATATTACGAGTAGGTTACTTCTGTCCTACTATGTTCAAAGATTGCATAATCGCAGTCAGAAGTTTCCCTGCTTGTCAGATCTTCGACCGCAAAAGCAGACTACCACCCGCACCTCTGCATCCAGTAGTTGTTTTTGGGCCATTTGCCAAATGGGGCATAGATTTCATGACATGTAACCCCACCTCGGTCGGGGGGCATGGGTATATCAGAGTCGCAGTTGACTATTTTACAAAATGGGCCGAGGCGATGCCTACATTAAAAAACAGCAGTGAAACCACTGCTCTTTTATTTTTCAATCATGTAGTCTCTAGATTTAGTGTTCCACAAGTTATAGTCACAGATCATGGATCGCATTTCTGCAATCACACGATGGTTGAATTGGCTACCAAATTAGGATTGTCCCATGACAGTTCTACTCCGTATTATCCGCAAGCTAACAGACAAGTTGAGGCCATCAACAAAGTCCTAAAGCGCATGCTGCAAAGGATGATTGGAGTCCACAAACGGAGTTGGCACCTAATCCTGTACTCGGCCTTGTGGGCATATAGGACATCGGTGAGAAATGCAATCAGATTTACACCCTTTCAGCTGGTGTATGGCCTAGAAGCGGTCTTACCAGTTTAGTGTGAAATTTCATCTCTCAAGCTCGCAGTCGACCTTCTCCCCGGAACTTCAGAGGAAGAGGCTCGTTTCTTGGAACTAATCCAATTAGATGAAACCCGTCGTGACGCCGCCTTGACTAACAAAGCTCATAAGAAATGAGTCAAGGCACAATTTGACAAGAATGTCAAACCACGTGTCTTCTCAGAAGGTGACCTAGTCTTACTTTATGATCAGGAATCCAATAAATTGGGAGCAAGTTCCAACCATTGTGGATGGGTCCCTACATTGTTAAGCGAGTATTAGAAAAAGGAGCCTATGAGCTAGTAGATTACGATGGGATTCCACTGTCACAACCCCGAAACGGGTTGTATCTTAAGTGTTACTATGCTTGACTAAGTGTAGTAATCTCTTCATATGCTTTTGTTACGTTTTTGTTTTCATCAAGAGTGATCGTTTTGGTTAGGTAATCCACTTTTGCATTTTTTGCAGATGTCAGACCTATTGGAATCATTTGTTAGATACACCGACGGAGCTAGTCATAGTATGCAGAACCTATCATCTGCACCCTGGGCCATTTTTTGATCCAAGCGGCGAGTTAGTGAGTTTCAGAGGGGTATGTATTGGTCGGTCAATGAACAACATCGCTGAGTACAACGCGTTGATAGAGCTTCTCTCTGATGCCATCACACATGGCATACACCGACTTATTGTTAGGTTAGACTCACAACTCGTCATCCTATAGCTTACTGGCATCTATTCCATTTGGAATCCAGCTATCTATCGTATGTTCCTAAGGGTCAAGATTTTGGAAAGGCAGTTTGATTCTATTCAATATCAACACATTTCCAGAAACTTAAACACATTAACTGATTCATTAGAAAATTATGTGTTAGATAGACATTTGCAGCATTTATAAAAGAAAAAGCATTTCAATCAACATTTGCATCAGGATCATATAACTTAACCAAAATAAAGCTCCGAAAATCAAAAATATATATAACTGTTTATAGTTTTTACAAAATGTTCTGTGTCCAGGACAAAATCAATCATACGACCCAAAAAATCAAAAATGTAGGAATTCACCCTAGACTAATGGTGCTGGTGATAACAAGTCACCGCCTGTGCGATCATACGTAAGAGCCTAGTCCATCGACTCGGCACGCCAGTGGTATGGCACTGTAATCTCAGAGGTAACTCATCGGTCCTCACATCCTGAATACCAAGGGTGAGACCCTCGATCTAATCCTGCAATACTACAAGGGTCTCTGCTACATCCAGATTGCGAAGGACAGCCCTCCCTACAGCCTCTCCTGCTGGAATGACAGTTGCTACCCTCAGGCACGTTGTTGATCGCATCGGTCCAATATCTACACAAATATATGGGTTTGATTAGTCTTGATAACATTTAAAAAACACAAGAACATTATAAAAGAAATAAACAGAGATATGGTCAGATATTTTTACCTATAACACCCCACTGCTCGCTAGCCGGCAGCACCAAATCTGGGTCACCCCAGAAATCCATCCCAACATATGGATACTCGGTGAAGACCATCTCCTGATGGTTGAACCACTCAAAGAAGGCATCAGAGAATGAAATCTGCGACTGACCAGCATGTCTAGCCATAAGATCAACCCATCTCTACATCCATGGTTCCGTCGGTGCTGGCAGTCCGAGTGAAATGTATTGTGGCTGCATCAGTGGGATCCTCTCCAAGGCAAAAGTAGTCAGAATAGAACCATAACCAAAGTTCTTGGATCTTTCGTTCTTCACCTTGGAAAGTTGTTCTTTTATAACCAGAAGTACTGCATCACACCAGTTGAATACCTTTGGTTCAAGGCATTCTAAGGCATACTGCATATAGGACCTGTTGGCCAAGTGAAGAGTCGCGCTACCAGCCAATCTAGAAAAGGTGAATAAAATAGTCCTCAAGGACCGGTCAGTGACATCTCGAATACTGATCTTGCCGTCCCTGCTCGGCTGAGATCCATCTCTACAGAATCAGTGAATGTAATCCCTCATGGATTCACCCCCACGGGCGGATCCTGATAGTGAGAGAGGGGCACCACGCCTCGACAACCCGGTCAAGAAATAGATATCCTCAACTATCAAAGGGATGGATTTACCTCTAATCTGGAACACTTGGTTGGTAGGATCCCATGCATCGAGAAGATATTGCAACAAATTGATTTGTTGCCTCATGCTGGATATGCGGAAGAATTTGAGCAAGCCACAGTTTCGCAATGCAGTAACCGTACCCGGATCATGTAAGGAAATCATATCCTCTTCTTCATGCTCACATTCACGCCATGTAACGACCATCTTGATCCAATGAATCTCTGAAAAATAAACAAGGGAAGAATCAGGACCTTGATTTGGGCAAAAACAGGAAAAATTTCCATATAAAAAATAGTGCATAAACTTTCCTCCCTGTGCCCATCACACCCTAGCTGTGTACTGGGTGGGATGCATACTGACTGGCCAATGGCCAGCTCAGTATGCATCACATCTTCCGGTGTGCTGGGGAGAGAACGAATTGTTCAAACCCCTGAGGCCTAGAAAAACAGGAAAAGATGCTCAGAATTAGAAAAGGAAAGAATGCAATTGAAGAGCTCAGGGTTAGCTCCTACCTAGTCCAAACGATGCCGAAAATAGTCCACCAAATCTCCCAGAATCAGCTGATGAAAATCGAGGGGGAAAACACCTCCAGAGCTCCAACAATCCCAAATTTGAATGAAATGGTAAAAATGAGAGGTAAAACTACTTTTATGTTACTGTTCATGTAATTCAAGTAAGATGTTGGTTTTTAACTCATTTTCCAAGCATGTATTTACGTTTCTAATCAATTTGATGGAGCAATTGAACAGGTAGTATGACGATCAAAAGAACATAGTGTTAATGGTGAATTGAACATCTCTGACTATTATTACGAGCAATGTTTCCACAAAGTTCAAGCTCGTTAAAAAATAAACCTAGCACTGAGCATAGTTTCTAAAGATTCAAGCTCATTAAAAAATGAATCCACCCTCGGTAAATAACCTTTGTGATCGCATTGCTATCAGCTTTTGAGCCTTGGTCATATTCTTACCATCACCTCCACTTTTTAGTTGATCATACGCCTCCACTTGATTGTTTACCCTTTTGAGGAATAGCCGAGACAAGTGATTCTGTTAGCCACCTTATTTACACTACCGTGTTTGGAAAGTTCCAAACTTACCTGGAACCAATTGCTACCCGAAAACATCACTCGTTCCTAAAAAACGAGTCTCTTTTAAGCTCTTTTTAGACTCGTAAAATATGAAAAGATTGCCGAGCAATTGGCCTCTCCAGCTCGTTAAAGTGATTGGAAGTGCCATCCCTCTTGTATTTTAATCTTTTTGGACCTGAGGGATCATTACACAAAAAGATCGAGCGCTTGTCTTTTTCGGCTCGCTAAAGTGATCGAAAAAGTCATCCCTTTCGTATTATTTTATACTTTTTCGGGCTTAAGGGATTATATTATGAAAAAGGACTACTAGAGTTTCCTTTCTGTCTCCTTTCAGACTCCCTAAATATGAAAAGGACCGAGTTATATTTGTCGTTAAACTCGTTAAAACAATAGTGACAAACTTGTCCATACGGACAAGAGCAAGTTTCACTGTCGCTAGGCTCGCTAAAACATAGCGATAGGTTTGCCCGAAGGGAAAATTATAGAACAAGCATATGTTATCCTCCTCAAGCTTGACAAAAATAAAGAGGTATTGGTCAGCAATGACTGGGGAAAAAGGGAAGAAAACTTGAAGAACTTCATTGGTAGCAGGTCGCTCTTGAACATGACATTTTGACTCCATCACCATGATTAAGTCGGGTTGGGTTATTCCGTTCACCGGTCATATCACCATTGGTCCTCCATACCATCCATTTTTGGGGTTAACGCTACCAATCCATTTCAGTGTCACTGATATGTTCAAGAGAAGTTGCTCAGAGAATTCACCAACCCAGCTAACGCCTCATCTGCTACAATACCTTCACGCTCCATTCTTTCATGACCGCCACCCTGAACCTTGTATCATCAAATCGTTTTCACCTCCACAAAATCATTTGCTCCATTCCGTGTCGTAGATGTGGGATTCATTAAGGCCCTCCTACGATGGGTCACTTCTTGTCGACATCAGCTCATTATCCAAGAAGTTGACTTAGGAACAATCCTTTCAGTGTTTTGAAGCTTGCATGCCTCAATGGCAAGTTTCTCACTTCTGGCGACAGGTTTACATCAATGGCCTTCGATCGAAATATTTTGCGTGGTGTTCGACATCGACTCATGTATTCAAACCATGTGAATTGTACTACAGTACCTTGAGGGTCATTATCATTATCGGTGATTCCTCTCGCGTTTGTTAACAACTTACATCATTGGCTGGTAATCAGGCGATGTCTTTCCATGTTCGACACTAGAACATCTTTTCACCGGATCGACTTGTACTTCGGGAATATTGAATGAGTTTGAAGACCCCGGATCTAGTTTCATCCATCTGAGCTGCAATATATTCAGGAAAATAAAGACATCAAATGTAATCCATAGTTGCACAGATAATCATCCAAAATAAGGGATGATGGCTCTACCAGAATCATGAGTCTGCCACACAGACGGTTGTCTGTCCTATGTACATGAAAATGAATTTATAGAGCTGAGCATGGGAATTCCCGCCTCAGCTAGATCATGAAAATATTATGAAGATAATGTATTGCATTGTATCTTATTACAGGTCACCTTCCAGTTCGAAAAACCTCGGATCCTCATAATAAAGCATTTCACCCGACATCAGAAGATTTACGACCTCATGCTTTAGGGGGCAATTGTTATAGACATATTTGGGCACTGTAACCCCAAACATATGTCCATAAACCAAGGGCTTCTAAACCCCTAAAAGTTTTTTTTCATACCCTAAAGGATCAAGGTCAACTGATTACATCATTTCCCAGAAGTTCTCCCTGAAAAATTGCTCAGAACTGGTCAAAACTGGACCATACAGACTGCTCCATGCTGAGGGTGTGATGCATCTCACCTGTTACACACAGAGGGTGCGATGCATACTGAAAATCCCTTCTGTAGGGTGCGATGAGTGAGAGAAGACAAATGGCAGAGGCAGTTTGCTAGGTGGAAACGCAGAGAATCTTCTAGAAACTGCTCATATGACACTTGCCTCTTTTAATTCACCCAGGGATGAGTAAGAGATCATGAAATCTCCAAGTGGAACCAAGAAATATCAGTGAAATGACACTAATCAAAATCCTAGAAGCTGACTCACCCTCCTGCAGATATCTATATATGGATCCCTCATCCTAGGATCCGGAGGTTGGAATTTTGTATTTTGTAAGGAAGTGTTGTTGGTTTCTCTGTGAAGCATTGTATTGTTGGGTGATCTATCTTTTCATGAGGTGAAGAGGGCTTTCATGCTGGGAGGATGGCGCTGGATCAGATAGTTGGGTTGTAATCTTCTCTTCTACTACTTCTATCAATATAGCTATTTGAGTTTTCCTCCATATACTTGTATATTTCTGAATCTTGTATTTGTGTATGCATTTGTATGGTTAATGTACATTTGATTCTACATTGTTTATGGTTATAGATATCTATGTTTTGATGGTATTTTTCTGGTTTGACTCTACAGGTGTTCTTTGAAGCGGGACAAGTGAGAAAGGAGTGGCAAAAGCTCTATCAGAGGAGAGAGGAAACAAGCAAGGAGCCAAGCGAAAGATTGAGGTTGGTACTCTCTGCTTCTCTCTCATCTATCTCTCATAAAGGAAAACACAAGTTACTTTGAATTGTTTGTTTCTAAGATAGCTACCCGTCTTAGTGGGACTAGCAGATCTGAGTAGACACTAGTTTTCGCGGAAACATGAAGTTAGTTTTATTGATCCCAGATCAATATCACAAGAGAGTGTCTGTTACAGGGAAAAGTGTCTATGCAAAACTGCTAATCCCACTAAGGCTGGTAGCTACCTTAGAAACAAACAAAGTAAAACTACTTTCGTTTTCCTTTATGAAAGATAGATGAGAGAAGAATAAAGGAGACCAACCTCTGTCTTGCACTTGGTTCCTTGCTCGATTCCTCTCTCTTCTGATAGTCCTTTGCTACTTGCTTTCTTGCATACCCAACTTCACAGAGTACCTGCAGAATCAAAGCAGCATAACACTATACGAGAACATAGATCTATTATCATAAACAATCTAGGATTAGAAGTAGATTGACCTTACAAATGCATAAAACATAAATCACACAAGAGAATGGAGGAAAACTTGAATAACTTTATTGATAATCAAGAAAGAGCCAAGAGAGTTACAACCAATGGTTCTGACCCAGCATCATCCTCTCAGCAAGTAAGCCCTTCTTCACCTCATGAAAAGCTTAGATCACCCAACACTATGATGTTGCCTCAAGAAACCAACAACAATTCCTTACAAGATGCAAAATTCCAGCCTCTGGATCTCTGGGATGAGGGATCCATATATAGATGTCTGCAAGGGAGATGAGTCAGCTTGTGATTTGATTAGTGTCTTCCCTCTGATAGTTCTTGATTCCACTTGGAGATTGATGATCTCTTACTCATCCCTGGTCGAATTCAGAGAGGCAAGTGTCACAGGAGAAGTTTCTGGAAGATTCCATGCTTCTCTACCTCGCGAATTGAGACTGCCATTTGTCCCTTCTTGTCCATCGCACCCCATAGAAGGGCTTTTTCAAATGCAACGCACCTACTGTGTGTATTTAGGTGAGATGCAACGCACTTTACCTATGGAGCAGGTGAAATGGTCCAGTTTTGACCAGTTCTGAGCAGTTTTTCATGGAGAACTTCTGGGAGAAGCTGTAATCAGATGACCTTGTTCTTTTAGGGGTTGGAACAAAAATTTTAGGGACTTAGGAGCCCTTAGTTTATGGACATTTATTCTTGGGGTTGCAGTGCCCAAAAATGTCTATAACAGTTGCCCCCTAAAGCATGAGGTCGTTAATCTTTTTTGATGTCGGGTGAAATGTTTTATCATGAGGATCCGAAGTTCTTTCAAGCTGGAAGGAGACCTGTAATAAGATACAATACAATACATTATCTTCATAATATTTTCATGATCTAGCTGAGGCGGGCATTCCCATGCTTAGCTTTATAAATTCATTTTCATGTACATAAGACAGACAATCGTCTCAGTGTAGATTGATTATTCTGGTAGAGCCATCATCCCTTAGATTGGATGATTATCTGTGCAGCAATGATGTACATTTGATGTCTTTATTTTACTCAATATATATCGCAGCCCGGATGGATGAAACTAGATCTGGGGTCTTCAATCTCGTTCGATCTTCACTCAAAGTACAAGTCGATCCATGTGAGAGATGTTCTGGAGTCGAACATGGAAAGACATCGCCTGATTACTAGCCAATGATGTAAGCTGTTAACAGGCGCGAGAGGAATCACCGATAATGATAATGATCCTCAAGGTACTGTAGTACAATTCACGTGGTGTGAATAAAGGACTTGGCGTCGAACACCACGCAAAATATTTTGGTCGAAGGTCATTGATGTAAACCTGTCGCCAGAAGTGAGAAACTCGCCATTGAGGCATGCAATCTTCAAAGTACTGAAAGGGGTGTTCCTAGATCGACTTCTTGGATAATGAGCTGATGTCGACAAGAAGCGATCCATCATAGGAGGGCCTTAATGAATCCCACATCAATGACACGGAACAGAGCAAATGATTTTAATGGAGGTGAAAACGATCTGGTGATATAAGGTTCAGGGTGGCGATCATGAAAGAATGGAGCGTAAATGTATTACAGCGGGTGAGACACAGGTGAATTCTCTGAGTGACTTCTCTTGAACATATCGGTGACACTGACATGATGGATTGGTAGCATTAACCCCAAATGTGGATGGTGTGATGTGACCATGGTGATGTGACCTGTGAATGAAACAACCCAACCCGACTTGGATGCGGAGTGAAAGTGTCATGTTCAAGAGCGACTTGCTACTAACAAAGTTTCTTCAAGTTTTCTTCCCAATTTTTCCCCAGTCATTGCTGACCAGTACCTCTTTATTTTTTTCAAGCTTGAGGAGGATAGCATATGCTTGTTCTATAATTTTCCCTTCGAGCAAACCCATCACTATGTTTTAACGAGCCTAGCGATAGTGAAACTCGTTCTTGTCTGCTATGGACAATTTTGTCGCTATTAGGTTTTAACGAGTTTAACGACAAAGATAACTCGGTCCTTTTCAATTTTAGAGAGTCTAAAAAGGGACGTAAAGGAAACTCCAAAAATCCTTTTTCGTCATCTAATCCCTTAGGTCCGAAAAAGTATAAAACAATACAGAAGGGATGAATTTTCAGTACTTTTAACGAGCCGAAAAAAACAAGCACTCGATCTTTTTGTGTAATAATCCCTCAGGTCCAAAAAGATTAAAATCTAAAGGAGGGATAACACTTTCGGTCACTTTAACGAGCTGGAGAGACCAATGGCTCAACAATCTTTTCATATTTTACGAGTCAGTTGAAAAGAGCTTAAAGGAGACTCGTCTTTGAGGAACGAGGGATAAATTTGGGTAGCAGCTGATTCCAGGTAAGGTTTGGAATTTTCCAATCATGGCAGTGTTACAAGGATGGCTAACAGGATCACTCTTCGCAGCTGTTCCTCAAAAGGGGTAAACAATCAAATGGAGGTGAATGACGGCCAATATAGAGTGGAGGTGATGATGAGAACACAACCAAGGCTTTAAAGGCTGAAGTACTACATTCACGACGGTTATTTGCCGGAAATTGGTTCATTTTTTATTGAGCTTAAACGTTGGGGGAAACATTTGCTCATTGCTTATGTTTATTTTTTAACGAGCATGAAGTCCGCGTTAAAATTTCTCGATTAATCCAGTCGCATAATAAGGATGTCTCATATATAAAAACGACAATTTTTCAAATCTTTGCCCCACATCCTTTCTTTATGCAAGTTAGGAAATGACCCATCCTACGAGTTTAAAGGGTTAGAGGACCTACAAATAAAAAAAAAAAAATAGTCGCTCTTCGCTTGCACGCCAAAAGGTTTGCATGCCCCCAAGTATAAAATAGAGTTTCAAGGTCACCCCTCAATCTACCGACAAAACATTTGTTTTATCGGGAAAGGCTTACCTCTTTCAGGTTACCAAATATTTTTCTATCTGCACCGCAAACAAAACACTTCTTCGGCGATGCCTATCGAAATAGACGAAGGCGAGTGGCACAGACGCCTCCACCCACATAACTTTGACAAGGGAATCTTATTCCAGTCTAACCCCCTTTTCCAATCACGGACGGGTGTGTTAGACTAGTCATATACCTCTCGCGGAAACCTACCCTATACCTAAAGTTTTCCTGCCGAAGCAGACCAGGGTGCATGCCCCCTGGGTTTCAGTCATGTCCCTCGAATCACTCATGCTCATTAGGAGGACGGACTGGGGATTGATGTGACATTCCTTGTGTGAAAAGACCATTCAGGGTTGGTGTATGAATATTTTCTATGTGTGAACCGGGAAATGAAAGCTGGTCTATGAGCTTGACCACTCTTCCTTCGTGCAGAAAACACATTACTCTAAAGAGTGATGAGACAGTGGCTCCCATGCAATAAATATAGTCTCGTCCAAGGAGTAGATTATAATCCAGGGGTCCTTGGACTACCATTCATTTGAATGGTTTTCGCTCTCAATGTTATGGGCACATTGGGAAGGATCCCTAACGGTCAACTGGTTCCTTTGTCAAAGCCTGTTAGATTTCTTATCTCAAGCAAAAGCGATGGTGAACCAAGTGCTTTCCAAGCAGTCGAGGAAAGGATACTCACAAAAGCCCCTTCATCTATGATGGTACCGGCCATAACCATTCTATATATTTGAGCAATGATTCGAAATGGTACACTAGCCAGTAAACGAGGTCTGCCTAGTTGGTTCCAGTCGAAGGAAACAACTAGGTTGCTTGGAGGTGGGACCGAATAGATGGTCGGATATGACCCTGAAGAACTTCCTTCCTGCGGTAAAGGAATGGGTAGACTGCCCCCATGTTCTTCAAAGTCTGTGCTTACGAAAAGAATCTGGACGATGTCATCCTTGTTCTCTTCAGTGATTGTATCATCTGAAGATGAGACCTCTGAAGGCAAGACCGGGTCAACCGCCGCCTCGACCTTTTGAATTTCATCTGGTATGGATTCAGATGGTTTATCTTCAATGATAGACGCTTCGGCCTACCACAAGGGCGGGTTAGCTGGATTTTCAACTAGTGACGGACTCGGTGAGAGTTTCTTATATCCAGGAGGAAGTCGTAACGGTGAAACCGGACGATCGCCCAAAACTCTTTTAGCCTCGTCTAAGAAGGGACAACGGTGGACGGCATGATCGCCTTCACACAGTTTACAAGGAAATTTACATTTTCCTTTTTGTCCAGGGGCTTCACTTTCACTAGTCGATGGTGTGTTTTCAACATGATCATCAGAGGTTGACGACACCGGGTTGTGCAAACGAGGAGACCAGTCCCTTAAGATCCGAGGGATGCAAGGAAAATCTCTATGATAGTGGTCTCCTTTGCAAATGACACATGGCGATTTAGGCCTGGTCGGTGCAGTGTGTGGATTTTCGCTAGACGACGCTTGGTTGCCCCTTTTTGCCTTTGGCTCCCTTCTTCTCTTTCTTCTTCTTTTCCTTCTTCTTCTCAGGTACTTGATTTTTAGCTTTACCAGCTTCATCAAGCGAAGAGGAAGGAGGAGAGGAAGAATTGGATGAAGTAGAGGGTTGGGGGGTAACTCTGGAATTGTCTAGTTGCTGACTCGATTGTTCAGGAATTGCGGTGTTCTGAACGACGGAGGTTCAGAAAAGCCATACGGGCAAGCCGATTGTCAATCCTGGAAGCGACAGTGTGGCCATATGGGGTGCACCGACATCTCCCCAAGAGGAGAAGGGACTAAGATTTCCTCCAAGGGGAACTCCTTGGTTGATGGACTCCATTTTCTCAACCTAAGACCAACGTAGGAAAGGTGATGATTATTCCGTTTAAAATAAATTTTAGACGCTTTGACACAACTTGTTTTTTCAATTTTAAAGAGTCGAGGAAAAACAAAAGATGACTCTAGTCACCTTCGCTTTTTAATGAGCCTGAAGTGACAAGTGCTCAGATGGACCTTTTCCGTTAAGAAGTCTGAAAAGGAACAAAAGGGACTGCTCTGGAAATCTAGACAGAGGGATTACCAAACCAATCGCAAAACTGCAGAATACTTTTTACGGTACGGCAGTCAATCTTCCCGAATGCTATGTTCAGTGCATTGCGATCGATAGGGCGGCATACATGGCTTCCTATGGATAAAGGATTAAGCCTATTGTGGTCTCCCAAAATATACTCGACGGTACGTGGGAGCACAAGTCCGTACTGGCACTTATCGTCTCAAAGTGGAGGAATCACCCAACCAACAGTGAAAACAACAGTTACCAGGCTTTACAACGCCGGAATACGCCTCTAGCCTAGACTTCTAGATGTTGTGCGTTTTATTTTATAGTTGATCTTGCTTAAGAAATTTTCCTTTCGGGTTCACCGCGTGATGTAGATGTACAATTCCTAAAATGCAATCTAAGATGATAAACAGTCGTTTTATCTTCTTTGTGCAATGAAAATCCTAGCTACTAAGGAAAGAGAGACAATATTCTTTCAACAAAGAGCAAAGAGCACACACTATATGCACTGTCCTAAATCAAACCAATCAAACGGTCTAAATGAAAATGCACATGCATGTATTTGTTTTCAGCCTTCTTAATATATGAATGATAAAAAGAAAGCTAATGCTCAAATCTGAATTGTTTTCCAAAGCGACAATTACTAACAAGTTTCTTTTCAAAATCAAAATGAAGACAATGACAACACTTTGCGATTTGGAAATGAAAACTTGCTTTCGACACTAGAACAACTACTAATTTAGATCAAATACAATAGTAACAGGGTAATCGACTATCAAGAACAATCAAATTCTCTTCTATGACTGAAAACGACACTTGCGACACTTTCAAATCAAGAAACGACAATACAATTACGTTACTTCTTTGTAAAGGAGAACGATGGCACAAGTGAAGAAAGCACAGGACGAGGTTGATGCAGCTTTAGCCGTGTTCTGCTTGATATGCAAGGACAAGCATTCCCAGAAGGAATGTAGGGTAAACAACATCGTCCTGTGCAACATTTGTGATCTAGAGCATTCCACAGGTCATTACCCGGAGCTTCCCATATTGAAATTCATGCTTAACGAATCAAGCGAGGAGGTTCAGTCTTCCTACTTCATTGGATCCAAGAAACCTTGGCAACCATGACCCCGCAATATGTTTCAAGTCTTGTCTTATTTCAATCCATGGAATAATACACATAATGTTCAACAATTTCCATGGTAGTACTATGCTCCTCCTCCGACACAATATCCTTCACCTTGGAATCAGTGGTCTCCCTCATCACCTTTCCAATGCCCTCCATCGCAACCATATCCTTGGACTCAAAATTGGAGAGGAAATTCCCTAGGTCCAGTTCCTCCTGTAATACCAATACAATAGTAGTTGCAACTACCACCTCTTCAAACACATGTTGCTACACCTTCTATATAACCCCAATTACCTGTGCAACCTAACCCTAACCTGAACAATAAGGCAACCCAGAACATTGAACCTTCGACTACCTTTCAAACTTATTGTATCACTCCTGTCGGGTATAACAAAATCCATCTTCGGTCAAGGAAAGTGGTTAACCCAAATCTCTCCCCTGTTATAACCGAAGAAGAATGTGAGTCACCCAAGGGGATCCTACATATTTTGAAGCTGTTGTCACACCTGTAATAATTGATTCGGGAAGGGTTGTTGCGCTTGTAACAGCTAGTTTGAGTAAAGTTGATACACCTGTAACAACTAATTTGACTATAACAACTAAAGACCCTCCATATCCTCGAAGGCTAGCAGAAACTGGTATGAATTCACACCTAGAATCGGATTTTCTCAAGGACTTGAGAAACTTACACATACAGATTCCTCTACTACAGGCTATCAAAGATGTGCTTGTTTATGCAAAAACAGTGAGGGATCTAAGTTAAAAAACCTCTAAGGGAGCCTAAGGACCCTGCTACTATTCACGTGATGGGAAAGTTGTCCAAGTTGATGATTGAGAAGCCCCTTTTAACCAAATACAATGATCCAAGGAATCCTATTGTCACTGTTTACATCGATGGCAAGCCCATTACCAATACATTGATTGATTTAGGGGTAGCCATTAATGTAATGACGAAAGAGCTCTTCATCACCTTAGGGTTACACGGACTAAGACATACACCTACGATGTTGGAATTAACAGATAGGTCCTGTGTCAAACCTGAGGGGATGTTAGAAGATGTAGTGATTACAATAGATTCTTGGTGATATCCTGTTGACTTCCTTATTTTACAAACTAAATCAAACCTAGGGGGGCATCCTTTAATCTTAGGAAGGTCATGGCTAGCCACTGCAGATGCATTCATAGGATGCAGGTCTAGATCTATGATGATTTCTGATGGCCAGGCCACCAAGAATCTTAGCCTTTATCCCCCAGCAAAACCAGATACGAATTCGAGAAACCCCTTGTGGGATGAATTTGAACCCGAGTCAGATCACTCACAGCCACTTCTCACCCTCGGGAAGGCACAGTACTTTAAGAATGAAACGAAAGATGATATCATAAGTGGTTTTATTAGTAATTCACTTTCTGTTACTTCCATTGAAGACTCGAGGGAGGAAGATGTTGTAGAAGATTTGAGCCTTGGACAGATGAAGACCGCTCCAAGTATTAACGATATTCCTATTCAAATAAAACCAGGGAAATATCTTAATGTCAATCCAAACTTGACTGCTAAGCAGAACAAACTGTTGTTACAGCTGTTACAGAAATACAAAAAGGTGTTTGCATGGGATTATATCGATATGAAGGGTATCCATCCCAGCCTATGCACTCACTGCATCTATTTGAAGGATGGTTGCAATCCAGTGAGACAATCGCAGCGATGCGTGAATCCTGCATTAAAGGAGGTAGTAAAAGAATTGCAGAAACCCCTGAATGCCAACTTCATTATCCCATTTTTGATAGTCAATGGGTATCTCCGCTTGTCATTGTCCCCAAAAAGAATGGCAAGTGGAGGGTTTGTGTGGATTATAGAGAACTTAACAAAGCCACTCAAAAGGACCATTTCCCCTTGCCATTTATAGACCAAGTCCTTGATACCCTGCCAGGTAAAAAAAAATATCATTCTTAGACGGGTTTAGTGGGTACAACCAAATACAGATTGCCCCGGAAGACCAAGATAAAATGACCTTTACCTGCCCTTGGGGAACTTTCACATACAGGGTTCTTCCTTTTGGACTTTGTAACGCACCAGCAACTTTCCAAAGGGCGATACTGGGAATTTTATTAGATCTATTGAATGACTGTTTAGAAATTTTCATGGATGACTTTACACCCTACGAGGACGCCTTCCAAACAGTGTTAGTTAATTTGGAAAAATTATTAGAACGATGTGAACAGACTAATGTTTCTTTGAGTACAGAGAAATGTCACATGATGATGAATGAAGGGATCATGTTGGGACATCTTATTTCAGCTGACGGGATTAAAGTGGACCCTACTAAGATAGAGGTAATCTTGAAAATCCCAATCCCCAAGACACAGAAAGAGGTACGTAGTTTCTTGGGTCATGCAAGGTACTATAGGAGGTTTATAGAAGGAAATTCAAAGATTGCATCTCCTTTATTTTCTTTACTTATGAAAGATGCAGAGTTTGTATGGACAGGAAAATGCGAGCAAGCCTTTGTGAAATTAAAATATTGTGTATCAACAGCTCCTATTTTGCAAGGTCCGAACTGAAATTTGTCATTCCATATAGCTACAAATGCATTTGATATTGCTGTGGTCGTTGTTTTGGGCCAGCTGTTAGATAGGAAACCATATGCCATTTATTATATAAGCAAAAACTTGACTCCAACTGAACTCAATTACGCAGTGGCATGACAAATTCATTAAAACGAAGAAATTTCAAAAAGGAGAATGGGCTCTATTATATGATTCAAGATTTAAGGATTTTAAAGGGAAGCTCTGCACCAGCTGGCTTGGTCCTTATCTATAAATTTAGTAACCATTGACAGTGCTAGGACACCATTATTTGCTAATGGGCACCGCCTTCGGCTATATCACAAACCTGCTTCAAAGGAATCATTCATCAACACTATCACGGATTCTGACCTTCAAATTACGAAGGCAGGGGATAATTCCCCTGTGTTACCAATTTCTTAATTCTCTAATAAGTGTAATAGCTGAAAACTAGCTTTTGTTGGCAGCTGTTACACCTAGCAATAAATAAATGAACAAAAAAAAACATATAAATAAAAATCTGACTGTGAAAACCTCTTCTGGGGCGTAGAAAGACCGATTGTGACAGCTGAAAACCATTGTGGCAATTGTTGCACATTTATTTTTCCTCTATAACAGCATTATGTAACTCATGCATATTCTATTTTTATGTTGTTACAGGTTCTATTAGAATATGTTTGTAAATTATTTTTGTAAGTATTTTAAAGAATCATGTAAATAAGAAACGACTGTAGAAATAACGTGGAAATTGGGTTTGTTGTTACATGTGTAACAACTTTCAACCTGTAAGCAGTCACATCAGCGAAATCGTCAGTCGCAATATAGAAAAGAGAGATTATTCATCAGCGTTATGTCGTGGAAGCAAATCATACAAATAGCACATCATCATTGGAATTAATTATATCACTAATTCTTGTTACCATTCCTTTCTTGCCACATCATGTCAGGTACGTCATACAAAGGTATATCACTTCTTCCCTCTATTTAACAATCATGGCAATTAATATGGTATCTCTTTAGACAGTCGAGGACGGACGTCACATTAAACTCGGGGGAGAGGACGAATCATTTCGTAATCTATGATCTCGAATTTAAAGTCGGTAATCATTATTAAAACTTTGTCATCATTATCCCTTTATTTCGATCATGCCAAGAATTAAAACGCATTTAACACTAGATCTCCATGATCCAGACCAATAATGAAACCATACCGTGTGAAATATGATCCTCCCTGTCCTCGTTTTATTGCCTATTTCATTGCCCTAACATCAACCTCAACGAAGCATTGCACCTTCATTCCAAAATTCTCAGAGCAAGAGCAGAATACAGAGTGTTGGGATAGATATGGGAGGAGCAACAGTCCGACAAGAGCCCAACTCGACTGAAGCACTGGAGAATTTCCCTGAGGCATGCCAGGTCTTTAAGTAAGCGGGTTGGTTCGAATTTTTCAAACGACTCAAGGGATCAGAAGAGTCAGTGGCCATGGAATTCGCTTGGAACCTGCATAGAAACCAGACAGAAGTTCAGGGGCTAAAGCTAGAAGTGACGGAAGAAGTGATTGCCTGTGTGACATCACTACAGACTATGGGGAAACGTTGGTTCAACAAAAAAAAGCAATGACCCCTCTCTTAAGGCAAAATTCCTTCAAGGAGAGGAACAATTGGAGAAGAAGGGTAGGGGAATTAATTGATCGTCACTCCCTCAGCCATGGGGAGATGTTTCCTTGTACATTATCAAGTACATTACCTACAAATTAAGGGCAATGATCGTGTTTACCTACCATTTTGCACTGCTAGACCACTTGCGGCACAAGCAACTGATTAACCTTCCATATTTCTCGTTAGAAAACATCATGCACACGTCTGCGACTATAAAAATTGTTGCACACCCAGAAACTTGTGTCACCAATCATGGTCTTATTAAATTGATCATACTGGATGCATTGGAATGACAAGGCATAAGCTGGGAAGAATTCATGAGTAGAAAGAGAAGGACCTCCTGTTAGAGTCGGTTTGGTCATCCCTCCATCAGAGATCAAAACTCTTTTTACATTTCATTTTTAGGTGTCTCAATCTTGCTTGATCAATTGCATTCCGTTAGGAGCATGCCATAAATCTGACGGAAGGGCTTTGTCATTCATTCCCCTCATGTCTTGTACCTGCTGGCTTAGGTCTTTTCGCTAATGTTTATTAAAGTCCATGACAGTCAATGTTTGATCTTTTAATGGGCAAAGAGTCATGTCAATCATAGGTCTAGGGTTTCACAAATCGAGTCGTTAAAATGTCTAAGTGCCAGCAAGCCGGAGGGAGGTTCTACACATGTTCTTTATTTCACAAATTTCATCATCATGTTGATGGATTATGACTGTTCTTCAAAACTCTGTTTTGAAGAAAAGTCAACATTTTGTCCTTTGTAATAATTTTCAAAGTTTTCAGTTTTTGAAGTCTTCAGGCGCAGCCCTGGTCTCCTTTTCCAAATTCCATGTCAGCTATCCCTGCAAAAAATTGCCAAGAATTTCATTGTTTCAGTCAAAAAATCAAAAAGGAAATTCAAAAACAAAGTTGTATTAAAATAGAAAAAGTGCCAATGCCAAAACATTACAAAGATGGGTCTTGGAGAGTCAAAAATTAAATCCATGCCTTTATAAAGACATTTTCATGAAGATCAATGTTATTTGCATGCCAAGACCAAGGAGAAAGCCACTCAAACAAATTGGTTGAGTTCGTGAGCGATTTGGGTAAAGTTGGAGGAAATTTGGCCGGCGTGGCGCACAGAGCAGGTGGCGCGGCACACTGGGGAGGCGCGGCGCACTGGGAGAAAATTTCCAGTGTAAATCTGAACGGGCGCAGTGCACTGGGACGGCATGGCGCGTTGGGTGAACGGCGCGGCGCACTCAGCTGTTTGGCCCAAAATTTCCAGAACGGCCTCCAAATGCCAAAATCGTGCCATTTTCTCTTGAATTCAAGTAGGTTGAGTTCCTTCTTCACTGTTCAACATTCAAGTTTATGGTGTATGTTATGGTTGATGTGTTGAGCTTCCAAATAAACAATCAAACCCTATCATTTTGAATGCCTCACATCTAAACTGTTGCCTAGGGTTTCAAAACATGGTTGCCACCAAGGTTGCTCTTTTCCATTGGTTCTTTGTCCTTAAATCCCTTTGTTCCTTGACTCCATTCTTTCCTCTGTTATCATTGTTCCCCATCCCCTAAATTTATTAAACCCTTGTCCTAAATTCCCTTTCCCAAAACTTTCAAATGTGAAAACCCCTAAACCCTATTCCCATACCTAAATTACTAAACCCCCTCCCATATTTCCCAAAAAAAAAATCTCTCCCAATAATTCCTAATCCCTTGATATTATGTCCCTTTCCTAATAGTCCCTGTTTCATTGGTTTTCCCCTTTGGTGGCAGAGTTGGCACACATTGCTAAAAGAGCAGTCTAAACAGTTTTCATACACTAGCATCTTCATCTTCAAGGCAGTTTGAAAAATAGTAGTCATGGCATCTGAACATTGATCTAACTATGAAGTGGAAACCCAAAGTGACTCACCCTTGGAAGAACAGGCACCCTAGAGGCCTCATAAAAGTGATAGACATGTTAGAGAAGAATCAACCACCCTTGCAGAATTGCAGGCCTGCCCTCTTGCTATGTTGTGTTTTCAGCATCAGTCATGCTATGAGTTTTGTCAAAAGGTGGCTAGTGTTCAATTTCTTCATGAGCTGGCTCATCTATTCGTGCTGCACCTACATGGAGATCAAGCTATCTTAGCTGGTGTCACCTTCACACTTACACCAGAATCTGTCTCATTAGCAACCGGCATGCCGAACATTGGAGAACCATGGAACAAGAAGCAAAAGATTGACCGGCAGCATTATGAGCCATACATTAAAACCGGTTTCTTGAGGCAGCTCAAGAGAGTGTTCCCTTTCCGATATCTGAAAGATGAATATGCTCCACTAATGAAATTGATCATGAAATATTTCAGCTGTGAGGGACGGTTCTCTCGTCTCTATGCTTATCACATCAGGTTGCTCATGCATTTCACCAAGGTGCGGATGATGAACATTCCGTATTTCATTTGACGAAACATTGAGAGGATGACCACACTTGTGCAACAAAAAACTCCTCAGCAGCACTTAACAGTGTTTATCATTTTGCTCTTATTAAGATTTTGGTGGTTCATCAGCTTGGATTACAGGGCATCACTTGGGATGATTTCATCTCTCGTGACTTCTTCAGAGCTTCATAGGGATTATCAGAGCTTAAACATGAAGGTGGACCTTCTCATTAGTATGAGCGCCATGAGACCGCTAGTGTGCCGGTATTCATCACATATCAGAGAGGCACCAGACATTTGTTTGCAGTGGCAAAGTGAGTGTTATCTCCACCCGCGGTGGAAGGGGCCTCGTTTCCTCCATCAGCATCACAGGTACATGACAAAGGCAAGAGGCCAATGCAGGATGAGGGGCCATCAGGTGAACGAGAGACCGACTTCATTCTCCTACATGATGATGATACAGATATGGGTCCACAAAGTGCGCAGCTTAGAGAGATCATCCAGGAGCAACAAACAGAGATCCAAGCATTATCCCTTGACTTAGAGAGAGCTAAGTGGACCATGAAATATTTGGAGCAGAGGGACAAACAATTTGAAGATCAGCAAGCAATCATGGAGCTACAGAACATCCGCGAGAATCGCCAGGCTGCACAAAGGAGAAGAATTGAGCTCACGTCATTGGAGCAAGAGATTAATGAGGATCAGGAGGCTAATCTCGAGAAAGTTAACATGAACTTAGAGAGGTTTTTGGACAAGGCCAATAAGGACCATGCATTGCTGAGACACATGGATTTCCACTACATGGCACAAAACAAGGTCTGCAAGGCATGAATCAGGCATTTAAAGGCAAAATTGAGGAAGGCAATAAGGAAGCAAAAGAGGAAAAAGGAGCATGATCGTCTTCAGATATTGGCTGAAGCCTCTTTAACCCAGCATGGCACTTGATGGGAGACCTACAGCCCAAATTTCAAGAAATTTGGAGCATTTTTTGACATTTTGAAATTTTTTGCACTAAAAAACAGGGTTTTTCTCCCTGTGCGCCGCACCACCTAGCGCACGCTTTTTCTAGGGAGCTCCAAACTGTAAAAAGTTTACATTTTTGGATTTTTCATGAAAAATCATGACTTCTGGTGCATGGCCAAGAATTTTGGGTAAGTTTTGAGTCCCCAGGAGGTCAAAAACACCCACAAAGTGACCTTTCTGCCCCTATTTTGACACACAGGAAGCAGTCCTAGGAGATTGCAGTTTTGGAGGGGCAAATGGGCACCAAATTCAGAAATTCCACTTGGGTTGGAAAGTAGACAGGTAGGGATTTCCAAGAAGCACACTTAGGCTCAATTTGGACTCCAGGAAGTGCCTTAAAATCAGCTCCAAAGTGGTATGACACATACAGATTTTGGCACGGCGCACAGAGGATTTTTGCTCAATTTTTCACCTTCCAGTTCAGAAATTTGGCCAGTTTGACTAGTCTTGCTTTGTGATGTAATTTTTGATCTATCTTGATGTAATTGGGTAAACATGATGTAATTTTGGCACTTATTTACTTGTTCTAGAGGATTCATTCACTAAAAAGTGAAAATTTAATGAATGAATTAGTTTCCTACCTTATAGAGGCAAGTTGTTTTGATTGCCTAGATTTTAGTGCTTTGTTTAGAATTGGTTGAAATAGCTCCTAGAATGATGAGCTCGACCCCTAGAGGCAAGGGAATGGGTTGGGCTAGTCTATATCATGTAATTCCTAAGTCATTTTCAGGGTTGGACACTTGCGATTGCTTTGGCATATCATTGTACATTCTATCTCTGCATTTTTGGCTAAGGAAAGACCAGGGTTTTGCAGCACTGTTTGGGATCCATGCTTTATGTTTTGATGGTGTGCTTCTCTAAGTAATTGTAAGTTCATTAGTGTTATGTGTATCATTTTCCTCTCTTTTCTTCTGAATTTGAACAAATGAGTGATTAAGGTGGAATCCATTAATTGTTATGCTCTGCCTTTGAATTTGTTTTAAATTTCCATGTTTTCATCTGTTTAAGGAGAATTCTTGAGACATTCTTGCTCTCCTTAGCTCCTCACCAGTCCAATCTACTCATTCACTCAATTTAAAGCATCAAAATGATTGCCTCCCTTGCCCCAACCAGAACTTTGCAGAAACTTTGCCTCATCCCCGAGCCCAATTTGCCTTTCCCTGTTTCCAACACAAAACCCCAAAAAACTCAAATCAAATGTTTGTACTTCATACCTAGCCTAAAATTAGCTTTTATTTCAGTCATCTCAAGCCCCATCGCTTGTATTTTGCTGAGATTGACCCGGAGAGAACCCTCTCCTGTCCTCATAGGGCTAGCTATGAGGCTGAACATGGTTTTGATGTGGACCTAGAACCTTGTCTTTTCAGCCTGAGACAAATCTAGGCTCTAGCACCTCCTACAAGAGGCAAATTGAAATCCCTTACGCCCCAAAGGAAGCAAGGGAGATTGGAGAATGAGGTCAATCTTAGGAGGGTAGGATCGAGAAAATATCATTGAAGAAGCCGATAGGCAGCAGGATACTGAAGAAAAGGGTAAAAGTCAGTTCACAGTCGGGACCTTCACCTTCATCCAGCAAAGAACTAAGCAAGGACACGGGGAAGCAGAAAGAAGGGGAACAGCCCCATTTAGAAGAAGACCCTCTGCCAAGTAAGGACGAGACTCAGTTTTTGCTGCTTAAAATCAAAAATTTAGAAGAAGAAAATGAAAAATTAAGGCAACAATTAGAAGGAAGTAGAGCAGAAGCAAGGGTCCCAAGCCTGGGTTAAGGAAGCAATTAGAAGGAAGTAGAGCAGAATCAAGGGTCCCAGGCTTGGATACACTAGCAAAAGCAGTGAACAAAATGAGGGTGGATTTTGCACGAGGTCCTATGTGTGCGGCATGCACCATAAACCTAGCAGAAACTGGATACAAAGTCTGTGTTGCGAGCACCATCTCGATGGAAACTCAGACCGAACCTTGGGAAGTTGTTACACAAGAACCTATTGACAACGCTACTGATACACAAGAACCGACAGCTGAAACGGAGCATCCCATGGGTACCCGGGAGCTGATACACAAGAACTTGTCGATGAAACTATTGTTACACAAGAACCAGCAGTAGAGGCAGAAGCTACCCAGGGATGAAAAGAAGAGGCTGCTACACAAGAACCTGTTAATGACACTGCTGTTACACAAGAACCAGCAGCCGAAATGGAGCATCTCAATCCTTAGGATGTTGTTACACCCCCAAGTGATATTTCATGTGAAGGAACACAGGGTCTTGAATTAGGATGGTGTTCAAAGAAAATTTTATTGATATCAGAGTTGTAGAAGTGGAAACAACAGGCACTCTTGTTGCAGGAAGGAGTGATCTCGTTGGCGGCACACCAGAAAGTAGTAAACTCGCTCAAGGAGAAATGGGCTGAGAAGGAATTAGCAGAAAAATGGGAAAGATGGGGAAAAGAGGCAGCTATGAAGAAGAAACAAGAGCATTTGTAGTTGTTGCAGCAGCAAGTTCGGGATTTAACGAATGATAAACACAAGTTGCATGAACTCGCCCTAAATCTGTTAGGGTGTAGAAGACCCTCTCCGTCCTACCTAGTTTTTCTATGGGAACGATTTTTCTTGTTTCAGTTGAAGGTGGTCTATGAAAATAGACCGTATTTGGGTAATTCTACCTGAACCTTTTTGGACGTTTTTCATGCCTATGATTTCCATGATCAAAGATTTCTTTGCAAGCTTTTCCTCCATAATATAATTTGTGAGCATGCTAGTACGCACATGGTTGCGTGTGTTCTTTCTTACATGAGTGATTTGCAGTTGCGAATCTTTATTTCTTTTATGAAAAATCAGATGGAATGGCACATGGCCATGAAGTCAGCGGACGCGAATGAAGGGAAGGAAACATTAATGATCCAGGTTGAACCGGGTATGGCCGCAGAATTAAGATGACTTTTTAGGAAATTGTTTAGTGTTCCGGATGTCAAGGAACAGGCAGCCATCTATAAGAGGAGGATTGTGAAGCTCTGCCTCAACCTTTTTGTGTAGATGAAGAGTCGTGCACTAACAGGGTACCATAAACGCACAGAGGTTAGTAGTGCAGGACAACAGGAGAGTGACCCCTTTGGTTTTCAAAATTGCGTGGTTGTTGTTGTACGGGTCCTAGAGTATACCCAGATTTTGGATCTATTGGGAACATTTTGGATAAGACTCAGGTTTAAGTATCCTTTGATTTGGCTGCCAATGGAAGAGTACCAGCCTTAGTATCAACTGTGTGATTATGAGGAGGAATCTTGGCCACATCAGCTGATGGCCACTCAAGGCTACAGGTTTGCTGAGGAGGACACCGCTAACACCTATAATCTAACAGAACTGCATATGAAGTATAGCAGTAGGCTCTGAAGTATTTTTGCATGAGGACATGCAATTGCTTCAGCTTGGGGGAGATGTTGGGTGCAGGTTTTGTGCATATTTTGGACACCTTTCCCCCATCCTTGACCATTTCACCTCTGAACCTGTGGACTTTATATCATAATTACCTTTTTCCCGGTTATAAGAATCCATTTTTGTTATGACATATTATTTTTCCATTTTTGTTAAATATGAATGAGGTGATATCTTTTTTATGGCTAACCGAGGCAAATATGGAAAAAGTTCTCTGGCTTTGTTTCTTTCAGGTGATGCTCCAAAGTCCACGGCCAAAGGATGAACAACGATGTGATAATTCACAAAGGGGTTTTGAGTACATTGTTTCAGACCATTGTTGTTACACCCTGAATTGTTGTTACACCTCAAGCATTGTTGTTACACCTCGAATTGTTGTTACACCGTGGGATGTTGACTACACCGCAACTGTCTAGGACCATGGGTACTATTCCACAGGACAGCTGTCGTAAAGATTGTATTATCTATGGGCAGCTAAGGAGTCAAGGCAGTTGTGATTTTGAGAAATGATGTAACAGCAATAGGCCTTGTATTTAGAACCTGTTGTAATGATTTCTATTCTCTCTCGATATTGATCAGCATGAGAATCGTGAGATTCTCATGACTGATCTGTTTCTTATTTTGGACATGTAAATCTTATAAAGGGGACTCAGTTCCATGTAAAGGGGACAGATAGTATCGTCATTTTGCTTCTGTAATTCATAACCATTTTAATACAAAGAATAGCATTGTTGATGTTTTTACAGACGTGGTGTTGAGACTTTACTAATTCGCATTTCATCCCTGTGCCCTACTAGGGAGGAAGGGCCCTCCTCTTTAGCAGGGATTGCAGCAGTAGCAGTAGCATAGTGTTAGATTAATTATTGTTCCTTTCAGTAAGTGTGAAGTTATTTCTGTCGCCGTGCAATTTGTGAATGGGTTTATTTCTGTTTCCATATTTATGATATGTTGTCACACAGGATTGATTTGAACATAATAGTCAGCCAGCGGGCTTAGTTAGTGGTGTGGTGTGTGGCGTGCCTTTTCCTTGGTAACATGAAGTGTGGTTTCATTTCTATAGAATGTTTTTTATTTTTGCATGAGTGTTACTTTCTGCAATTAAATTCAGTGACATTTGTTTGTCTTTTATTTTTACTCTTGGCTGAAGTGTATCGGCACAGACAATGCATACTCCTTTGAAATAAACAAACCTACCCTGGGTTGACAATTAATGGTTGTGATACAATCATATTAACAGTGATTAAATCGACTCAACAAACATTACAGTGGATTATGCTTTTGCTTTTGATCCAGTGTTTTGTACCCTCTTTCGAAGTCATAAACCAACAAATTTAGGGCAAGCTTTCTTGGTCACCCAAAGAGTATAGAAACTCATGGAGGCTGCCAAAAGATTGCAACTACTACTTGTTCTTTGTAGAAGAACATGATCATAAAAAACTTGCAAAGTTCCAAGAAGATGAAGTTGAAGAGTTGAGTTTAGTAGTGGTTTCCTTGGATTCTTCCATTTAGGATGATAAAATACAACAAGAAGAACAACAAATCAGCCATGTTGATTCGTAAACTGCCATGGATATTCCACTAGACAATTCATCACAACAGATATGATAAAATTATACTTAAAATCCGAAATATATACTATGAGAGTTAATTTTTCCTTAGACTCTTGGATTTATTAAGTTACTATTTTTTTGCTTATGCATGCAATATATAAAACGTGGAAAATAGAGAACAAGTAAAAATACAATCAGTCATAAACCATAATAACACAAAGATATGATCTCAAAAACCCTTGTTGGAGAAAACCAAGTTGGAAGGTGAGGCTACTCTACTCTCTCATTATCTAAATGGAAATGGATGCATGTACAAAGGAGTGAACTAGTGGCTTGTGGACTATTACAAAACACAAACCCTCTCTATGGCTCTCTCTCTCTATCCACTCTCAGCTACTCTACTCATTTATGGAACCTCTTCCTCCTAGTGGCTTGATTATAACATAGCCTAATAGCCAACAAGTGGTTAAGTTTGACTCCTTCAACTCTTGACTAGAATTACAATATTGACCCTTCTAAAGTCTTCTTCATTATGATCACGTGACTAGCCCCTTTTCCATGAGTAATGGAGCTGACGTGGCATCCTCTTAAATCATGGTGGTCAAAACAGGAAGGGAAAACCCCAGGTGGCATAAAGGGCAATCAAATGGGTAGCAAAAGGAACACCAAGAAGCTTCCAAAGAATGGAAGAAGTGGAAAAGAGGGGAAGGACAAAAAGCTACCATCCACAACACACTAATGCAACAATCCTAGCAACCATTGCAATCATTGTAACATTGATGGTCACACAAAGGAGAAATGTTGGAAATTACATCTAGAGCTCAACCTGAAAAACCAAAAGAAAGATGCTAAGAAGAAAAATCTCATGGCCACTAATTCAAGCAACCAGGTGGAAAGCAGCTCAGACATGGATAAGAAGATTGTATGTACATCAGTGCAGAAAGGGGTGAAGATTAGTAGCCTTCAATAACAGGAAGAGAAGGGAATGATCAGACTCTTCCATATCAAGATACAGGTCAAGAAGACAAAAATTGATGCTTTGCTCAACTCAGGATCACAAGGGAATTTTATAGCAATAGATACCTTTATTTTTGCAAAAGGAGGCAAAAATAAAGGTAAACAAACAGTGTAGAATCAAATTTGTTATCAGTGTTAATTTTATTGATGAAGTAGAGTTGGATGTATTTCCACATAATGTCTATGGAGTTGTGTTTGGGAGTCCCTCTACGTACATGTTGGATGTGATCTTCATGTAGAGAGCCAACTAATAATGCCTCATCAAGGACGAAAAATCCTTCATCATCAATGCCCACAAGGGCAAGTCAAAGATCTCATTGGTAAGTGCCAACTAGGTTAAGAAATTGATCTATTCTAGCAAGAAGTATGCTTTGTTATATCTAAGAGAAAATTGGTCTATAGAAGAGTCAATGAGAGCCAAATCATACCTAGAAGGGTGCACTAAGGAACAGAAACAGCAACTAAAAGAGTTGCTACATGCATACAAGGGTGTGTCCCACAAGCCTAAAGGGCTACCACCCAAAAGAGAAGTGGAAAACAAGATCCAACGATTATTAGACTCTTTGTTGCCAAACATTGGGTTGTACAGTCAATCCATTATAGAAGCAAATGAGGTGAAAAAGCAATTGTTCAACTGCTGGAACAAGGTGTCATTCAACCAAGTACCTCACCATGTGGGTCACCCATCATAATTGTGCCAAAGAAGGATGGGACTTGGTAGATGTGTATTGAAAACAAGGAGTTAAATAAAACTATGTTTAATAAAAGGTGTCCCTTGCCAAGGATAGATGATCTGTTGCACCAATTGTAGCAAGCAAAATACTTCACCAAGTTGGACTTAAATTCAGGGTATCATCAGGTTCGAGTCAAAGAAGAATATAGCTGGAAGATTGCCATCAAAACCAAAGAAGCTTTTTATGAGTGTTAGTTATGATGTTTGGCCTATGCAATGCACCAGCTATGTTCATGAGATTAATGAATGACATATTGCACCCTTTTATAGATTCATTTTTTATTGTTTATTTGGATGATATATTGGTATACAGTGCTACATCAGAGGAGCACATTTCACATTTGATGCAACTACTAGAGACAATGAAGAAGTACTAGCCACTGGTAAAGCTCAAGAAATGTGTGTGTGCACAGTAGTTTTTGGTGTTTTTAATATATGTGATTGGTGGATCAGAATTGAAGATAGATCCTACCAAGATGGAGGCCATCGTGAAGTGGTTGGTGCCTACTAAGGTTTCTTAGGTCAAAAGTTTCATTGGAGCAACACAGTACCTAATGAAATTCATAGCCTCGTTTTCAACAATAGAAACACCACTCCACGCCATAACAGTGAGTGGTAAGAGCTTCCAATGACAAAAAAGGTTAGCAAAGGGCCTTTGAGGAGTTCAAGAAGAAAATTAGTCAAGTATCAGTTATGGCATTATCAAACTTGCAACAACCCTTCAAAGTGGAGACCGATGCGAGTGGATATGATATGGGAGCAGTGTTGATGCAAGGAGGAAGGCTTGTATGCTATCATTCTGAAATATTTCATGGGGTGGTTCTCAACTACCCTACTTATGACAAGGAGCTCTATGCCCTGGTACATGTTGTCAAAAAGTGGAAGCATTATCTAATGGGTAAAGAGAGTAATCCACATAATTCACCAGCCACTACAGTACCTGCAACCCCAGAGTAAGCTACAACAAACCAAGCATTACAAGTGGATGGGGTTTTTATGGCAATTTCATTTAGTGATCAAGTATAAAAAGAGCAACACAAACAAGTTGGTTGACATGCTTTCAAAGCCACCCATATCAAAGATCACAACTATGTTATAACTGGGCCACTAGGAGGAAACAGGGTTCCATTCTATTTGAGTGCATTTTGTTCCATAGATGAGTAAAGTAGTTGAGTGGATACACAGAGAGAAAACAAAGAGGGTTTGTGTTTTGTAGCAGCCCACGACCCACAAATCTCACTCGTTTGTACTTGCATCCATTTCCATTTAGAAAAAGAGAGAACAAAGTAGTCTCACCTTCCAACTAGGTTTTGTCCCGTAAGGGTTTCCCAAATCATATCTTGGTGTTATTATTGTTTATGAGTGATTGCATTTTTACCTTTTCTCCATTTTCCACATTTTATCAAATTTGTTGTGACGAACTATATAATGGAATACCACGACACTTGATGGTTCATATTATAATAGAGCACTTTATGGATCATACTACTAAACTTGCAGCAGCCCTTCGAGGTGGAGATAGATGAGAGTGGGTATGCTATGGAAGTAGTCTTGAAGAATGGAGGAAGTCTTGTGTGCAATTAACCCTCATAGTATAGATTTCAAATTTTCAGTATAATTTTATTAGACTTGTTGTGACGAACTATATAATGGAATACCATGACACTTGATGGTTCATATTATAACAGAGCATTTTATGGATCATACTACCAAACTTGCAACAACCCTTCGAGGTGGAGATAGATGAGAGTGGCTATGTTATGGAAGCAGTATTGAACCATGGAGGAAGGCTTGTATGCTTCCATTATGTAGTATTTCATGGGGAGGTTCTCAACAACCCTACCTATAGCAAGGAGCTCTATGCCCTCAAAAAGTGGAAGCACTATCTGTTGGGAAAGGAAAATGTAATCCACACATAAAACACCAACCACTATAGTACCTACAAAATCCAGAGTAAGCCACAGAACACAAACCCTCTTTTCACTCTCAGCTACTCTACTCATCTATGGAACAAAATGCACTCAAATTGAATGGAACCACCTTTCCTCCTAGTGGCCTGGTTATAACACAGCCCAACAGCGAACTAGTGGTTAAGTTTGACTTGTTCATGTTAGAAAATTGGAAAGGCAAAAAGATTTTCTTATGATGATAATTACTTGTGATATTATTATGTTCCTATTAACTTCTTTATCTTCTTCCTTTATCTTCTTCTCATCAAGCAATTATCAAAGCAAAAACATGAAGATCATGGACACCATATGTAGGCATTCAGCCAGGGCTAAAACCACTATGTAGGGGAAAACTCAATCAAGAACTCTTCCTTCAATAATTCAAAATGAGATAGACCAAGAGCTTAGACCTATGAACCTTCCTCCTCCACCAAGTCAACCTTCCAATCAGATACAACAATCTTCAATAGTCTCTTCTTGTCCAACAAGCCAGTATCAACCCAGAAATTTCGACCCCAACTTGACCAACAACTACAAAATTTTGGTCTCCCCAACAACTGCAAAACTTCAACCTCCAGCAGCAATCCAGAATTTTGCACGTGTAAGATAAGAGAGAGAAATTTCGTCTCCTTTAGCAAGATGTTGGCCCTCGTTTTATTTTCTAGACTTTTCCTCTTCTTCCCTTGAAATTCACACTTTTTCTTAGCCCAAAAACTGCAAACCAAACTTGTTGAGTATGTGCTCCAAATGAGGTCTAGTTTTTGCCTTTATATAGTAGTTTTTGCCCCTCAGATTAGGCCGACTTGGTGAAAGAGGCCTAGAATACCTAATTTACATGAAAATAAATTTTTTTCTTGACAAATAAATCCCAAGAAGGGTTCTTTACATTATGACATGGACAAGGATGCTTGACATAAACCCTAGAGGCTTGCAATGGAGGCTTTGACCTAAAAACAATTGTCCCAAGCATGAAGCCCATGCTTTAATAAGTCAATTTATTTAATAATAAAAGTTATTTTTCTTTCTTTTGAAAAATATATTTTATTATGACTCAAATAAAATTATGAAGACAAACACTAGTTAGATTCTTCAATAGTTCAACCATTAACTAGAGTTACAATATTGACCCTTCTAGAGTCTTGTCCATCATGATCACGTGACGAGCCCCTTTTCCATGAGTAATGGGTTGACATGGCATCCTTTCAAACCATGGTGGTCAAAACAAGAAGGTCAACTTCCAAGTGGCATAACTTTCGCATACGGACGGACTCAATTTGAGGTCTTTGTTGCTCCAATGTAAAGGTATACGAGTGTAGAACTACCCCAAGGGGTCTAGCGAAAGTGAAAGATTTGTTACCCCAAAAAACTTCATTAAATACCTTGAACTACCTCCAAAAGGTTAAAACCCCCAATTCACCAAATTGGGACCCACTGATAAAATGGTCCTTTGAGTTGATTCCTCCAATTTTTCCACTTTGAAAGCATCAAGATGGATGACAAATAATATAATGATAAAATACATATCATATCCAACTAGATCAACAAGAGACCTTGTCAATGCCTATCCACACAAGGATTCAAGAACAATCCAATCAGGTAACTCCGTAGAGACGGTTGCCACTATTCCACCTGGTAGAACCAATATTTCATAAATGCCATAAGGGCCAACATGTCTCTAGAGACTTGAACCCAAGCTACTTCGAACACAAATCGTGAACCATACCACTTGAGCTAAGTTCCTTTGATTGATTCTAAGAGTGGTGTTACAATAGGTGTATTTGGTGAAGAAGAAGAGGAGGAAAATATGTCTCGCCTAGGAGGACTTGTTTGAGTGCTTAATGGATGTTGGAGCTCCTTGGTTGAGCTAAAGTTTTTTTGTTTTCCCCAGCTAGGGTTTGAGAGCTAATGGATTACACTAGCCTTGTAATAGACCTATGGTATGTACCAATACATATTACAACTACTCCTTAATGAAGTTCTCAATTATTCAATAGTTATGTAAATCATAGATTTAATTTTCTACCATCTATGTTCTTTATGGTTTGTAATTTCGAGCTATCTAGACTTCCTGATTTGACGTAAGGGCAATTACCTTAACTGATTTAACATCAATGTTATCAGAACCGAATCATTCACTGAACCAGCAAAGCCCAAAAATGTGAACTAGACCAAAACCTAAAAAAACCGAACCAAAAAACCAATTGACCATAAAGTATGTTGGAAATACTGGGGGGGTGAATCAGTATTTCTTTTACAATTGTTACCTTTTATGCCAGTTAAGATCACTTATAACTAGAACACAAAATGAACAATGATATAAATAATTTTATCAATCAATGATGAGGACTCTAATCCTCTTTTTACAATAAATCAAGTACAACAATAGTTTAGGGCTCCAACCCTAGATGAAGACACCAATCTTCAATCAACTAGGCTCCAACCTGCACTGTGCCAAGCTCCAACTTGGATTTCAACGAGGCACCAACCTTTAGGGCTCCAACCCACTACTTCTATTCTTCAATAATGAGTACAAGATGTTCTTCAAGGCTTCCCAAATACTTCTACAACAAGCTTTGCCAATGTCTTCAACAATGTTCTAAATCAACCTTCAATAACCCTTCGTTCATCAATGACAACTTTATGATCACCAAAAGGTATCTTCGCAACTCTTCATATTCCGTAATCAACTTTCTCCACGGTCACTCCATTAGAGCTTCAATCATGTTCAAATGTTTCCAAGAATGCTTCACTTAGGGTTTCCAAATCATCTTCAAAGTCAATGTCTTCAAGGGAGTTTTCATTGTAGATCTTCAATCTTCTATATCTTCTCAAGTCCAAAAAATTATTCAGATATTCTTCTAAAGACACCTCAAGGTCTGGTCCAAAGTTTGCTTAAAGGTATCAAAACTGCTCCAGATGTCTTCAAAGGATTCTTGAAAACTTGCTTCAGAGTCTCTATTCTCAAAATCTTATTGTGCACAATCAACTCACTATTCATTTATCCTTTATTGCATTACACGGCTGAACTAAAACATGCGGTCCTTCATTTCCTCAATTTGTCATATAATCTGGAAGCTCTATGGCTTGATTTCACAAACTCGTTTTCACTTTATGTCGTCACACTCATTACAAAACATGCTGACAGGTTCCAAATGATCTCTTACAAACGGACCAGGTTCAAGATGCACTTCTTATTACTGTAAACGCACTTGTTTTTCTACAAGTCTGAAAGGACTTCTCCACAGAACCGAATCACCACAGGACCAAAATCTGAAAGAGATCCTCGCAACACCTAATCACCACATGATCAAATTTTTTGAGGAAGACTATTGCACATCCAAGCCTTGCTACTGATCCAAGACAATACAGCCACAGGTTCGAAGCAGATTCAAGACTTTTCAATAGTTTGGAAATTAACAAAACTTTTCCACAGGTGACAGGTCTGAGACTCCAACAAATAATCCGAACAAATTCTTTACAGGTGAAAGGTCTGAGATTTTAACTGAAGAAAGGATCGAGTCAACGAATTTTCTTGACTTCACGAGTTGTGAACTTATCGTTCTTTTTTTCTTGTTTTTTTTCTTCACCTTCATGCTTCAACGAATAGTGCCTTACCTTATATATATACCATCTTGAGGGTTGAAATCTCACTGGGAAACCGGCCTGTAAGTTTTATAGTGCTCTAGTGGCCGACGTGATTAAGGGACGATTTAAACAATTTTTTATTGATAATATTTTAATAATATTCATAAGACTTAGGGTTGAATAATGGTTGAGAAATTTAGGGACCATCAAGACTTATTCATTATTTGGATAGAGTTAGGGGTTACAAGGGCCAGGGGATTTTAAAGCATATGTGGCATTTGGTTATAGTGTTGTATCAAGGAATTTGGTAATGCATTAATATATTTTGTCATCTAGAATTTCATCCATTATACTTAGGGTCTTATTATCCATGCTAGGATTTTGTGTTATGGTTTTAGAGTTAGGGTTTAGCTCAATTTTTATTTATGGCTCAATTTAATTAAGGTTAGGGTTTAATATGAAAGGTCTTCATACTTAGGATTTCTTCAATAATTAGGATTTTCATATGATTAGGGTTAGGGTTTAATCAAGGTGACAACAATGCAAGGCTAGGGTTTCTATCATTTTAGATTTTTATTAAAATAGTTTTAGGGCTTGTATGGACTCATTTCGTCATTCACTATAGGGTTTCATTAATGCATACAAGGGCTTATCATACACGTAGGGTTTCCATCTTCAACAAGCAATGCTAGGGTTTGCTTCTAGAGTTTACACTTAGGGTTTCTCGATAGGTCAGGGCTAAGGTTTTCAATCACTTAGGGTTAGGACATTATTATGGTTCTAGCCATCTTCAACAATACCATATTGAAATCAATGACAACTTTGACCAACAAAATACATAAACAAACGAATTTTGACAAAAACACATATTCATATGCATCCATGTGAATCCAAACCATTATAAACAACTATGCAAACTTTCTCATATATATAGCTAGTAAGGGTGCATATAACCAAAATAGGACAAAGTGCAATCCATCTCTAAACAAAAAATACATCAACAAACAAGTTCTAGATGGCCTCTAGAGTCAAAAAAAAATCATGCTACAACAAATACCTACATATCATCAAAATCATTGCCTTTATTGGGATCCTCATCATCGTTATCACCCTCTAAGCATTAAAATAAGATAATAAAAAAATAAGCTTAACATGTCAAATCGAGATTTTGCTTGAGTGATGGGTACATTTTTACTAGGATCGTGACAAAGGAGTTCAACAATCAATGCCACCAAAATCAAGGTACATAGAGAGCTTGGTGCTCTTGATTAAATGTCAATTCCATACCCTCATACATGACAAACTCCAATGGAAACGTTGCAATCTCCCCAATCATGATATCCTAAAAATTGTTAAGTTTGTTGGATTTTGAGTGGGACCTAAAATTCTACTTTCTCCATACAAAATCCAATGAGGTTGGAACTACTCTCAAACATTCTAAAATAATTAATGGTAATGTTAAAAATTTAAGTAAAAGTGATAGATTTAACATTACCATTAATTGCATTGCATTAGTAAGGCCCTAAAGGTCGAATATGTTGAAATATAACGTATCTATGGTCGACATTTCTCATTGCATAAAGAAGAAATCAATTTTTGGTCACTTTCAAGTCAGCTCAAATAAGCCCTACAAGTCGGCTCCTTGAAGATCATCATGTTGGCCCCATTAGGGCTAACTAGCCCTCACATGACACCTATTTATACAGGTTCATTGGCATTCATTTCGATCACCATCCATCACAACAATTCAGTCTACAATTACAAATAATTTCGGTCTTCTATTACAGAGATATCCACACGTGCAAAGAGGATAAAGAGGGTTCTTTTGACTACGGTTTGGATCTCCTTCAAAGGCTCGTTGACTACAGTGACTTGGGTCTGGTTGGGATCATCTATACTTCTATTTTGTTGACTCTTTTGTGGCCAAAGATTGCAGAGAAACTCGCTCCTTTTGAGGTGACATAATTCTGAAGTTGATCTAGGGTTTTGGACAATTTGTTGGCAACTTTTGTGGTGATTTCAGTGGGAACTTCGGCCTCCTATCACAGTGACTTCAGGCCTATTTTTTGACCTCCTTGTGCAAACCTTACTCATTGACAGAAGTGGAATTTCTCTCCTTCTATGAGCAGACTTTGATTGGGTATTTCATTGTTGACTATTTTGGATTTGTTGGAACATTTTGATGTACTATTGATGGACAGAATCTCTCTCTCATAAGGAAAGAATTTTTGGGTTTTCCCCTTGTGGTTTTGCCCTAGCTATGAGCCTAATCTTGGTGTCCTTTGTCTCTTGCTTATTGTCTTTTGTTCATTGTTTACTATGATCTCTATTTACTCCTCTTGTTGAAGAATTAATGGTTGAATTTTTTCATGTATATAACTACTTGTAGGTATAAAACTACTCTAGTCATTGCAACACTAGAATTTCAACAGAATATTAGGTTGCCCCACTCATAAATTATTGTTTTCTTTTAAAAAAATTGTGTTCCAAGGGTCCTTAGTCACATTGTACAAAACTAGCCAGTTCGGTGGAAAAAGGTCGATTAGGTACTGAACTGGTCTTTTCTAGTCCCTGGCAGTAGTTCAGACCAGTTTTTGCTTGAAAACAGTCGGACCAGCCAGTTCAGTTCAGCCTAGTCTGATTCTTATAACATTGTTTAACATTGTAATTGAAGAAGATAAGGGTTATTTTACTACTTTAAATAAGACTTTCCAATTTTGGTTTATGCATGATAAAAATTTCCTAAAGGGCTTAAACTTATCAAGAATGTTGAAATTTCTAAGTCTAACACGTTAGAAATCCCTACTGTATTATCTAGTTTATTTCACCTACTTGTTTATTCCTTAACAAGGTATTTATACATATAAATGCTGAAAATAAACACAAATGCAGCCTTAACTCATATACAGATTAACAACTGAAATACTAGACAAACACACAAGGGACACCGTTATTTTTGGACAATCGTCCTCGGAAAAACCAAATGCGGGAAAACCGATGCAGCAATTTTGAGGGTTTTATTATTATGCAGATCTCTAGAGTACAACTAGGGTGTCGAACTGGCTCACCCAACAAAGGTTTTTACATGGCAGTAATACCTCTTCTCGGAGATAGATATTTAGCTTCTCAGCACTAGTCTGCCCCACGAAAATCCTTCCGGCACTTCTCCAAGGCTCTACGTCAGCCCTGCTAGCCTCTACGTAGCTCCTTAACCCTCTATGTCAACCTTCTGCGTCTTTGCGTCAGCTCTCTAGCCTTTTGCATCACCCACACAGACCCCTCAACCTCTATGCAGTCTCTAGCTACCTCTGCGTGGCTCCTACTGCCTCTGCGTCAAACTCTTCAATTACTGCGCTGACCCTGAGGCGTCATCTCTGTCTCTCTGCTATATACTCACTGCCCCTTGCTTCAACAGATCACTTGTTCGAATTTTCTCACCAAACCCTGCTCCAAAAAATCAAACTGACTGATCAATCTTGGTGTATCTCCAACTGACCCTCAAGCCTCCTCTTATACTTTTCCTGTTGAGTCTTCAACGGTCGAGATTAAGTCTCTAATCAATGGATAAGATTATATTTGGGTTGATCCATGTCGTTTAGAACCTTCTCACCCAGTTTTATATTAATACCCATTAATATTTTAATTTTGCTAAGTTTAGACTTAGGAACTCCATTAAAAATATTAATTATTTTAATATCTCTATAACCGAGTGGAATTCCCCAAACCATTTCTGGGTCTTAGAGATTTCATGTGCTTTAGCCTCTCCAGCAATTTTCATGGCTAGAACACATCCGATGCTACCACAAATCAACACTCCATCTTAGCGAGGAATGTGCTCTAGTAATGTTCCACCAATGAACATCACACTCATCCCTCTGCACCGGTACCTATGTTGATGCTTGGCCTGCTGCCCAACATCCACTGCACTATTGCTTCCTGTACTGCTGCCCATGGCTCTACCACTACCACTACCACTGCCATTGCTACATCTGTACTGCAACTCCCTCTCAACATGTTGCATCATGCTACCCGTAGCACTACCACTGCTAACTACTGCACCGCAACTCAGTTACCAAGAAGTGAGTAATTGATCTAACCAACCCTGACATCCTTGTCAGTCCAGAAGCCTCCTGATGTTGAAGCTACCTTTGTTGTTATCTTTTGCTCCCTTTGCGTTGCTGCAAAACACCTTTGCGCCTCTCACACTGCTGCAACCATCTTTGTGCCTCTCTGCACTGTTGCAACCACCTTTGTGTCTCTCGCATTGCTACAACCACCTTTGTGCCTCTCACACTGCTGCAACCCCCACTACGTTGTTATAGACCTCTGCACTCTAGCACTGCCTTGTCGCTGCATCGCATCTTGCTTCTACCAACATCCGTCATCTTGCTACTGTCATTCGGGGCTCCCATAGCCGGATATGATCCAAGAGTTTGGGTACCTCAAGGATCCTGCCCTTCATCTTCTGGGATGCATAATGACCCAGCTCCCCACAATGGAAGCACTTTACCTTGGATATATCCTTCTTCTTCCTCTTTCCCTGTTGTCCCGCAGATGCTAAAGCCGCATCCTCCTCCTCCTCTTTTTTGATTCGACCTCCTTCCTGCTACTCCCCACCTTGGTCAACTGTCTTATCTCTTCTTGGCGAAGAGCTGCCCACATCTCCTCCCATCCTGGAAGAGTAGCTTTGCCCAAAATGCCTTGGACAAATGTCTCCCACTCCTCGGAGACTACATTCAGGGCAGTCCTCACCATGAACCCCTAATCCTACGTGGCCCCTATGGAAGTAAGTTGGTCCCGAACCACCTGCAATTTGAGGAGGTATAGATCTATCTGCTCTCCCTTCTACATCTGATATGACCACAATTGATTGTCTAATAGCATCTTCCGCTACATGGAAGTGCCCTGATACAATGTCGTCAAAGTATCCCACATCCCCTTTGCCGTGTTCTTTTCGGAAATATGTGGTATGACATGATCCTTGACCCCATCAAGGATTATGCACTTTGCCCTCGCCATTGCATCCTCATACTTTTCATTATCAGTTGGGTCGATTGGGATAGCCACGGTTCTCAAGGCGAAGCCCTTGATGTGATGTTTATCTAGCACTGACATGATCCTAGCCTTCTAGATGACAAAGTTGGAAGCCCCGTCCAACCTGTCCTGATCCCTCAATCCGTTCACTGCCATCTCCGCTCTTCTTCTGGACTCCCTATTAAAATTGGAAACTAGGGCCAAACTCCATGTGGGTCATATTGTTAATGGAAGCTGATATTTTTCTTGGATCCCTCTCATTGAGAGGTGTAGGATTGATCTAAATATCATCCGATTCCGATAAGTATTCATGGAGATATGAATTTATTTGTGTTATGGGACAATTCATCAAGGTCGGCCAGCAACCAAATAAACCCCACTTGTGCTCAACGTTTTAGTATAAATAGAGGTGGCCTTCAAGTCAATTCAACACACTTGGGATCTCTTCCTCTCTACTTGTATTTGGGTTTTAGTAGGAGGAGAGATCCTAAGGGATAAAGCTGCCCTAATCTAGAGGGCAGAAGCCGGAACTGTTGGGAATAGCCAGAATTGCTGGAACTGCCGGGAAAAGCCGAAACTATCAGAATTGCCGGGAACTTGCGGAACTGCCGGAACTACTGAGAACTGCCGAAACTGTCGGGAAAAGCCAGAATTTCCGGGAATAGTCAGAATTATCGTAATTGTCGGGAACTGCCGGGAATAGCCAGAATTGCCGGAACTGCCAGGAATAGCTGGAATTGTCAGAACTGTCGAGAATAGCTGGAACTACAGGGAATAGTCGGAACTGCTGGAACAGGCAGGAAAGCTAACGCAAAGGGCAGAAGTCGAACTGTCGGAACTGTCGGGAAAAGATGAAACTGTCGGAACTGCCAAAACTGCCGAGAACAACCGGAATTGCCGAAACTGCCGGAACAGCCTGAGCATCTGTCTCCGAAGGAGAGCAACATGCAAGGGACAACTAACTAACATTGGGACAGTTGTATGGTACTTAGTAGCAAATACACCAAGCATGCAATGTTACAGCTAACATGCAAGGGACAGCTAGCATACAACAACAAGCATGCAAAGGACAACAAGCATGCTAGGGACAACAAGAAAGCTAGGGACAACAAACAAGCAAGATGCAGCCAGCACATAGGTCAGTATGGCAACATGGTGCAGCAATGGCACATAATGTAGTATAGTGATGGGTACGGTCATGATTAATGAAGCATGATGAGATGCAGCATAGTGATGATGGATGCAACATGGTGCAGCACAGTGAGGTGCAGCATGATGATGAAATGCAACATAACGATAGGTGAAGGAGTCACCTTGGAGAATCAGTTGAAGCAGCATGTCTTCAACTGATCTGATGTATCATCTTCTTAGAGATGATATATGCTCTTATCTAGATAATTCAAAGTGTTGACTTTCGTTGTAAACGTACTATCTCTCTCTCTCTCTCTCTGCTGAACTATTGAAGAGCATATAAGAAGAATTGATCAAGGGTTTCCCCACATTGGGGTTCGTCACTGGCTAGCGCCACATCTTGTGTCCTCTTGTCTTGGTTTGTCTTCTACGATTTATGTTTATGTTCTATCTGCAGTTTACTTTAATGCTGATTTGATTGTTAATCTGGAAAAGATATTGAGCTAATTGTGAAAATTGAAATAAATTTCTCTAAGCATAGAACATACCTAAAATTAACACTCCCTCTGAGTTTCAACTTCCCTCCTGGAAATATCCCTCTAAGTCCTGATTTCCTTGTTGGAAATCTTCCCGCCAACTGTCAATCAGCTCCTCTTCGATCTTCTTTGCAATTGCAACTCAGATCTAGATTTCTTGGCTAGAAATCCGTCAAGGCAGCGACTCCCTCTACTTGGTTCTGTCCCGTTAGGTATTGCTCTGCTCCGACAAAAACAACACCCCACCATCTTTCCAATCACAATCTACCCATAGCTCTCTAGGCCCCGACAACTGAAGAAACTGAGCCTTCCAGCTCTGCGCAATCCTCGACAAAGGCTGAATCGTTCCTCTGGCCAACTGCGTCAAGCCTACCTGGCTGAGTAGGATGACGTGGCTCTTCGTGAGCCTCTCTCTGCCTCTATGTTGGCCTTCTCTCCGGCTCGAAATGATGACGCAGGCCCTCAGCGTCACTCCTTTGTTGCCTTCTGCTTAGGAGCAGCTCTGTCTCTCGGGAGAGCTACTACTGTTACAAATTTCCAATATTTGTTGGTGCCTTCAATCCTCCTATGATCTGCAATCCTATGATACCATGTTGAAATTTATAAGTCTAACACGTTAGAAATCCCTACTGCATTATCAGGTTTATTTCACCTACTTGTTTATTCCTTAACAAGTTAGTTATACATATAAATACTAAAAATAAACACAAATGCAGCCTTAACTCATATACAGATCAGCAACTGAAATACTAGACAAACACACAAGGGACACCGTTATTTTTGGACAATCGTCCCTGGAAAAACCCAATGTGGAAAAATCGATGCAACAGTTCTAAGGGTTTTATTATTATGCAGATTTCTTGAGTACAACTAGGGTGTCGAACTGGCTCACCCAACAGAGATTTTTACTCGCCAGTAATACCTCTTCTTGGAGATAGATATTCAGCTTCTCAACACTAGTCTGCCCCACGAAAATCCTTATGGCGATTCTCCAAGGCTCTATGTCAGCCTTGCTAGCCTTTGCATAGCTCCTAAACCCTCTATGTCAGCCTTCTACCTCTCTGTGTCAGCTCTCTAGCCTTCTGCGTCACCCACGTAGGCCCCTTAGCCTCTACGCAATCTCTAGTTGCCTCTGCATGGCTCCTGTTGCCTCTGCGTAGCTCTAGCTACCTCTACATCAGCCTCTTCAGTCATTGCACTAACCCTCAGGTGTTATCTCTGCCTCTCTACTATGTACTCACCGCCCCTCGCTGCAATAGGTCACTTGTTCGAATTTTCTCAGCAAACCTCGCTCCAAAAAATCAAACTGACTGATCAATCTTGGTGTATCTCCAACTGACCCTCAAGCCTCCTCTTACACTTTTCAAGTTGAGTCTTCAATAGCCGAGATTAAGTCTCTAATCAATGGCTAAGATTATATTTGGCTTGATCCATGTCATTTAGAACCTTCTCACCAAGTTTTATATTAATACCCATTGAACTCCCTTAAAAATATTAATTATTTTAATATCTCTCTAACTAGGTGGAATTTCCCCAAACCATTTCTGGGTCTTGGATATCTCATGTTCTTTATCCTCTCCATGAATTTCATGGCTAGAGCACATTTGATGCTACCACAAATCAATAAAGAACACTTCAATATCTTTTTCTCTTAGATTGCCTAGAAAATTGGGGCATTAAGAATTGAAATATTGTCTACTACCACTGTTGTTTTATTTTGTATTTTCATAACAACCCTAATGCAAAGAAATAAATGTGTAACTTCAGTAGAGTTTGGGAAATGAGAATGCAAGCTTCTAATGAGAGGAATTAAGCATTCAAGATAGGATCCATGATGAAATTGTCCTAGTAAATTGTATCCACCAAAAATACATTTTCTATATTGACTCTCAAGATGTGTCTTGGGGATATGAGAGATTTTGTTCACGTCAATGTCAAGCATTACGAATTTATGTGAACCAATTGAAAAGGATTGGCAGAATAGTCCCTTTGTTGCAATTTTAGAATAGATTTAAGTTTACATTTTTGTGAAACTGGGTTATATATTTTCTTTTAGATGAATGTTACAAGTGCAAATAGTCCAAAAAAGCACAACTCATTTAACAGCTTGGAACCTCAAGGTTGAGAAGCTGAGTTTCTATTTTGGTGTTTGATATCATGAATGTTTTCTTTAATATAAATGCATAATGTTGTACGTGTGTTCCCAAATACCATCAATCACCCATATTCTTAAAGGATTAGAACTGGTATTCTCTAGTTGTTGTTTTCAAATATTTATGCTCTTATTGTCTTTCTTCTTTCAGAAATTCCCTAAGCCAAAACAAATGCAGCTTAGTGCTAATTTTTTGGTAGCTTGGGAGGTACTCCAAGCCCTAGGGTTCAGGGTTTAGAGGTTGGAGCACCACAAAAGTGCTTTGTGGGCTTGGAACCCAAGGTGTGGCCTTTGCACCCAAGCTTGTGGGTGTGAAACCACGAGGAGATTTTGACATGTGATGATTTGAGATGATAGAGGACCTCGAGAGGAGAAAGAGGCAACAAAAATCACTCAAATCCGAGGTGTCTATGATGAGATATTAATTTTTCTTTGTAGCTGGTGGGTTTTGTGGATGACAAGTCATGTATGCTTGTGTTGTATGACAATTGTACAAGCCCTCCATGATGGTTTGATGAAGCCCTTATATTAGATATAAATATAAGGTGATTGTGAGGTCATTTCCTCACATCCAAGTGCATCACTTCATAGATAATACATCTCTTATGCAATCGAGCTAGAGAAGAAGGCTAGACATGGAAGAGGAGGACCTATTTTGTGTCTCTTGAGGTATCTTTCAAGGTTGAGAAGCTACAGGTAGGCAGTTGCAATCCTTGAGGGAGTTTTGCATGGTGTCTTGGCCTTGTTTTGTGTGGGATCTCTCTTCTACAGGTGGGTCACAGCTCTAGAAGGCTAATTCAGGTAGGCCACAGGCCTAGAACAGCTTGGACAAGGGGCCGAAAGGTTGAGGAACAGTCCAAGTAGGTCGCAGGCCTTGTCTTTTGGGAGCAGGTGGGTCGTGAGGCAGGTTTGAGGGCTGGAATTAGCCCAAATCAGCTAAGGAGAGTGGAAAGAACTATTTGAAGGGAGGCCAAGCTGCAACAGCCCTAACCAGGTGAACCAGACCTACAATTGTACTACACTAGCCCTTGAGGAGTAAAGAGGTATGTTATTGATGTATTTATGTTGAATTGATGCTAGGGATGAGGTCCTAGATTGGACATTAGTTTTCTGCATTTGAGGTCTATTGGAGGGCAACGTGAAAGTGCCCAAATCTGAGCGTACAACACCTTGATGGACAAAGGTGGTTGCTAAGAGTGGCAGTTTGGAGGAGCTCAAGGTCTCGCCAACCAAGAGCAGATTAGATAGCCCATGTTCATTGTCAGAGAAGTGCTATTAGATGATGATAGGTGGTAGCCCTCCTACCCTATGTTAGTCTTCATTGGAACAACACAGGAAGACTATAGTGGCAAAAAAAGTCCCAAAAGAGCTGAGGAGTAGCAATTGGTATAAGTCTCAAAGTGTTGTTGCCTTGAAGGACAAAGGAGCAGCTAGTGAGCGTGAAGACCCTATGTGTTGGTTGTAGATGGACTTATGATCAGCTAGAGGGAAGATTGGACAGTCGAGGTTCAATGGCCTAAAGGACTTGGTGCATTGATAGAGGCAAGTGCTGCAGAACGGAAGCAAAGGACCCACAGTGTACAAGATACGACAAAGCAATTGTGATTGTGCACTACATCAACTAGATCGTTAGTGTATCTTGTATCATGTATTCTTGTACTGGTGGATATTTGTGGGTCGTTATCCCTGGTACGAGACTATTGTATTATCAAATTGATTAATATAACAAAGTTGGGTTATTGTAAAATTGTGTAAAAAGTTGTGTATATTTTGTGCACTAGTAGATTTACTGTTGTATAATATTTCGTTGTGCAAAGTAGACTTGTTGTGATACTTGGTTTGGTAGCGTCAGTGATTTAATATTCTATCCTAGACACCAGTATCATGGAAAAACAACACTTAGAATGTAACATGCTTCAACCAACTCAAGACTGATTTCATCTCTGCTTTGGGAAAGAGAGGCACTTGAGAGAATTTTGGTGCAACTAAAACAACCATACAACCATACCTTTCTCATGACACATCTTGATTACTTTTCTTTTTCTTTGATTGATAAATGACCCCTTGATAACAAAGTGGCCTACCTTTGGCTTAGGTGTCACAACAGATGGGTATCTATTATGCCAAATTCACCAAGGACTTGCACAACATCCGTGAGCCATCAAGGTCACTAAGACTTCCAACTGGTCACAAATGCAGTAGTTACCTCTGCTGGCAGCACGAAAGTGGCAACATCTATAACCCCAAGGTCTAAGCACTGAAAGTGCTTGAATTGACCAATATATGGCTGATGATTATTTTGTTTATGTTGATTGTGATGAAAAAATAGCATATGGCTAAGCTCTGTTCAAGAAACTGAGCTCATAAATCAATTGGGTTTCCTTGAACTAAATGCCTCTTCTGAAGATAACATGCTTTTGGTTATCTAGACAACAACGATATTTGAATGCTAAATAATATGGTAATAAAAATAAAGTAGACAGATAGGAGAAAAATATATTCCACGTGTTCCAGCCACTCAAATAAGATATTATGGAGTCAGTGTTGTGCATGAGTCTCAGAAGGATAAATTCAAGAACATTATCATTTTCAATTTCCTTTATCACTGATTAACAATATCAAATTTACATCAACAAATGACGTTTTGCAAGCCCCTTGAAAACAAGGGCACTCTCTCAAATATAAAAATATTTGTGGTTCTGTACACCTAAATTTTCAATTTTCAACAAAAGCCAAACAGGATAACCAATTACAAAAAGAATTCATCAGAACAAAATAAAAGAACCCAGAACCCTACTAAATAAATAAATAAATATGTTATGGCTTTGTAGTTATCCTCTGCATATTTAAAAGCATAAACGAGCCTTCAAAGATGTCCAGAGCATACCCTGCCAAATAAATAAATAATTACGTTATGGTTTTGTAGTTATCCTCTGCATATTTGTTATAGACATTTTTGTGCCTTACAGCATGGAGCATGAAATGTCAATAAACTGAGGGATCCAAAGTCCCTAAACATGTTGTTCTTACCCTTAGAGGAACAAGGTCAGCAAACCACAGCACTGCAAATCAGTTCTCCACTGAAAAACACTCAAAAACAGGTCAATTTTGGATCAAAGAAGCTGCTCCAAAGGCTACCTGCACTGCATAGCAAGTGCAACAAAGGCTACTTGCACTGCATCGCAAGTGCAACAAAGGCTACCTGCGCTGGGCGTACTTTGACATGTGGAGGAATCTTTCTCTCAATGTGCCAGTGCCCAGGAAGCTTCCAAAAAGACACTTGATCATAAGATTCGCCTAATGATGAGTTAAGAGCTTCTAAAACTCCAAGTGGAAGGTAGAAACTCCGAGTGAAGAACCGAAGAACAACTGGAGTTGAAGAGGACAACAAGTCACACATCAAGCTGACTTATCTTCACTCCAAAACTCTATATAAGGATCTCATCCCATGGGATCTGGGAGGCCGGGGAATTTTGTGCAAAGAATTACTGTTGGTTTACAGTTGTGAGCATTGGGTGATTGCTTGAGGGAGGTGAAGAAGAGATTTCTCTCCGTCAGGAAGGTGATGCTGGATTGGACCTCTCATGGTTGTATCACCGCCTGAACCTTACTTCCATATATTAATAAAGCATTTGAGGTTCTTCTATTCGCATGTGTTTCAATGATGTATTGTCTTACTTGCGTATTTGATTTATGCTAATCCTTGAATCAGTTATGAATGCATGCCTCTTGTAGTTTCCTTCCTTTGTCTTGTTTGCAGGATCTCGTGTAGCTGGGCCCGTGAAAAGACTTGAAGCTGGGAGCAAGCGGCGAATAGAGGAGATTGGATCGACCATTTGCGCAAGACATCGGTAAGTGGATCTCTTCCTTCTATCTCTTGCATGTCATAAAGAAGAAACTTTAGATAGCTTTGCTTTCAGCTGTTGCTAAGGAACTGTCACCCTTAGAGTGGGTTAGGGTCATTCCGAGTTGGATACTTTCCCCCACAACAGACTGGCGACTCCGCTGGGGACCGTGTCTTGTTGGTAGCTTGTGTTTCTTGCTATTCATTTCTTAAACAAAGGGAGTACCGAATCGAACTGCATTCGAGTCCTTCGAATGCAAAGTAGAGGGCAACTACTCTAGCCCAGTGCTGGGCATGTTTATGATCTGAAGAGCTGATCCACAAGGACTCTTTGTAACTCTTTGTGATAGTGTTCATCTTCCTTTAATCACCCTCTAGTGTATACTTGACTGATAGCCTCTGATTTGGCCAAAAACCATTGATTTTTGAGCAAACTGTGACCCGGAATCTGAGAGAGACGAGAGTTGTCTCATCAGTGCAGCTGCAACAAAGGCTACCTGCACTGCAACGCAGGTCCCGAAGGGGCTACCTGCGCTGCATCTCAGATTGACAGTGCAGTACCTGCGCTGATCCAGTTTTGCCTTGTGCAACTGGGGTTCCCCACTGTCTGTTGCCCAGTTTTCAGTATTGTTTTGCAGCCTGTTGTCAACCTGTATACCCAGCTGAAACCACTTCTCTTTGCCTTCATTCCGCCTCAGTTGTATGAAGAAACCGTGATTGTTCTTATTGTATTTCTTGTTGTCATTCACAGTTTCCCATAGCGAAAGTGAACTAGTCTTGCTATGACCTCTTGGATCTAGACCTATGAGAAAGTGTCGTTGTGATTCTAAGAGTTAGTTTATTGCTATTCATAGCTGCTTGAGCATTTGATTTCGTTATATGGTTCGAATTTCAGTATTTCTTGTGTTGAAACGAGTGAATCTTAAGGTGTTCTTTTGATTATTGGACAAAAACTTGTTGCTTTCGCTTGAAATTGAATTCGAAATTATACAACAGCTTTCTTTTTGTAATACATCAACATTAAGGAAGAAGAAAAGAAATACTTGCATTGTGCATGTGCATTTTGACAGTTTGCATGTCGATTTAGGAAAAGTGCATCAGTGTGTGCTCTATGATCTGTTTGAAAAGATGATGTCTTTCTTTTCCTTCAGTAGTTACGGTTTTCATAAGTTGAAAGAATTGAAAAAGCTTGCTTATCATTCTTAGACTGCATTTAGGAGTTGTATCATACATCACGTGGTGATCCATAAAGGCAAACTGCTAAGCAAGATCAACCTAAAAAGAACTGAATTTATCTAACAATGCTTTGAAACATAACGAAAACACAGTAGAGGTCTAGGTAGAGACGTGAACCGGCGTCGTTAAACATAGTGACTGTCGATCTCTACGAAGGTGGGTGATTCCTCCTGAGGGACGATAGCACTAATACGGACTTGTGCCCCCGCGTACCGTCGCGTATATTGGGGGACCCCTATAGGAACAAAGCCTTTATCCATAGGAAGCCGTGTCGGCCGCCCTACTGATCGCGATGCAGTGAACACAGCATTCACGAAGATCGACCACTCGTACCGTAAAACGTATTCTGTGGTTTCGCGAAAGGTTTGGCACACCCTCTGCCTAGAACTCTAGAGTAGTTTCTTTTGGCCTTTTTCAAACTCTATAACTGAAAAATTCCATTCGAGCATTTGTCACTTCGGGCTCGTTAATACATCGAAGGAGACTAGAGTCATCTTTAGCTTTTTCTCGACTCTTAAAAAGTGAAAAAGCAAGTTGTGTCTTAAAAAGCGTCTAAAATTAATTCAATTCGAAAACACATTTTACCCTGTGCATTGTTGGTTGATCAAGTAATCCGCAACCGTGGAAGAAAGTCAATCGATGAACCGTCGTTCGCGGAGGCGTACGAGTCAACCGTCTTTGTCTCCGGAATCGAAAACAACCCGGGCAAAGCGATCTCGTTCAACTGGTTCCAAATCTCCTGTCAAAGTTAGAACAAGTGTTCCGACGACATGTGAGGTTCCGGTTACTCCAAACATTTCTGGAAACCCTGCCCCTATTGAAGAAGTTCGACAGCCCCAGAAGGACAGTAACACTGATCCTAGTCTGAGATCAAATACTTGTGTTACTGAATCAGTTCCATCAGTGATCAGTTCAGAGAGTCTTGCTCCTCAAACAACTGTCGCTGTCGAAACAACCCCTTCTTCAGCACCAGAAATATTCTACGGACCTGACGGTCTTCCTCTTCCACCCGGTCTGATCGCAATAGAAGAAATTGTAGAAGATCCGCAAGCGACTACTCCAACACATTTTGGAGCAGGGATCACTCTACTTCCCACTGCATCAGAAGCTAGCCTATCACCCAGAGAAGTTCCTGAAGAATCACTAGGCAATCTGCTGGATAGACTCAAAATGTCTGAACAACCGTCAACATCTAGGACTGTGCCAAATGACACAGCGACGGCAGAACTCCCTGCAGTCATTCCGACAATGTTCGCCGGCATACCATCTGTCCCTAACTCTCAACAACTGGAGGGGGTCCCTTCGGGGGCCATGACGACAGTATGGTCTATTCCTGTTTGTTCTCCCGGGATAATACCCGGTAACTCCTATGTTGGAACTCAACAAATTGATCCTTTTGGAAATCAGTTTGGGCAATCCGGTCCTCGAGGTGTAATAAATCCCCTCGGTTCCGGACCACCGCCGTATGGGGGGCAATATGCTTTTTCGTTACCCCCTCCGGGAGGTTACCCATACGGGAGTTCACAACCATATTCAGGTTATACTGGAATAACTACAAGTGGTTGGATACCTATGCTACCCCAGCAACCAAGAGTTGTGTATTCTATGCAACAACAAATGCCTGTGACGAACATCCCGACGACACCAGCGATTGTAACCGTGTCGCAAGTTCAAACGGTGCCTGTTGTATGTCAACCTCAGTTTTCTCAGGTTGTAATGCAACAACCCTTTGACCCTGCAACCCAACCGCAATCGCCGACTGGCGGGGCGACACAAGCACAAACGGGTACCCTTACCCCTCATCTTGGCCCAGTGGTAAGCATCGCACAACAACCAATGGTATCGCAACCATGGTTGGTGCAGTATCAACAACCGCAGTTCCAGCAAGTGTACCAAGGTACCGAGCAGCAGATTTTTGCGAACAATGGACAACCGTACCTACAATACGGTCAAAACCAACCACTTTACAGTGGGGTAGTCCACCAACTGTATCAATCATACCAGCATCAAATACATTATGTCGGTATGCAAAGACCAACTGCTCAGGCGATCCCTTCGTATCCTGGGTACGCTTCGCCTAATCTGAGTCAACAGCTGCCATTCGTGGCAACTCTAGAGTTACCCGATTTACATCGGTTGACGAACGATCCGATTGCTTATGCCCCTTGGTGGCCAGCGATTCCTCACAAACTTCCCTCCGACATTCCTAAATTCAATGGAAATCCGGGCGAAGACCCGTCGAATCACGTCATGACCTTTCATCTATGGTGTTCATCGAACACTCTGAACGATGATTCGATAAGACTTCGCCTCTTCCAGAGGACATTGACAGGTCCGGCAGCCAAATGGTATATAGAATTGCCAAGAGCCTCTTTCGACAATTTCAGCTCCTTAGCCACGACTTTCTTAACCCATTTTCAATTACCAATTAGGTATGAAACAGGAACCGAAATACTGACCAACTTCAAACAGACGACAGCTACTCACATATCAGATCATATACATGAGTGGCATCGCCATCGTAGGATGGTGAAAACATACGTTCCTGATCAGCTATTAGCCGAATGGTTTATAAAGTCATTACTTCCAGCTATAACGCAAGATGTGGCCAAAGGGGGAGTCGTAACAGAGGAGCAAGTCATTGCTCGTGCTCAATATTTAGACTTGGTATATACTCAGTCTGGCACGCTCTATGACAAAATACCTGATGCCCCCAGACCTGAATTTTCAATTCCTCCCCCTCCTAAATCGAATATTGACTCTCATGCCGGAGATGGCGTGATTGGCACTGCAAGCGCGAAGTCGAAAAAGGCTTCACCTCAGAAAGCCCGTAAGACTTCAGATTGAAATTCCCATGAAGAGATTCTTGCTTCGGAAGTAAATGCCATATCAGCAGATAAAGGCAAAGAAACCAATCAACCAGGAAGCAAGAAGAAGCAAAACAAGGGGAAGAAGAAGCAACAGGATGATCCGTCACCTGAAAAAACTCCTTCGAACTCTCCTGAGAAAGGGAAAAAGAAATGGTCCTGTTTGATATGTGACGAAGATCACAAGACAACAGAATGTCCATACAAAGCTGAGCTCAAGAGATTCTTTAAGAGTCCAAAGAACCCAGCTGTATTGACTGATCCTTTTCCCAAACCAGGTCAAAATATGGTTGATAGTGGAAATGCTTCCCCGTCGCAAGTGCTGATGTTGTCAATCTCTAAGCAGCAAAATGATGCTTTGATTTCGACAAGGAACAAAGATTATGGGAATCCGCAACTGTCAAACGAAAAAGGTAAAGATCAACCTAGTAGTTCAACAACAAATTCGTCAGAAGTTGTCCCACCCATAATGCCAGAATTAACAATAAAACCACCTAAGGGTGTAGTACACAAGTCGACGTTTAATCCTCGTGCCAGAGCGGCGCAGCATTATAACATAGTAGAAGATTTGGCTCAATCACCATCCGCTATGTCGACTCTAGAAGTACTACAAAATTGTCCATCCCAAAGGCAGGCATTGTTATCGGCAATAGGGGGGGTTGATCCTAAAGATTCCAATCTTGTGTCCTTTGATCACAAAGGATATGACCCTCAGTTACCAGCTCAACTAGCTTTCCTTATTCAAGTGAAGGCCCTCAACAAAACTGTTCACAGAACAATTATTGACGAGGGGGCATCGACATGTATTATGTCAATGAGCTGCTGGAAAATGCTAGGGTCACCAACCTTGTCGAGATCTTCGACAACACTAAAGGCTTTCGACGGTAGGACATATACCCCTTACGGTATCCTAAGTAACTTAAAAGTTGAACTAGGTGGAAAAACAGTAGAGATTGATGTTGAGGTCATAGATGGAAATCTGGATTACAACATCCTACTGGGAAGACCATGGATTTATGCCATGGCAGCTGTCGTGTCGACTTATTTTAGGAAGATCGCATTCCCGTTTGAAGGAGGGATTACGGTCGTCGACCAACAGAAATTCCTCCTTAATGGTTCACAAGTTACGGGAAGCATTCCCATGATCCATGAAAGCGATCATTCAATTCAAGATATAGGAGTAGGCCTGTTGAAAGACCCCACAATGATGGGGACTTTCTCGCTGCCAAATCATATGTACATAGGAAATGTACCATTGGTGGCTACCTGCAACATGATATCTTCCACGAAGGTCGCAAAAGACAAAGTCGTCATGGATCAGGCAATGGTGTTACACCCAAGCCCAATCAAAATATTGTAGCAATCAATGTTTCAGGCATGGGAGGCGAGCCCAAACCAATGCTCGTCAAGCATGTGGGTAGATAGGTCAGGAGAATGTGGTACCCCTTTGGATCCTTGGTCACGAGTGCATGCAAGTGACGAAGGAATCCTGCAATCAATGTGGATTGAGGGGGCACCATGGGATGATAACCACCATCGTTCCCTTCCAAAGGAAGATACTCAAGGCGACCTGTATCACCCTTCAGTATTTGAGTTCCTAACGAATACTGTAAATACGGTGGACTCCGAGAGAAACCTATCCAATATAGAAGAGACTATAGCCATAGATATCTCGACAAAAACAAACATTGTAGAGAATATTTACGTCGGCAAAGGTTGTTCCCCTTCAGAACAAGAAATATATAAAGCTCTTTTCCGCGAATTTAGAGATGTCTTTGCTTGGTCATATGATGAAATGCCAGGCATTGACTCGAGTATCGTTGAACATGAAATTAAGATGTATCCTGATGTCAAACCAGTGAGACAACGGCTTCGGCAGGTGCACCCCAAGAAAGCCGCCGCTATTAAGGCAGAAGTTGAAAAACTCCTCCATGCTGGTTTCATCTACCCGGTTCCTCTAACCGATTGGGTATCGAATATTGTCCCTGTTATGAAAAAACAAGGAACAATATGAGTGTGCGTCGATTATAGGGATGTAAATCAAGCCTGTCCAAAGGACAATTACCCTACACCCTTCATCGACCAGATAATTGATGAATGCGCCGGATGTGAAATCTTTTCGTTTATGGACGGATTTTCTGGGTATAATCAAATTAATATCCGCCCACAGGACCAGTCAAAGACTGCATTTATTTTTCCGTGGGGCACATTCGCTTATCGAAAATTACCCTTTGGTTTAAAGAATGCAGGGGCGACGTTTCAGAGAGCAATGAATTATGCTTTCCACGACATCAAGAACATCGTTCAACCTTATCTCGACGATCTTCCGGCTCATTCGCAAAAGCGGACTGATCATCCGCATCATTTAAGAGCGATATTTCTACGTTGCCGACACTACAAGATAAGACTCAATCCGCACAAATGTGTGTTTTGCGTCGTTTCTGGTCGTTTACTTGGCTTTATAGTCTCCAAGGATGGGATTCGTCTCGACCCTTGCAAGGTGCAGGCAATCATTAATTTGCCTCCACCTTCGAACTTGCTTCAGATTCAAAAACTCCAAGGGAAAGCAAACTTTCTGAGGAGGTTCATTCCAAATTACGCAGAACTTGCTAAAGGTTATACCCGTCTCCTGAAAAAGGATGTACCTTTCGTCTGGGACCAGGTTGCACAAGCTTCCTTTGATGCTTTGAAAGAAGCGCTAGTCAAAGCATCATTAATGTACGCCCCGGACTATCTAAGGGATTTTAACCTGTATCTGGCTGCAGCAGATACGACCATTGCGATGGTTTTAGTTCAAGAAGTCGATGGAATTGAACACCCTATATATTATTTAAGTAAAAACTTAAATGATACGGAAAGTAAATATTCTCATGTTGAAAAGCTAGCATTGGCGGTTGTTCAAGCGATACAAAGATTTCGGCACTATGTCCTCTTTAGGAAGACCACCGTATTGTCAGATTGCAACCCCATGACTTATATACTGTCGCGACAGTTGCTTGGGGGCAAATATTCAAAGTGGATAGCTATCCTTCAAGAGTTTGATCTGGAATTTGTGAAATCCAAATCAAAGAAAGCTTTAGTTTTCGCAGAATTATTATGCGATCTCCCATCATCATCCAACAATGAAACGTCCAAAGAATCAATCGTGGACGAAAGTTTGTTTCTGATATCAGCAAGTGATGAGTGGTATGGAGATATAATAGTTTATCTCCAAACCCAAAAGTTTCAGCCAGACACCTCTCACTCAGAACAAAAACGCATTCGATACCAAGCAAAAGACTACATGATCGTCGGTGATACGCTTTACCGTCGTGGTGTCGATACGGTCCTGAGAAGGTGTCTAACCCATGAGGAGGCCGAAAAAGCCCTGAATGAATGTCATTCAGGCACCTGTGGGGGGCATCAATCTGGATATGCTACAGCACAAAGAATCTTACGAGCAGGATACTTCTGGCCAACCATGTTCAAAGATTGCATAACTGCAGTTAGAAGTTGCCATGCATGTCAGATTTTTGATAGCAAAACCAAAAGACCCCCCGCTCCTTTACAGCCAATAATAGCTGTGGGGCCTTTCGCCAAGTGGGGCATCGATTTCATGCAATGTAACCCCACCTCGATCGGGGGGCATGGGTATATTATAGTCACAGTTGACTATTTTACCAAATGGGCCGAGGCGATGCCTATATTGGATAACACTGGTGAAACAGCAGCCCTATTCTTTTTTAATCATGTAGTCGCTAGATTCAGCGTGCCACAGGCCATAGTAACAGATCATGGATCGCATTTTCGCAATCACATGATGGTTGAATTAACTGCCAAACTAGGATTGTCTCACGACAGCTCTACCCCGTACTATCCGCAAGCTAACAGACAAGTTGAAGCGATCAACAAGGTCCTGAAGCGCATGCTGCAAAGGATGGTTGGGGTTCACAAAAGAAGATGGCATTTGATCCTGTACTCGGCTTTGTGGGCCTACCGAACATCGGTAAGAAATGCCACTGGGTTCACACCATTTCAACTGGTGTATGGCCTAGAGGCGATCCTACCAATCCAGTGTGAAATTTCGTCCCTTAAACTCGCAATTGATCTCCTCCCCAGAACCTCGGAAGAAGAAGCTCATTTCTTGGAATTAATCCAGTTGGATGAAACCCGTCGTGATGCCGCCTTGGCCAACGAAGCCCACAAGAAACGAGTCAAAGCGCAGTTCAACAAAAATGTCAAACCCCGTGTCTTCTCGGAAGGTGATTTGGTCTTGCTTTATGACCAAGAATCCGATAAATTGGGAGCTGGGAAATTCAAGTCCTTATGGATGGGCCCTTATATTGTTAAAAGGGTGTTAGCAAAAGGTGCCTACGAGTTGGTAGATTATGACGGATTTCCACTGGCGCAACCCCGCAACGGGTTGTACCTTAAGCGTTACTATGCCTAATAGTAACCTGTATGCTTTTGTTACATTTTTGTTTTTGCTAAAGTGTTTGTTCCGGTTTAAGTAATCCGCTTTTTACACTTATTGCAGATGTCAAATCCATTGGAACCATGGGTTGGATATGCTGACGGAGCGAGTCGTAGTTCGAGGAACCTATCCTCAGCAGCATGGGCCATTTTTAACCCAAGCGGCGAGCTAATGAGTTTCAGGGGGGTATGTATTGGTCAATCAACAAATAATATCGCTGAGTATAGCGCGTTGATAGAGCTCCTCTCTGATGCCATCACACGTGGCATACGCCGGCTAGTCGTCAGGCTAGACTCACAGCTCATGGTACTACAGCTCAATGGTACCTACTCTGTCCGAAATCCAGCTATTTATCGCAAGTTCCTAAAAGTTAAAATCTTGGAAAGACAGTTTGATTTTATCCAATATCAACACATTTCCAGAAACTTAAACACATTAACCGACTCATTAGCAAACTATGTGTTAGATAGACATTTGCAAAATTGATAAAAAGAGAAGCATCATCGATGTTTCATACATGGATCACATAAAAACTGGAATAAACCCCGAAAATCAAAAATATATATAGCTGTTTACGGTTTACATATAATGTTCTGTAACCAAGACAAAATCGGTCATACGACCCCAAAACTCAAAAATGGCTGGGGGGCACCCTAGCCTAGTGATGCTCATGATAACATGCCACGGCCTGTGCGATCATGCGCAGAAGACGAGACCATCGTCTAGGAACACCAGCAGTATGTCGCTGCAATCGCAGAGGCAACTCGTCAATCCGTACATCCGGAATCCCGAAGGTAAGACCCTCGACCTGTTCTTGCACAGCAGCAAGAGTCTCGGCCAAGTCAAGGTCACGGAGAATAGCCCTCCCTGGAGCCTCCCCTGTTGGGGCAGCGGCCGGAACTCCCGGACGAACTGCTGGACGGACGGGGCCCACATCTGCATGCACACATGAGTTTGATTAGAGTCTTGACAGAGTAAAGCACAAGGACATTATAAATAAAAACAGTAAACGGTGATAAGGTCAAAATATTTACCAAGATCACCCCACTGCTCGCCATCCGGTAGTACCAAATCCGGATCACCTCGGAAATCCATGCCAATATATGGATACTCGGAAAAAGCCATATCCTGCCGCTCGAACCACCTAAAGAAGGCATCAGTAAAAGTAATCCGAGATTGACCTGCATGTCTAGCCATGTGGTCAACCCACCTCTGCATGCGTGGCTCAGTAGGAGATGGCAAGTCGAGGACAATGTACTGAGGTTGCATCAGGGGTATCTTCTCCAAAGCGAAGGCAGTCAAAACTGAACCGAAGCCAAAATTCTTCAGTCTCCTGTCCTTTACTTTGGTCAACTGGTTTTTCATCTGAACCAGTACTGCATCACACCAGTTAAAAACTTTCGGCTGAAGACACTCCAGGGCGTGCTGCACATATGACCTGTTGGCAACATGAGGGGATGCACTACCGGCCATCCTACAAATCGTGTACAGAATAGACCTGAGAGACCTGTCAATGACATCACAGATAGAAATCTTGCCGTCTCTGCTCGGCTGAGATCCCTCCCTGCAATACTGACGGATATAATCTTTCACAGAATCACTCCCTCGGGCCGAACCGGACAAGGAAATGGGGGCACCCCGCCTTGACAACCCAGTCAAGAAGTAAATGTCCACTATGGTCAAAGGGATGGACTTGCCCCTAATCTGGAACACTTGGTTAACAGGATCCCAAGCATCAAGCAGGTACTGCAGTAAACGTATCTGTGCCCTCATGCTAGATATGCGGAAGAATTTTAGCAAGCCACAGTTCCGCAACGCGCTCACGGTAACAGGATCATGGAGGGCAATCATGTCCTCCTCTTCATGCTCTCGTTCTCGCCACGTAAGAGTCATTCTGCTCCAATAAACTCTGCAAAACAAACAAGAGGAGGAGTAAGATCCCTGACTCAATAAAGAAAATGGCAAAATTCTCATGAAAAAATATGCAACCAAGAAGTTTTCTGTGCCCAACGCAGGTGGGGAAGGCTCTCACCTGCGTTGGGAGACAAACTGCCTTTGGAAATGAGCACCCCAATGCAGGTTTCGATATAGGGCACCTGCGCTGATGGCAGAGCGCCCTAGAGAAACCCCAGGGCCTCATGGGGGCAGGAAAACAAGCATAAAACTGAGAAATAAGACCATGAAAAGATAGAGCTAGGGTTTAGCTCCTACCTGGTGGAAACGGCGCTGAAAATCGTCCACAGAATCTCCCGAAATCAGCTGGTGAAGAATCGAGAGGAAGAGGCACCTCCAAAGCTCCAACAAACCAAATGCACATGAAATGGTAAAATGAGAGGTAAAAACATCTTTTAATTGCTTTTTACGTAGTTCAAAGTGAAATATTAGTATTTTTACTTCATGTTATCCACTTCTAACAAGTTTGTTGCAGCAATTGATGAAACAGTACTATCTCTGGAAAAGAAAAACTAGTCATGGTAAAATATGAATTTGACCTTATCAAACGAGCAGTTTTGGCAAAGTTCACGCTCGTTAAAAAATAAACGCAAGATCCGAGCAGTTTTAACGCGGACTTCATGCTCGTTAAAAAATAAACATAAGCATGTGAGCAAGCTTCCCCCAGAGTTCAAGCTCATCCAGAAAAAATGAACCAGTAAATAACCATTTGAGACCGTAAATTCATCAGCCATAAAAGCCTTGGTCGTGTTTGTGCGCCGTCACCTCCACTTTTCACTTGGCCGATCATTCACATCCACTTGATTGTTTACCTATTTTGAGGAACAACTGCGAAGAGTGATCCCACCTAGCCATCCTTGTAATACTGCCGTGATTGGAAAATTCCAACCTGTACCTGGAATCTGTTGCTATCCCTGTTTATCACTCATTCCTCAAAAAACAAGTCTTCTTTGAGCTCTTTTCACTGACTCGTAAAAAATGAAAAGTTTGCCGAGTTTTGGCCTTCCAACTCATTAAAAGGACCGGAAGAGCTATCCCTCCTCTAGATTTTAATCTTTTTGGACCTGAGGGATTATTGCACAAAAAGATCGAGCGCTTGTCTAGTTCGGCTCGATAAAGATATCGAACATTCATCCCTTCTGTATTGTTTTATACTTTTTCGAACTTAAGGGATTAGATGACGAAAAAGGACCCCTGGAGTCCACTTTATGTACCCTTTTTAGACTCTCTAAAAATGAAAAGGACCGAGTTGTCTTTGTCGCTGGGCTCGTTAAAAATATTAGATAGCGACAAACTTGTCTTTAGACGAGAACGAGTTTCCCTATCGCTAGGCTCGTAAAAACATAGCGATGGGCTTGCCCGAAGGGCAGGTTATAGAACAAGCATATGTTATCCTCCTCAAGCTTGACAAAAATAAAGAGGTACTAGTTAGAAATGACTGGGGAAAAATTGGGAAGAACCTCAAAGCTTAATGGTAGCAAGTCGCTCTTGAACATGACACTTTTGCCTCCGTAAATATCGGGTTGGGTTATTATCATTCACCGGTCCCTTCACCAGGGTCTCGCCATACCATCCGTACATGGGGTAATGCTACCGATCCATCACATCAGTGTCGTTATATGTTCAAGAGATTTCATTCAGAAAGTGTCAACCGGGTCCCATCCACTACCATACGTCATCTTTCATCCTTCCAAGACCGCCACCCTGAATCATATTTCACAGATCGTTTTCACCATCATCACTAGCTCCGTTCCGTGTCACTGATGTGGGATTCATTAAGGCCCTCCTTTGACGGATCACTTCTTGTCGACATCAGCTCATTATCCAAGAAGTTGACCTAGGAACACCCCCTTAGTACTTTGAAGCTTGCATGCCTCAATGGCAAGTTTCTCACTCCCGGCGATAGGTATACATTAATGACCTTCGACCAGGAGACTTTGCGTGGTGTTCGACGTCAGATCCTATATTCACACCACGTGAATTGTGCTGCAGTACCTTGAGGGTCATCATCATTATCGGTGATTCCTCTCGCGCTTGTTAACAGTTTACATTATTGACTGGTAATCAAGCGATGTCTTTCCATGTTCGACTTCAAGAAATTCTCACATGGATCGACTTGTACTAGAGTGAAGATTGGACAAGTTTGAAGACCCCGGATCTAGTTTCATCCATCTGGGCTGCGATATATATTCAGGAGATAAAAACATAGACATGTGCAGCAGATGATCATCCTACTGAAAAGATGATAATTGAAAGCAGAGAATTATCAGTCTATTATCAGACGATCGTCTGTTTATGTACAGCAAATGTATTTATAAAGCTGAGCATGGGAAATGCCCGCCTCAGCTAGATCATGAAAAGAAAGTATGAAAAGATAATGTATTGTATTGTATTTTGTTATAGGTCACCTCCCGACGATTGAATGAACTTCGGATCCTCCTAATAAAGCATTTCACCCGATAAACGACCTCATACTTTAGGGGGAAACTGTTATAGACATTTTTGTGCCTTACAGCATGGAGCATGAAATGTCAATAAACTGAGGGATCCAAAGTCCCTAAACATGTTGTTCTTACCCTTAGAGGAACAAGGTCAGCAAACCACAGCACTGCAAATCAGTTCTCCACTGAAAAACACTCAAAAACAGGTCAATTTTGGATCAAAGCAGCTGCTCCAAAGGCTACCTGCACTGCATAGCAAGTGCAACAAAGGCTACCTGCGCTGCATCGCAAGTGCAACAAAGGCTACCTGCGCTGGGCGTACTTTGACATGTGGAGGAATCTTTCTCTCAATGTGCCAGTGCCCAGGAAGCTTCCAAAAAGACACTTGATCATAAGATTCGCCTAATGATGAGTTAAGAGCTTCTAAAACTCCAAGTGGAAGGTAGAAACTCCGAGTGAAGAACCGAAGAACAACTGGAGTTGAAGAGGACAACAAGTCACACATCAAGCTGACTTATCTTCACTCCAAAACTCTATATAAGGATCTCATTCCATGGGATCTGGGAGGCCGAGGAATTTTGTGCAAACAATTGCTGTTGGTTTACAGTTGTGAGCATTGGGTGATTGCTTGAGGGAGGTGAAGAAGAGATTTCTCTCTGTCGGGAAGGTGATGCTGGATTGGACCTCTCATGGTTGTATCACCGTTTGAACCTTACTTCCATATATTAATAAAGCATTTGAGGTTCTTCTATTCGCATGTGTTTCAATGATGTATTGTCTTACTTGCGTATTTGATTTATGCTAATCCTTGAATCAGTTATGAATGCATGCCTCTTGTAGTTTCCTTCCTTTGTCTTGTTTGCAGGATCTCGTGTAGCTGGGCCCGTGAAAAGACTTGGAGCTGGGAGCAAGCGGCGAATAGAGGAGATTGGATCGACCATTTGCGCAAGACATCGGTAAGTGGATCTCTTCCTTCTATCTCTTGCATGTCATAAAGAAGAAACTTTAGATAGCTTTGCTTTCAGCTGTTGCTAAGGAACTGTCACCCTTAGAGTGGGTTAGGGTCATTCCGAGTTGGATACTTTCCCCCACAACAATATTTAAAAGCATAAATGAGCCTTCGAAGATGTCCAGAGCATTGCCCACTTTAGAATATAATAAAAACTCAAATCGCCTCTAGGGCAATTTTATTAACTTGCGGTATGTTTAGGGCCAATGAGCTTCACGTTCAATCTTGCTTAAAATGAACCAAATTTGATATACGTCGTGGCCTAAAATTACGGTTTAGGGTTATTAACAACCATCATGACCTAAACTTATGGTTTAGGGTTATTAACAACCATCATGGCCTAAAATTACGGTTTTCGGTTACTGACAACCATCATGCCCTAAAATTAGGGCTTTGGGTATATAGGCATACATAAAGACCTGAGGTTAGGGTTAGGCTTAGATCCTTCATGCAGAAAAATATTTTAGCCGAAATCCTGATCTACCAATACAACTCTCTGAGAAACCCCAAATCCAAAACCCTGAAAATCCTAGACCAGCTGCAGTTTACAACAAATCAAATGCAATCACCCAGAAAATATAAAACAAAAATCATCTGACCTCGATAACCAATAAACCTACAGTGGCGGTCTTCAAGAGCTCAAAATGCTTGTTGCCTCTGCGGAGAAAATACTCGATGTAGATGAAATCCTTTTTATCTATGGACTATGCATTTTTCTGAACTCTGCCTATACAATTTGCTCTATTCTGCATCGCTCGGGGAAATCTTTGGTTCGGGCTGCTCGTAAGAATCCTCTGTATAAACTCAAAACCTACCTTTGCATTCCCGAGAGCCTTTACGCAGGCGCCATCAATGACAGATTCTATAAATTGTGGTGGCGAAGGCTAGGTGGTCTGTAAAACCAACCAAGTACCAAGATTTCATTAAAGCTGAGGGAGCCGTTGAATACCGAAGGAATTTTCATTAAATCTCACCGAGGCATTGGGATGAATACAAGGTCTAATGGCTAAATACTCAATGTCCGTCTTTATTTTGTAGTGTATTTCTTTAATTATTTTTTTAGATCATATGTTAATTAAGGAAATATTTATTAAAAAATATCATTATGTGTATTATTAATATAATTATTTCATAAAGGATGATTTTTTCAATTTTATATATTAATTAAAATTTTATTTATTAAACTTTGGATCCGAGTGTCTAGACAATATCGCCCTCATGATTAATGCATTCAAAACATTCACTCTCAGGGAATGATGGTGTCTTGAGCCTACCCCTTGTATGTCCGCAATCTAAGAGATTGTGATCATGGCAAGCTCCTCTTCACTCAATACTTATGACCCATCAGGTTATGGTACACATATCCACCTCATGGCAGTAATGGCTTGCTTATGAAGAATGTTAAGAATGTTAGAAGCATGGGCAACAGAAAGCAAAAATGTTGGTTGTAAACAAATGAAAGCAACAAATGACAGAGGGGTTGGTTACAACATCCTTTCATAGTCATTATGGTGAGGGAGTGTAGCAGACCTCATTGGGGAAGGAGAGGCAGAGGCAGACCACCTCTCCCTCCCTCGCACAGCCAAGGCATTGAACAATATGATGATAGCATCCCTCGTCACTATCGGCGCCTAGTTGCAGAACAATTTGATGATAGCATCCCTCATCACTACCAATGTAGATCGAGAGGCCTAGGAGATGGGCATCACTGGTGATAATGTGTGGTCTCTCTGCAATCTGTTGGGTCGCCACCTCATAGACCAAGAAGATGTTACTATTGTGTTGGAGGGATGTGTTTGGGACCTAGACTTCACATTTGTCATGCCTGGGTTGCATTGCGAGCCATCGTTGGTGCTTTGGGGCTTCAATTCCAGCATACTTCCTCATCTACAAAGAGCTCCTCTTCACAGAGCCCTATGGATTCTACCTCGCAAGATACCAAACCTTATAGGTAGCATACGCATCACACTGAGGGCCAATCCTCATCCAGACCTCTACAGCAGCGCAGTACAATGGAGAACATTCTTATGGATCTTGGAACGTCTGGCAGTAAGGAAGCTCATACTAGTGGCCCAAATGGTGTCACCCATCCTCCGCTTGTAATGCACCAACTGCCAGTTGGGCACTCTCTGCCAACAATGCACCCTTCGCCAACTAAGCACCCTCAACTCAATGATGAGGACTACTACAAACCAATGCCAGTGGAATGGGAAGATCCTCCTGAGCTCAAGCATGGTGAGGAGAACCCCAACAAGCAGCACTTGGCATTGCTTAGGCTTCCATTGCGACTTAGGTCATTTTGAGGCTTCTGCCCTTTTGCTATTTTTTTGTTTTTTGTTGATATAAATTATTCAAGCGGCCATCTGGTTTCCCTCACAAGGGCAGATGGTCCTACCTGCCGCAATTTTGTGACAACCAACATCTTTTTCTTATGGTGCAATCTTGTATCTAGCTAGCCAAATCCCTCAAAGCATGTAATATTTGTACATTTTCTATAATACAAAGATGTATAATTCCATATATATATATATAGAGAGAGAGAGAGAGAGAGAACCACTGAATATAATTTAATTAGATTCACATAAAATTTAAGCATATTTGTTCTCTTATAAATAAGTTTGTCAACTATCTTAGGGAAGTAATGGAACTGAAGACGTGGGAGTGAGCAGTTAGGGTTTTCTAGCCATTGTTGTTCCTCCCCTTTGTGTTGATTTTTTTTTTGTAGATTGGGGTTTCATTTGTCATTGAGTGCGATTTTTTCAGTTTTCATGATAGCTTTGGAATTTTTTGCCATTGAATCAAGGGTTGTCTTGATTTTCAACCGCCTCAGTTTGCTATCAGCTCGACAATTCTTTTCATGTTCCATTTTTTCCCAACCCATTGGGATCTTTCCTATTGTCGGACTATGATCGAGTGGTGCTAGTTCTTGAGTGGTTGAGATCATTGCTTGTTCAATGGGTTTCCCAAGTAGATTGTTAAAAAGGTGAAATCAATTATCTCTCTTTATTTGGGAACTCCTCTGCAAAGAAGAATGTGACTATGTTGAAGGAAAGAGGGTTGATTGGTAAGTTCATTGGCCCTTGCCCTAGCTATAATTATGTTTTAGAATGAGTCTTTGTTAATTGGGTAAATCATGAACCCATTAGTATTTTTCTATTGTGGAAACAATTATTATGCTTTTATTTTTTAGAATAAGGAGGATATAAATTGGATCTACAGATCTAGACCTTATTTCATGGGAGTAGAGGAATGTTTCTCACCCGCTAATATTTGGATTTCAACCCCATGATGGGAATTTCTTCTGCACCAGTGTGGATCAGATTGCCATATATTCCCCTTCTTTGCTAGGGTGAAGGTATTTTCAAGGCTATAGGATATAAATTGGGTCGATTTATTTCTAGTGATATGGACAAGGAGAATAACTTCTCTTGTGCCATAATTTACATTGAAATGGATTTTTCAAAAGGCCTTCCCAAGGTTATTTAGCTTAACTTGGACAATTGGTCCCATCTTTCATACCTTGGATTATGAATAGGTTCCCTTTAAATGTAATTATTGTCATGAGTATGGGCACTTTGCAAAAAGTTGTCCTAAGGCTCTAGCTTCTTAGCTTTCTTCTAATCCTATGTCATCTTCTCATAGTAATGATGAGTAAGGAGCATTCAAACTAGTTACAAGGAAACACAAGAAGCAATTAACTAAGAGGCGACATGTTAGTAAGCTTGAATCTCATTGACATCATTCCTCCAATAATAGATATGAAGTTTTGAAGTCTTGAGTGGCAGAAGTTATGGGTGATGAGGCCCAAGTTGATCAGTCATTCCCAAATCAAGTGTCTCCAAAGAATATTAATTCATTTGTTGAGGAAAAGTATTCATCCAAGGATACTAACAAAATCCCTCTTACATAAAAGAAAGAAGAAGAAGTTGGAACGAAGGATGAAGAGGAACCCCCCCCCCGTCCCCCCCCCCCCCTCTTCTTCTCCTTCCTATTCAAATGTGATAAAAAATAATATGTGTTCTTCCCCTCCTTTAATTAGAAGTAGGAAAAATAGAAACAAGAAAACCTCGAAATTTGGTGCCAATAACTCTCTTGCCTCCCATGGGTCTAACGGTGGGTCGATTTCTCTCAAATCTTAGAAATGTTTTGTTTTTGTATCATCGAGTGCAAACAATTTGTAAGAATCTACTCATGTTCTCAAGAAACAATAGGTGCAATCTTTAGAAGGTCTAGTATTGGATCTTTGTCCCCCCTTCTTTTTTTGGGTGAAGGATGGGTTTTAGCTCCTTTCTTTGATTCATGGAAGAAAGTTTCTTTGTAATAACCACTCTAATATACTTGTCGTGTGTTCTAGATGCAAATTTTTATCAATATGAATTCTCAAGTTATATATATATATATATCTATATATCTATATATATATATATATATATATATATATGTCGTTTGAGTAGTTGTAAGATGAGTTTTTTTTCTTTATTTTTATTTTAATAAGTGACAAATAGTATATAGATTTATGTGGTTGGTATTTTTAATGGATGGAGAAAGATTCACAAATTGAAGAGTTTCAGTCGACATTTCGGAACCACAAATCGAGTCCATATTCAAGATTTGAGAAGATATGAAGCACCTAAAAAAGAATAAATAATTAATGGCAGTGTTAATTCTAACCCTAAAAACCAACCATAAAACTAGAATAATATCATAAATCATATATATAAGTATTAGCATATATATAATTAAGTGTAGTGTGTATATATATATATATATATATATATATACATGTGTTATTGTATAGTATAGAGTGAGTAATCTACTAAAAATATATTGTATATGGTATGAAAAATGAGCTCATTAAAGACGTAAACAAGGTATCTATAAATTAATTTGGTTAAAAAGGATTATAGTGAAAGAGAAAGGAAGAGAGAAGGATTATCCTCTTTATTTCTTCTCATCTTTCTTTCCCTCATCTTGTTTTCCCCCTCCCCACTACTTTTCTTCTTTTTTCTTCCCTTGCATGGTTCTTCGCTCTCTATTTATTGTATCTCTTCCTCCCGATGTCTTCTCTCCTTCTCTCTTCCTTTCTCTTTCACTTATAATCCTTTTTAACCAAATTATTTTATAAATACCCTTATTTACGTCTTTAATTAGCTCATTTATGTCTTTAATTAGCTCATTTGTTATAACATATACTCTATGCTATTATTAGCTTACTCACTATATACTATAATAACACACACATAAAATACTACTACATATTAATATTTATATTAGTATACTAAAAATATTTATACATATAATACAATTAGGTTACATATTATATATGCAATTATTTATATATATTAATTATAATATATTATTATGTATTTATTTCTAACTAAATACTATTACAAAATTATATATATTATTATTTATTACAAAATTATATATATTATTTATCATATTATTCTTGTTTTTTGGTTGCCTTTTAGGGTTATAATCAACATTGCTATCAACTATTTATTCCTTCTTATGCTTCTCATATCTTCTCAAGTCTTGAAGATGGAGCGAGTTTGTGGTTCTGAAACTCTTCAATATGTGGATCTTACTCCATTAATTAAAAAATGATAGATAACTAAGGAATTAAATTTATAATAGATTGTTATAATAATTCGAATTTTATCATTAACATAACCTTGTATATCAAAGAATTTATAATTTATAATTTATAATTCGCACTATTAATATATTATTATAATGATTTTAAATTTTATTATTAATATAAACTTATATATTGAATAATTTAAGTTTTTTTAATGGTTTTTTATATCATGACTAATCAAATATACATAGCAAAAAATGTTGGTTAGTGGCATGTCATTTGGGAAACTAGACCAGTAGCATAAGTTCGAAATTTTCCTATTAAAAGTATTATGGATAACCATATTGTCTTTCAAACTAAAATTAAAACTATGAACTAACATAAAATATAAATTGATAAACATAAACATAACGACTCTCTAAGTTGTGTTTCTCTTTAGATAACTAGCTCGCTTGATCAAACTTCAGGAGGAGAACCCACCTAGAGAGGTGGTTGTTGTTCACTATCCTTGTTAGAAGAAGAAATATCATAATCCTCAATGTCTTTGCAAGCTTTGTGACTTTCTTGTTAATCTTATCAACCTTCTCCACAATTTCATCCATGTAAATTATCAACTCTTGTTGTGTGTTAGCTTTGTTAGTAAGAGCTCTACCCATTAGAGTTTTAATGTGTCAGTATGGGTTAATCGTTTACATGAAGGATGAGGCACGAAGCCTAGTTGAGTTGCTTACATTAGGGATACAATCTTTGGCTTCCCTTTCAACATGTCTGTCGAGAATAAGCCTTTTTCCCTCCTAAACTTGGTCTTCCACTTCAAAAATGGCTATTTGTACTACTTCAAGGATAATGCTTGTGTATCTATCCACAGTGGCACGTGCAATTGACTATGCAAGGTTTCAATTAGCAATAGGAGGAGGGGAGTTGGAGACCAAGGAGGAACTTAGTCGACCTCTTCTCCCTCCACAATGGGAGGCTGAAAGGCAATGCCTAGCCATGAGGCCAGACCAATTATCAAAAACCACCCCAGGACAGGAGACATAAGAGTGGAAAGTAGAAAACAAAATGACACAGAGAAGGGTGGGAGTCAGGGTCGAATGGGAGGGAAACCAAACAAAGGGACCATAGAAAAGAAAGGTAAACCCGAGAAGAACAAGTAGAGAAAAAGTAGGAATATAAGAGTCCAAAAAGGGAGGCTAGGTGGAAACAAAGGCTACATTAAGGCTTAAAAACCAACTCAGAACCCCCTGTAATAAATCCCCACCAAGAATAACAAGCCCAAAGAGGGAAAATAAAACCAAAATGCTATGAAACCAAAATTCCTAAAAAACATTGATATCATCACATCTATGGTTGAGGAGAAGTTCAAGATGGAAATGAAGAAAATTGTGAACTTGTGATTCCCTCTTTGCGGTTGTAGTGCACCCGAAGTGGTGTGTTCTAGGATGACTAGCTACTAGCTGAGAACAACTACCAACCTTACATGTAAAACTAGCTCCATCCCCCAACTGACATTGGTTCACTTGATTCCTAAAATTTCCTTTCTTAGGAATGATAAGTCTACAAAGGACAACAATTTCCCACTAGATCTGCACAAATGGAAAACCTCAAGCAACTATATAATTGTAGGTCATATTTCCTTAATAAGATCACCTAATCAATTTTATCATACGCCATTGTCTGTCCAAATTCATTCGTGATTATCACTTATTGGCTCCTCAAGGTTGTGTGCAGGATGGGTTGTCCATCTCGAGACTCCCATGCATTGTTGTCAAGGTTAATCCTCTCTGCGGATAGAGACGATCCCTCTAGCCCAATGAGTGGGTCTAGAAACTGAAGTGACAATCAACTAGACATCTTCCTAGGTTACAATTGAAAAGAAAAATGAAGGAGATGGCCTACCCCGTTCTGATGCTATTCTGGTTTCCTTTGTTGAGGACCCTGAACTACTTATATCATGGGCTTATTCTTATTTCTCTAAATGTTCACACACCTTCACAAGTGATCAAGACATAACAAGGCATGGCAAAACAAATATAAAATCCAATAACAACCTACTTAATTGATCAAGGAATTTCAAGCTAAATGATACATGAACATATACATTTTGGGAAGATGAACCAACAATTGTATATTATTAGAAAATAAAGGGAAGCTTACAACCAAAGCCTTGATGTTGATAGGATCTCCTTGATTGGTAGTCCAAATCCAATCCAAGAACTCTCCAAGCACTCCTTCTCCAATTCAGATGAATAGCCTCTAGGCACAATCTTAGCATAAGGGTGCAAATAGACATAGACCAACCCAACCTCTAACCAGCAACCCTTTGGGAATGGGAGAGGATGAATTTATAGGTTGGGAAAGGGAGTTAGGACCCCTCCAAAGATAGGATTAGGCCCTCATCTCAAGGAGGTAGCTCATAGGGATAAGACAAAGAGGCCAAGCTAGGAGAATTCAACCTCATCTAGCGAAACAACCTCTAGCTCACCGCTTTAGAAGCTTCTAGATCATGAAGCTTCTCATCCTCCTTGGGAAAATTTCCTTTTTGGTATCATCGCAGGTATATGAGAAAATAGAGTGATGTCATTGTGGGTCTAGCATAGGACCTCTCCAAAGATAGGATTAGGCCCTCATCTCAAGGAGTTAGCTCATAGGGATAAGACAAAGAGGCCAAGCTGGGAGAATTCAACCTCATCTATGTGAAACAACCTCCAGCTCACTGCTCTGGAAGCTTCTAGATCACAAAGATTCTCATCCTCTTTGGGAAAATTGCCTTTTTGGGATCATCGCGGGTATATGAGCAAATAGAGTGATGTCATTGTGGGTCTAGCATAGTGCAACATGCGATCATTGCGGTTTTTAGCCTCATACGAGCAATGATTCTCAAATTAGGGTTTAAGAGCCATTTCCTTTAGGGGAAGCTCAAGGAATTTTCCAATCAATGTCTTAAGAAGGCTTTGAAATGCGTATATGAATGAGTAGACTGCATTATGGTCATGTTTCGGGCACTTCAGGGTATGTCACAGGGAAGTGCAGGAGGTGTGACAAAATATTGTGTAACAGATGCCCCCTAAAGCATGAAGGCAAAACAAGGAGTGATGGTTGAGATGCTTTACTAGCTTTTGCAAGGACAAGGAGACATATTTTCAAGAGACCTGCAAATCAAGGACGCATATACATATACATACCTTAGAGAAAGACATGAATCTACGGCATGGATGCAGCCATCTGAATGGTGAAGACTATATGAAAAGATCCATGGCATGGGCACAACCATCCAATACAGAAGGATCATCTGTAATCTAAGATCCAAGGCATGGACGCAGCCATCCGATATAGAAGGATCATCATAAATGTAAAGTCTCATGGTATGGTCGTAACCATCCATATAGCAGAAACATGTGTACAATCATGAATAACACATAACTCCACGCAACCTAAGTCATATCAGACATGAATAAGGGTCTTGCACTCCATCATGATCCGTTCAAAGTGCGAATTCTAACATGCGAATGAATGTGTCACAGTCGAACATGCTAGAAAACCACCTGATTACCGGCCGTTGATGTGGATCGTTAACAGGCACGAGAGGAACCACCCATAATGTCAATGGCTCTCAAGGTACAATAGTACAATCCGTGAATGTGATAATGAAGTGGAAGTCAAACACTCGTGAAATCACCGGATCGAAGGCCAATAGTGAAAAATTGTCGTCAGATGCAGAGAAATTGTCATTAAAGCGTGCAAGCTCTAAGGTACTGAAAGGAAGTTTCCAAGTCATCTTCCTGGATAATGAGTTGAAGTCGACAAGAAGTGACTCATCGAAAGAGGGTCATAATGATTCACTCATCATCAACATGAAACAACGAATAAAGTGGAATGAAATGAATAAGATCCAAGGCTGTAGCAAAAGGTCAGAAAATGTATAGGTAATAGATTGCAGATAGGATTTCTCTTTCACATATTGATGAGACGACTCCAGAGTGTGGCAGCATTAGACTCAACATAGGACCAAGGGTCATAATGACGAAGTGAAATAGTCAAATGAGAGGCAAAATGGATCGCCCAAACTCGGAAGGACAAGTGACTAAGTGAGGATGTCCCAAACCCAACATGAGAAACAGATGAGTGTCATGTTCAAGAGCGACATGCTGCCTATACAAGAGATGTTTCATCTTCATTTTTCCCCACTATTTCTAGTGAGTACCTCTTTATTTTTACACAAGATTGAAGAGGATACCATATGCTTGTCATATAAGTTCACCCTTCGAATGAATCCATCCTAGTAAGTTTTACGAGTCCTAGGAAGGAGAAACTCGGTCTCATCACGGTGATAAGTATTTCATTGTTTAATTTTTAACAAGTTTGACAGAAGAATAACTTGGTATCTTTTTCATATTTAGAGAGTTTGAAAAAGAGACGAAAAATAAAACTCCATCATGTTCCTTTCGTAATTTGTCCCTCGAACCTGAAAAGGTAGAAAACAATATTCGAGAGAACCTCCTAACCATGTGCGACTAAAGTGTTCCTTTTTCATAAATAGTCAATCTCAGCCCGAAAAAGGGGTAAACATATACTGAGGTGACATCTATTCATTTAATTTAATGAGTTCGAAAAGACAAGTACTCGACAATATTTTCATATTTTTTGAGTTTGAAAATAGCTGAAAGGGGACTCCTCCGGGAGGAACGATTGGTATAAAAGGATAGCAACTGGTTCCGGTAATAATCCAACTTCTCACAACATGTAATGGTCAATAGGTTAGCTAATAAGACCACTCATCACATATGTTCCTCATGCAAGGGTAAAACAACCAAATGAAAGCATATGATTGACCAAAGAGATGGTGACAATGGAATGAAAGAACCAAGGCTCATCTAAAAAAAAATCGGCAGATAAAAATGGCAATCACGAGATGTAAAGTGGGAATGATTTCATTTTTACACAAGCTTGAAACATGAGAAACTATGCTTGAGTATACTTGAAGATGGTTTCATTTTTTCACAAGCTTGAAACATGAGAAAAAACTATGCTTGGATTTGGTTTCATTTTTACACAAGCTTGAAACAAAGATAAACTATGCTTGAGTTTGGTTTCATTTTTACACAAGCTTGAAACAAAGATAAACTATGCCTGAGATAAGTTTGCATGCCCCCAACATAATGACTTAATTCGAGGTACATGCCCCCCGAGCTTCATTTCATTCACCTAAGTAGACTACTGGTTACTAACAGATGGATGGAAAGAAGGTTCAGATACGAGATCGAGGGAAAGACTCGAGTGGGATTTTATGAGATCTAATCAAAGACTCGAATTGGAAGGGGATTTGTTTCATTTTTTAATGAGCTTGACACAAGAACAGAACCATTCTCGTAACCTATTTCATTTTTTAACGAGGTTTACATAGTAAAAGAAATATCCCCATATCCCTTGTTTCATTTTTTAAGGAGCTTGACACAAGACAAGGAACTGTGCTCCAACCCTTGTTTCATTTTTTAAGGAGCTTGAAACAAGTAAAAGAACTCTTCTCCATGATCCTTGTTTCATTTTTAAGGAAATTGACACAAGACAAAGAACTTTGCTCCATGTCCTTTGATCATAGACCAAAAGAGGTCATGGCTTCCAAGAGGTTTTCATCATATGGGAGAACAACACTATGGAAGGGACACATGTCCAACGATCTAATGGAAAAATCGGGCTCCAATACCCCCAGTACATGGCGTACTACATCACCTACTAAATCATCAGTAGATGTGGGCATGGAACAGGTGGCCACGTAATTAACCTGTGGCGGGGGTGATAACGCTTGCATTGAAAACCATTTAGGGATGATGGTTGAGTGGGAGTTGATTCAGGACCAATGAATGTAAGTTGGTCAATGATCACAATGTTTCCTTCATGCGGGAAACACATCACTTGAAAGAGGGAAGAAACAAAATCTCCCATGAAATAAACATAGTCACAACCAAGGAGTAGATTAAAATCTAAAGGGCCTTGGACAACCATCACGTCTATATAGACAGTCTTTCCTCCCAAAGTAATAGGTAACTTAGGAAGGATCCCTAATGATTGACTGGTTCCTCTATTAAAAGCTAACATATTATGGGTGACGGGGACAAGCTGAGGAGAACCTAAAGCTTGCCAAGCAGTTGAGGACAAAATGCTAACATATGTGCCCTCGTCTATGACTATGCTAGGTACGACCATATGGTAAGCTTGTACTGTAATCTGGAAAGGAACATAAGATGAAAGGCGATATCCTACTAATCGACTCCAATCAAAATAAGTGACTAAACTACTCAGAGGAGGTGTTGTAGGAACGTGAGAGCTGTTCTCTTACGCTATCGAAATAGGAGAACTGCTCTCATGCACCTCGAGAACAGGAGGATTTCCCTCCAGTTCATTCGAAACTGAAGAAACCAGAAGAACCTGAACAGTACGAGGTTCAATCTCTACCTGAAAAGTATAGATAACTGAAGGTGGATTCAAGTCTATTGGTTTCTCAACCAATGGTTGGTCGAGAATGGACTCATGAGACTCACTTTTAGAGAGAGTGGGGTTGACCAAAGATGACTTTTGATCAATCACTGGATCAACTAGTGAAGGATTAGGGGAAAGCTTTCGATACCCAACCGGAAGACAAGACTGGGAAGCAGTAAGGTTTTCCAAATCTTTAGAAGCTTCATCCATAAGAGGACAAAGGTGAATGGGATGATTACCTTCACACAACTTACAAGGAAATTTGACTTTTCCTTTTTTCCCATGAACTTTATTGTTACTAGTTGAAGGTTTATCACCAACATGATCTCCAGAGGCTGATGACAAAGGTCAATGTGAACATGTGGACCACACTTCTAAGACCTTGGGAATACCAGGACAATTCCGAAGAAGGTGGTCACCCTTACATAACATGCAAGGGAATTTTACTTTCTGGGGTTGGTTAGAAGATTTTTCTACATCAGTTACACGTATAGAAATGGTTGTTCGGTTGCCCCCTTACTTATTTTGGTTCTTCTTCTTCGTCCTCTTCTTCTTCTTCTTCTTCTTAGCTTCCTGATTACTAGAATCCAAACTTTCACTAGGCGAAGAGGAAGAACGGGGTGAAGAAATAGGCGAAGAAGGAAAGGGGTCAACTGTAGGATCAACATGAGGTTGATGTTGTTCAGGTGGAGGAGAACTTGGTTGAAAAGTAGTTTGGACACTTGGAACCACCTAGGTTGAAAACAACCAAACTGGCAGACCAATGGTCAATCTAGGAAGGGACAACGTTGCCATATAAGGAGCACTAGTATTTCCAAAAGAAGGAAAAGGACTAGGATTCCCATCAGGGGGGTTTCCCTGGTTGATAGACTCGGGAAATGTTACCATCAGTATCAACCTAAGATCTACTAAGGATTATTTCCACATGAAGGATGTTGTTCTGCGATCGATTAATTTTAGAATTTGAAACAAAAACTTTGCCTTTTCATGTTTTAAGACTAGAGAAAAGGGTGAAAAGGTGACTCTAGTCAATTTCATTGGTTTAGTGAGCTTGAAAGGACAAGTGATAGATGATCTTTTCAAATTTAAAGAGCCAAAAAAATCAAAATCACTACTCAAGTAACTGTAGGAAAAAGGAGAACCAAGTAACCGTGAACTGCAATATACACCTCAGCAAATAAATTTACCAAGGACTTAACGTACGTGTCGGCAATCTCCTCGAATGTTGTGTTTGGTGTATCGCGTTTACACGGCGACAGACTCGACTTCCTATGGATAAAGGTTTGCAACCTATGGGGGTCTCCCTTTATATAATCGACGATACATGGAGCACAAGTCTGTGCTAGCACTATCTAATGCAAGAGTATTACAAACGACAGCGGTTGCGCCATGCAATAGGTATGTATTTACTCTTGATTATTATCCTTTTCCTCCTTTCTTATCCATCTTGTGCCATGATATAATAACAAATTGATAGGATTTTGATAAGGAATGAATAAAACTACTCTTGATACGATTTGACCGACCAAACTAACTCTCATTACTTTTTATGTAGAAAAATAGCAAAAGGAACAACTGTTGTTCCCAAGTCGGAACAACAAAAGCTAATCGAGGAAAATGAGATGCATTGGGTGTGGTCGAACCAAGGAACAAGTCAAGGAGATCAGCGTGAGATAGAAGAATTGTCTGAAGATAGCATTTAGTTGTGAATCCCTCAGGATCTCCTGATCCTGAGGGATCACATTTATCTTTCCTTTTGACTATAAAAAATAAGACTTAAGAGGGATCTCTCATATTTTACTTGGATTGTAACTTTAATTTACAGAAGGGTGATTCTAAGGAACAAGATCATGTTGTAATGATAAGTGACTTTGATGATTAATATACGATTTGCGTTGCTATTCGTTCGTATATTCCAAAATTGTTAAGCAGTGTTCGTTGGTGGCTAGGGCCCGGTCTCTGGTGGAACTTACTGTTGTTCCCTGTTTTATGAATTTTCCGTTTCCTGCAAGTTATTTTGCTTTATAGATTTTCAATTGATGTATTTTCGTTGAATCAGATTTCTGGTATTCATTTCATTAATGCACAGTCATAGTTGGTTTTATTTAATTCATGTCGTGGATTGAATTAGTTATTGGTTAAAGAATCATTTTCGGTTAATTGCAGAATAGAGCGTGATTGATTAAATGCTTTCCTTCTATCCAATAGTTTAAGTACAACTAAAAGAGCTCAGTTAATACTACAGTGCTCTCGGTTGATTTTCATTTGAATTTGGTTGATTAAGATGGAATTATGGTATTGTTTGAGATAGAGTCATGATACTTAGATGAGTTATTTCCTTTAGAGTTACAAGCTTGAGATACTCTTGTATTGAATTTCATAGCTTAGTTTAAAGCATTACTCTCTGGATTTATAGCTTGCACATATTGTGTACACCCTTGGAATAAAAAGACTTACCCAAGTTGATAATTAATGTGAGGCAATTAGGAGTTTTAAAAGACACCTTTTAGCACCCAACTTTTTGGCGCCATTGCCGGGGAGAGTGTTGCCATTTTACAAAGAGTGATGTCTTTCTGCTGAGAGAGAATTGAATATTAAAAACGGGAGGTAAGAACCTGCATACCGAGCGAGTAAAATGCTCGCTCCTCCGCCCACTTTCCAACAGAATTGTGTAGGAATTTAAGATAGAAATGAGTGTTTGTATTTTTGTATGAATGACTAAGAAGAAAATACCAGAAAAAGATATAATCCCCCCCCCCCCAAACCTGAAAAATCCAAAGGATCGGTGACCCTTGGACGATCAACCTTCATTGACAAAATCATAAGAAAAGTTGAGTCTCAGTCATCAATAGGACCCCGAACTATTGCTACTAGACACCCTATTGTTTCCCTTCAGGCCACAGGATCACCATCTATAGCTAACACTAAGATTCACAGTAAGACTGAAGAGTCTGAACAAAGTTTTCAAGATATTGAAAATTCACAACCACGCCCTTCACAAGAAGGGAATTCTTGCAACCTCTGTGAAGGAGAATGAGAAACAAGTAATCCGGAAATTAAATCATCCAGACCTAGATCTCCTGAATTAGTGATTGAACAGAGGACACCCAGTGTTCTGGATCAAGGTAGCACTGTTAAAATGATTCCAACCTCTTCTGGACATCCTAGGAACAACTCTCCAGCTCCAGAGATCCCTGAAGAATATTGGCATATTTTTTACCAAATGGCCAATAATCAGCGATAGCCCCAGACATCTACGTTACAATACCCTATTGTAGACACAGTTGTCAATGCCCCCATGAAATCTATTCCATTACATAATATTCCTACCTTTCATGGGCTAACTTCAAAAGACCCTGATGCATTCCTTTTTGAATTCGATGTCCTACGTAGGGGTTATGATTACACCACTGACCCCCAGAAGCTGAAATTGTTCCCCTCTACTCTGAAGGGAGCAACCCTGCGTTGGTTTATGGGACTTGGTGGAGGTACCATCAATGATTGGGAACAGATGAAAACATCCTTCCTTAAAAAATACCAAGATTATTTCCGAACTAGAGAACTAAAAGATGAAATCTTTCAAATGGTAGCTAAGCCTAATGAGACTCTAGAAGAATATGTGGAGTGTTTCCAATATAATCTGCAAAGATCTCCTTATGCAAATCTGCCTAATAATGTTCTAAAAACCACAATGATTAAAGGTATGAAAGACCAATGGGTAGAAACACTGAATATAATGGGTAAGGGTAATATTTATCAAGAAGATTATGACAATATTATAGAATTGTGCATTAGGTGTTCCAGGGGCAGTACAAGGTTGAAACCAGTCGGACACGATGCGATCACTAGAGACAGCAAAGCCTCGGGAGGAAGCATCACAAGAGTCGAAATCGACAATCTATTGGAGGATTTCAAGACTGATATCCTGGGGACCCTGATGACACAATTGGATATCAAGCAAGCTAAACGAAAGCAAGTCGAAGTAGAATAGAACTTGGTTATTTTTGTCACCATTGCAGAAAAAACATAGTCATAAAGAATGCCTGCTAGATATGATACAAGCATGTGCCATATGTACCAAGGAGCATGCCACGAAAAGTTGCCCATCGCTCCCAGGATTAAAAGCAGTCTTCAAGGAAGCAGAAGAAGAAGTGGAACCAGTATATCTGTTGAACCAGCGTCGTCAATGGCAAGTACATCAGACAAGTATGCCTATCGATCCATCTTCATTCTTTCCTCCCTCACAATATAATTCTCAGCAATATTCAGGGGCAGCATGGTAGAACTAGCCACCTTTTTCTACTTGTCCACCTCAAACATTTTCTATGCCACCATGGCCCAACCAGTCTAATCCAAAAACTAATTGGTCAAATCTCTCTTACCCTCCACCATTCTGGTAGAACAATCCCTATCCATCCCAATGGTCCCCTTCCGCCTCACAAAATCAGAACTGGCAATCAAACTGACAAAGATCCACAAACCAGCCTATGGGGACAATTCCTCTGTCTCAACCTACTTTACCAGCACTTTATATGTTGTAGCAGAATCCTCAATCTAATATACGACAACAACTCCCAGCCCAACCCAACCCAAATCCCAACAACAGACCAATCTAGTAAGTACAAATCATTGAAGGTCTAGACCCTGAAGCAGAGTTGAGAGAGTGTAATGAACTCAAGTTAAGATCTGGACGCATAATCACTCCAGACGAGGATAAAAACATGCAACCTGAAGAACCACACCCAAATAAGCCTTTGACTGTAAACGATCAACAAGGGGAAGATACAGTCAGGCAGAAAACTCTCGAATAGATCATAACTACTTCCCCACCATTCCCAGAAAGACTAATGATACCACGCCCAATTGAACATCCCGACTTTGATCTTCTGGGTGAACTCAAGAATATATGTATAAAAATACCCCTCCTCTAGGCTATTCAAGACATTCCAATATATGCCAAAACTATTAAAGAATTGTGTATAAAGAATTCTGTGAGGTAAACAAAAATAACCCCAACTGTCCATGTTTTCGAGACTTTGTCTAATTTATTACTAGGCAAAGAGACACCTGTAAAATATGAAGACTTGAGAAACCCCATTGTCACAGTAGAGACAAATGGTTGCTCTTTTCTCAATGCTTTAGTTGATTTTAGGGGCAGCCATTAACATTCTTACAACAACAACTTGTGAAATACTTGGCATCACAGCCTCGGAACCAACAACTACCTTGTTGGAACTTGCTGACCGCTTAGTCATTAGGTCAGAAGGAACATTACTGGATGTGATGGTTTTTGTAGACACCTGGGAATATCCGACAGATTTTTTGATTATTAACCCTAGGAACCAGCTAGATGGACATCCTTTAATTTTAGGAAGGCCTTGGTTAGCAACCGCTAATGCTTATATCAGTTGCCGGACATGCAATATGACCATAACCAGAGGGAATGATGTGAAGAATCTAGCCTTTTACCCTCATGCTCAACCAAGCCTAACCATTGTAAAAACAAGGAAGCAACCTGTAACATATTTAACAGAAAATATTCGGTCACCATTGACTATGGCAGATGCCCTTGAATTTAAAAAGCAAACATAAGACAATGTCATTAATACCTTTATCAATCATCCTGCTATAGTATCTAGTTTGAAATGTCACATGATTAAAGCAATCCTTGACAATGAAATTGAAGAATATTCCCTGAGAGATATCAATGACCAACCAATACCAACAACCACTGTCTATAATAGCAAACCTATTGAAATCGAGCCAGGGAATATCCTGAATATTAACAGTAATCTGAGTGATGACCAGCAATAGAAACTATTCAAGTCCCTAGGAAATATAAAGGAGCTTTTGCTTGGGATTACCCAGACATGAAAGGGGTTGACCCTCAGCTATGTATGTACCACATTTACACTGAAAAAGATGCAAGACCCATTCGACAACCTTAGCGTAGATTAAATCCTCACCTAAAGGATATTGTTAAAGAAGAACTTCAAAAACTATTAGATGTGAATTTTATCTATCCTATATCTGACAGTAAATGGGTTTCTCCATTAGTAGTGGTCCCTAAAAAGAATGGGAAGTGGCGGATATGTGTTGACTACAGAGAACTCAACAAAGCAATGCAAAAATACCATTTTCCCCTTTCATTCATCGATCAGGTCTTAGACACACTGGCAGGGAAGAAATTATTCTCTTTCTTGGATGGCTTCAGTGGCTACAACCAAATTCAGATTGCCCCTGAAGACTAGGATAAAACTACTTTTACCTACCCGTGGGGAACATTTGCTTACAGGGTATTACCTTTTGGATTATGCAACGCACCTACCACATTCCAAAGAGCCATACTCAGTATTTTTGTAGACTTGATAAATGAAGGATTGGAGGTATACATGGACGATTTCACACCCTATGGAGATGACTTTGAACAGACATTACAGACATTGGAGAAAGTCCTAGAACGGTGTATCGCTACTAGGCTATGCTTAAGCCACGAGAAGTGCCATATGATGATGACAGAGGGCCTGATCCTGGGTCATTTCATTTCTGCAACTGGGATTCAAGTAGATCCAGCAGAGATACAGGTATTCCTCTTATTAGCTACTCCCTGCACTCAAACAGAGGTACATAGTTTTCTGGGATTTGCAGGATATTATCATAGATTTATAAATAACTTCTCACAGATTGTTGCACCATTATATGCCTTAACAGGAAATGTTGATTTTATATGGACTGAAAAATGTGACATTGCCTTTACAGAGTTGAAACGGCTACTGTCAACAACACCAATATTACGAGGGCTGAATTGGGATATACCATTCCAGATTTCATTAGACGCGTCAGATTCAGCTGTTGGAGTAGTTCTTGGCCAAGAAGACGAGAAGAAACCCTACGCTATATATTACATTAGCAAAAAATTTAACTCCTGCTGAGTTGAACTATACAGTAATAGATAAAGTGTTTTTAGCTGTTATTTATGCTATTAACAAATTCATACACTATATAACTGGATACCCTGTAGTTCTGTATACTGATCACTCTGGTATCAAATATTTAGCTAATAAACCCATCACGAATGGAAGAGTGACACGTTGGTTACTACTTTTGCAGGAATTTGACATAACTATAAAGGATCGACCGGGGAGGGAAAACCTTGTGGTAGATTTCCTCTCCCGAGTACCAAGAACAGATGATGCAATGGCAATAGAAGACCAGTTTCCAGATGAACACCTGTTTGCCATGGCTGTAAAAACACCATGGTACGCAGATGTGGCGAATTATTTAGCAGTAGGAAAACTGCCCAAACATCTGACACCCAGAGAAAGGAAATTAATAGTGGAGCGCAGCACTTGGTTCTCCTAGATCGAATGATACTTTTTTCACACAGGGGCCAATATGCACATCTGCAGGTGTATCAGGGAAGACGAAATTTATGATATCTTAAAAGCCTACCACGATGGACCTTGTAGTGGACATTTTTCAAACCGCAAAACTGGACATAAAATTTTGCAAATGGGCTACTACTGGCCCACAATTTTTAAGGATGCTAAGAATTTTGTCCAGGCATGCGATAGTGGCCAAAGGAGGGGCTACCCTGGCCAATCTGATGATATGCCCCTACATCCACAGCTAGTGATAGAACCCTTTGAGCGATGGGCATTAGATTTCGTTGGGTCGATCAACCCATCGTCCAATCAGAAATCATATATATTGGGTTGACCCTCAGCTATGTATGTACCACATTTACACTGAAAAAGATGCAAGACCCATTCAACAACCTTAGCATAGATTAAATCCTCACCTAAAGGATATTGTTAAAGAAGAACTTCAAAAACTATTAGATGTGAATTTTATCTATCCTATATCTGACAGTAAATGGGTTTCTCCATTAGTAGTGGTCCCTAAAAAGAATGGGAAGTGGCGGATATGTGTTGACTACAGAGAACTCAACAAAGCAATGCAAAAATACCATTTTCCCCTTCCATTCATCGATCAGGTCTTAGACACACTGGCAGGGAAGAAATTATTCTCTTTCTTGGATGGCTTCAGTGGCTACAACCAAATTCAGATTGCCCCTGAAGACCAGGATAAAACTACTTTTACCTACCCGTGGGGAACATTTGCTTACAGGGTATTACCTTTTGGATTGTGCAACGCACCTACCACATTCCAAAGAGCCATACTCAGTATTTTTGTAGACTTGATAAATGAAGGATTGGAGGTATACATGGACGATTTCACACCCTATGGAGATGACTTTGAACAGGCATTACAGACATTGGAGAAAGTCCTGGAATGATGTATCGCTACTATGCTATGCTTAAGCCACGAGAAGTGCCATATGATAATGACAGAGGGCCTGATCCTGGGTCATTTCATTTCTGCAACTGGGATTCAAGTAGATCCAGCAGAGATACAGGTATTCCTCTTATTAGCTACTCCCTGCACTCAAACAGAGGTACATAGTTTTCTGGGATTTGCAGGATATTATCATAGATTTATAAATAACTTCTCACAGATTGTTGCACCATTATATGCCTTAACAGGAAATGTTGATTTTATATGGACTGAAAAATGTGACATTTCCTTTACAGAGTTGAAACGGCTACTGTCAACAGCACCAATATTACGAGGGCTGAATTGGGATATACCATTCCAGATTTCATTAGACGCGTCAGATTCAGCTGTTGGAGTAGTTCTTGGCCAAGAAGACGACAAGAAACCCTACGCTATATATTACATTAGCAAAAATTTAACTCCTGCTGAGTTGAACTATACAGTAATAGAGAAAGAGTTTTTAGCTGTTATTTATGCTATTAACAAATTCAGACACTATATAACTGGATACCCTGTAGTTCTGTATACTGATCACTCTGCTATCAAATATTTAGCTAATAAACCCATCACGAATGGAAGAGTGACACGTTGGTTACTACTTTTGCAGGAATTTGACATAACTATAAAGGATCGACCGGGGAGGGAAAACCTTGTGGTAGATTTCCTCTCCCGAGTACCAAGAACAGATGATGCAATGGCGATAGAAGACCAGTTTCCGGATGAACACCTGTTTGCTATGGCTGTAAAAACACCATGGTACGCAGATGTGGCGAATTATTTAGCAGTAGGAAAACTGCCCAAACATCTGACACCCAGAGAAAGGAAATTAATAGTGCAGCGCAGCACTTGGTTCTCCTAGATCGAATGATACTTTTTTCACACAGGGGCCAATATGCACATCCGCAGGTGTATCGGGGAAGACGAAATTTATGATATCTTAAAAGCCTGCCACGATGGACCTTGTAGTGGACATTTTTCAAACCGCAAAACTGGACATAAAATTTTACAAATGGGCTACTACTGGCCCACAATTTTTAAGGATGCTAAGAAATTTGTCCAGGCATGCGATAGTGGCCAAAGGAGGGGCTACCCTAGCCAATCTGATGATATGCCCCTACATCCACAGCTAGTGATAGAACCCTTTGAGCGATGGGCATTAGATTTCGTTGGGTCGATCAACCCATCGTCCAATCAGAAATCATATATATTGGGTTGACCCTCAGCTATGTATGTACCACATTTACACTGAAAAAGATGCAAGACCCATTCGACAACCTTAGCGTAGATTAAATCCTCACCTAAAGGATATTGTTAAAGAAGAACTTCAAAAACTATTAGATGTGAATTTTATCTATCCTATATCTGACAGTAAATGGGTTTCTCCATTAGTAGTGGTCCCTAAAAAGAATGGGAAGTGGCGGATATGTGTTGACTACAGAGAACTCAACAAAGCAATGCAAAAATACCATTTTCCCCTTCCATTCATCGATCAGGTCCTAGACACACTGGCAGGGAAGAAATTCTTCTCTTTCTTGGATGGCTTCAGTGGCTACAACCAAATTCAGATTGCCCCTGAAGACTAGGATAAAACTGCTTTTACCTACCCGTGGGGAACATTTGCTTACAGGGTATTACCTTTTGGATTATGCAACGCACCTACCACATTCCAAAGAGCCATACTCAGTATTTTTGTAGACTTGATAAATGAAGGATTGGAGGTATACATGGACGATTTCACACCCTATGGAGATGACTTTGAACAGGCATTACAGACATTGGAGAAAGTCCTGGAACGGTGTATCGCTACTAGGCTATGCTTAAGCCACGAGAAGTGCCATATGATGATGACAAAGGGCCTGATCCTGGGTCATTTCATTTCTGCAACTGGAATTCAAGTAGATCCAGCAGAGATACAGGTATTCCTCTTATTAGCTACTCCCTGCACTCAAACAGAGGTACATAGTTTTCTGGGATTTGCAGGATATTATCATAGATTTATAAATAACTTCTCACAGATTGTTGCACCATTATATGCCTTAACAGGAAATGTTGATTTTATATGGACTGAAAAATGTAACATTGCCTTTACAGAGTTGAAACGGCTACTGTCAACAGCACCAATATTACGAGGGCTGAATTAGGATATACCATTCCAGATTTCATTAGACACGTCAGATTCAGCTGTTGGAGTAGTTCTTGGCCAAGAAGACGAGAAGAAACCCTACGCTATATATTACATTAACAAAAATTTAACTCCTGCTGAGTTGAACTATAAAGTAATAGATAAAGAGTTTTTAGCTGTTATTTATGCTATTAACAAATTCATACACTATATAACTAGATACCCTGTAGTTCTGTATACCGATCACTCTGGTATCAAATATTTAGCTAATAAACCCATCACGAATGGAAGAGTGACACGTTGGTTACTACTTTTGCAGGAATTTGACATAACTATAAAGGATCGACCGGGGAGGGAAAACCTTGTGGTAGATTTCCTCTCCCGAGTACCAAGAACAGATGATGCAATGGCGATAGAAGACCAGTTTCCAGATGAACACCTGTTTGCTATGGCTGTAAAAACACCATGGTACGCAGATGTGGCGAATTATTTAGCAGTAGGAAAACTGCCCAAACATATGACACCCAGAGAAAGGAAATTAATAGTGGAGCGCAGCACTTGGTTCTCCTAGATCGAATGATACTTTTTTCACACAGGGGCCAATATGCACATCCGCAGGTGTATCGGGGAAGACGAAATTTATGATATCTTAAAAGCCTGCCACGATGGACCTTGTAGTGGACATTTTTCAAACCGCAAAACTGGACATAAAATTTTGCAAATGGGCTACTACTGGCCCACAATTTTTAAGGATGCTAAGAAATTTGTCCAGGCATGCGATAGTGGCCAAAGGAGGGGCTACCCTGGCCAATCTGATGATATGCCCCTACATCCACAGCTAGTGATAGAACCCTTTGAGCGATGGGCATTAGATTTCGTTGGGCCGATCAACCCATCGTCCAATCAGAAATCATATATATTGGGTTGACCCTCAGCTATGTATGTACCACATTTACATTGAAAAAGATGCAAGACCCATTCGACAACCTTAGCGTAGATTAAATCCTCACCTAAAGGATATTGTTAAAGAAGAACTTCAAAAACTATTAGGTGTGAATTTTATCTATCCTATATCTGACAGTAAATGGGTTTCTCCATTAGTAGTGGTCCCTAAAAAGAATGGGAAGTGGAGGATATGTGTTGACTACAGAGAACTCAACAAAGCAATGCAAAAATACCATTTTCCCCTTCCATTCATCGATCAGGTCTTAGACACACTGGCAGGGAAGAAATTATTTTCTTTCTTGGATGGCTTCAGTGGCTACAACCAAATTCAGATTGCCCCTGAAGACTAGGATAAAACTACTTTTACCTACCCGTGGGGAACATTTGCTTACAGGGTATTACCTTTTGGATTATGCAACGCACCTACCACATTCCAAAGAGCCATACTCAGTATTTTTGTGGACTTGATAAATGAAGGATTGGAGGTATACATGGACGATTTCACACCCTATGGAGATGACTTTGAACAGACATTACAGACATTGGAGAAAGTCCTGGAACGGTGTATCGCTACTAGGCTATGCTTAAGCCACGAGAAGTGCCATATGATAATGACAGAGGGCCTGATCTTGGGTCATTTCATTTCTGCAACTGGGATTCAAGTAGATCCAGCAGAGCTACAGGTATTCCTCTTATTAGCTACTCTCTGCACTCAAACAGAGGTACATAGTTTTCTGGGATTTGCAGGATATTATCATAGATTTATAAATAACTTCTCACAGATTGTTGCGCCATTATATGCCTTAACAGGAAATGTTGATTTTATATGGACTGAAAAATGTGACATTGCCTTTACAGAGTTGAAACGGCTACTGTCAACAGCACCAATATTACGAGGGCTGAATTAGGATATACCATTCCAGATTTCATTAGACGCGTCAGATTCAGCTGTTGGAGTAGTTCTTGGCCAAGAAGACGAGAAGAAACTCTACGCTATATATTACATTAGCAAAAATTTAACTCCTGCTGAGTTGAACTATACAGTAATAGATAAAGAGTTTTTAGCTGTTATTTATGCTATTAACAAATTCATACACTATATAACTGGATACCCTGTAGTTCTGTATACCAATCACTCTGGTATCAAATATTTAGCTAATAAACCCATCACGAATGGAAGAGCGACACGTTGGTTACTACTTTTGCAGGAATTTGACATAACTATAAAGGATCGACCGGGGAGGGAAAACCTTGTGGTAGATTTCCTCTCCCAAGTACCAAGAACAGATGATGCAATGGCGATAGAAGACCAGTTTCCAGATGAACACCTGTTTGCCATGGCTGTAAAAACACCATGGTACGTAGATGTGGCGAATTATTTAGCAGTAGGAAAACTGCCCAAACATCTGACACCCAGGGAAAGGAAATTAATAGTGGAGCGCAGCACTTGGTTCTCCTAGATCGAATGATACTTTTTTCACACAGGGGCCAATATGCACATCCGGAGGTGTATCGGGGAAGACGAAATTTATGATATCTTAAAATCCTGCCACGATGGACCTTGTAGTGGACATTTTTCAAACTGCAAAACTGGACATAAAATTTTGCAAATGGGCTACTACTGGCCCACAATTTTTAAGGATGCTAAGAAATTTGTCCAGGCATGCGATAGTGGCCAAAGGAGGGGCTACCCTGGCCAATCTGATGATATGACCCTACATCCACAGCTAGTGATAGAACCCTTTGAGCGATGGGCATTAGATTTCGTTGGGCCGATCAACCCATCGTCCAATCAGAAATCATATATATTGATTGCAACAGAATACGTGACTAAATGGATGGAGGCAATAGCATTACCAAGAGTGACAGAGGAAACAATGATTAGTTTTCTTTTTGAAATTTTTGTGCGATATGGCTTACCCAGAGAAGTAATTACTGATGGGGGGCCACAATTTGTAGGCCACAAGATTGTTGCTACACTGAAGAATCATCACATTATTCACATAATTACCTCTTCGTATCACCTACAGGCGAATGGGCAGGTGGAGAGTACCAACAAAGTAATTGAAGCTATTCTAACGAAGACAGTCTCATCGCACAGACGGGACTGGGTGACTCGACTGCCAGAGGCCTTGTGGGCATATCGCACGACTTGGAGGAACACAACTGGATACTCTCCATATTAGCTGGTATTTGGTAAGGAACCCATTTTCCCCATAGAATTTGAGATACAGACACTAAGGATAGCCCAGGAAGTGGGACTGGATTTAACTGAAGCCCAGATTAACAGACTACAACAAATAAATGAATTAGATGAAATTCGGCTATTGGCTCTACAGCATACTACACTCATTCAACAACAAAGAGCCAAGTGGCACAATTCCCTAATTAAGAAGAAGACATTTCATGAGGGTGACTGGGCTCTTCTTTATGATTCCAGGTTTCAAGACTTCCCTGGTAAACTGCAGACTAGATGGTTAGGCCCCTATGAAATAAAGGAAGTACATGAAAATGGCACTCTTACATTGGCCACCATTGATGGGTCTGGTTTTTCCTTCAAAGCAAATGGGCATCAGGTACGCCTCTACCAAAAACCACTCACAAGAGAATCCTTTTACCAACAGATATGCGAAGACTCCACCATGCAAATCCTAGCTGCAGAAGGAAATCCTTCAGTAGCTTCATTATTGTAAAAAGTTATTCCTTTTTGTAAAAACTGTAAATATGATTGCTAATATGATTTTCTACGGTTTTTTTTTTCCCACTTCGGAACAACACGTTTGGTTTTTGTTGTTCTCACTTTGGAACAACACATTCAATTTTTCTTGTTCCCTCTTCGGAACAACACTTTTGATATTTTGTTGTTCCATCTTCGAAATAGCACGTTTGATTTTTGTTGTTCCCACTTCAGAACAACACTTTTCATTTTTTTGTTCCCACTTTGGAACAACACATTTGATTTTTGTTGTTCTCTCTTCGGAACAACACGTTTGATTTTTTTTGTTCCCACTTTGGAACAACACTTTTGATTTTTGTTGTTCCCACTTCAGAACAACACGTTTGATTTTTGTTGTTCCCACTTCGGAACAACACGTTTGATTTTTGTTGTTCCCACTTCGGAACAGCACATTTGATTTTTGTTGTTCCCACTTCGGAACAACACTTTTGGTTTTTTTGTTCCCACTTCAGAACAACACTTTTGGTTTTGTTGTTCCCACTTTGGAACAGCATGTTTGATTTTTGTTGTTCCCACTTCGGAACAACACTTTTGATTTTTGTTGTTCCCACTTCGGAACAGCACATTTGATTTTTGTTGTTCCCACTTCGGAACAACACTTTTAGTTTTGTTGTTCCCACTTCATAACAACATGTTTGATTTTTTTGTTCCCACTTTGGAACAACACTTTTGTTTTTGTTGTTCCCACTTCAGAACAACACTTTTGTTTTTGTTGTTCCCACTTCGGAACAACACTTTTGTTTTTGTTGTTCCCACTTCGGAACAACACTTTTGTTTTTGTTGTTCCCACTTCGGAACAACACTTTTGTTTTTGTTGTTCCCACTTCAGAACAACACTTTTTGTTGTTTGTTGTTCAAATACTACCTTTTTTTTAGAATTTGTTGTTGTTCCTTCTTTGGACCAACATTTTTGCTTCTTGAAGTCATGTTTTTTTTTTAAACAGCATCCTTTTTCCTTGCATTTTTGTAATGTTGAACACTCCAGGACTATTCCTAGCTAATCTCAGCCCCATTTTTCTGATTCCCTTTCATGGCATGAAGCACAATATTTTTATAAGGACGAGAATTATGGATTCTATTAAAGTAGGTGAATATCCTTAATGTTATGATCTTTAACAAGATAGCTTCTTGATGATAGATTTCTTAAACAAAATGGGGAAGGACACAATTATTTATATATTACTCTACTGTATCGATTTCTACTGTATATAATATCGATTGATCATCTTTACCATGTCGGTTCCACCCCTCCTAGTTATAATCCTCTATGTCTATTATAAGTGAGATTATGGGTATATTTTTTTATATTGATATGTTCAACTTCTTCCACCATCCCTACTCTTAAGGAGTACTGAGCCTCCCTCTATTTATTATAAAAATGTGTAATAACAACAAATTTTGCCTACAAATAGAGGATAGGGGGTCTCATTAAGAGCCATCCTACCATGTTCATAAGGATGTAGCAATGTGACATTCCCACTATGGCCACCACACTAGGGTTATGATCCAAAGGATGGCTAAAATATCCTTGGAACAGGAGGTCTCATCACGAGCCGACCTGATCACTTTTGCTACTTCCTAGTGAATGGCAGTGTGGTCATCTAGTTACCATGCCAGCACACTGATCTCTTCTGTAGAAACAACAATGGAATTCTCCAACTATAAATTGAGGATCCTGGCTCATATGGGTTAAAAAGAAACTCTGTCAAGGCTATGGACGCCTGTTGGCAACAGAAGCTCTGCTTATGGTATTGAAGTTCCATTTTCAACATCAATAATTATTATAATACCCTCTTCTTACTTTTCTTTTTATCAGAAGAATTATTTCCTTAATTTCTCCCTACCTTGAACCTTTATGCATGAGTTAATGTTTTTAATCAATCATATCATTTGCAGCTGGAATATCATCAACAAAGCATCTTTCTTGCATATTGTCGTCCTCTTTCCTTACCGCATAACCTATCATCAACCAAAGCATCTTGTCTCTTATCAATAACCATCATTACACACCTCGCTTTCATAATATCCATACCTTTTACAGTCCTCTCATTAATATACGTACTTTGTCCCATATTAATGTTGTATCTTTCACCCTTGTACATTGCCGTCAGAACAACATTCACCCGTCCATTCGGTCGTAGGCGACCTCTCATCTTGAAGGAGGGAGGGGACCTTCATCACACTCGTGCATGCGTTATAACTGTTTTATTGGATTTCATAGGTTGATATGGTACTCTATGATCATGCGGCATGTGGAAAAATAATAGTCCTTGAATTAATGAATTTTCATAGAAATATCGTTTAAAATTGGAAAACTTAGTTGTTACAACTTACTTGCTGTTCTATCTCTCTGTTGATGTCTGTTGCTGTGTTTTCTCCACTGCACTAATCCTTTGCAATAGTAGGAAGAACTCAAGAATTATGGGTGGTAAGTCAGTGCCCGAGAACCTTTAGTTCTGGAAATCTCTGACAAAGCTAGAGAAATTCTGGTCCGCGCAGGGTGGATATCATACTTCACAAGATTTCAATCCCCTAGTGAGGAAATCGCTATTGAATTTCTACAACATCTGCAGAATGGGAAATCTTTTGAAATAAAATATCACTGTTAATCTGCCATATTTCTTGAATTTATTGCTGCATGATACCGCCGATAGAATAAGACTAGCTAGGCACCCGGAAATTGTAGTTAGCCACCATGGATTGAAAAGACTAATTGTTACCCATAACCTTGTTCAACAAAATTTAACTTGGGATGGTCTCATAGTGCCCCTGGAGATTAGCCAAAACCCTGTAATTCAAAGTCCTGAAATTTTGGCGATAAGCTAGCAGGGCCCTGTTTCGAAAAGGAAAAGGTCTACCCTCTCAAACATTGAACCCCACAAGCGCAGGTGGTCTACAAGGTTATATCTAGTTCAGAGAATGTTTGTAGAGAGCGCCGACAACCTGTAGAACCATCCAGACCAATTAGTATACAGGACTCTGAGTCGGAACCAGAGGAAGAACTTGAACAAGGGGAAGGATGTCATCCAGAATCAGAACCCGGGGAAGAGGCCAATTCAGGACAAGAACCTGAGGAAGAGGATAGACCGGACTCAGAACAAGAAAGGGCACAACACCTTGATGATGAACTGGAAAATGAAGAAGAACTGCCTCAAGCATCAACCATGAGTCCCCAAAATGATATTCTGCAGGATTTTGAGACAGGGATGGCTCAGGTCCTAGCAAATCTAAATGCATACATGCAGCCTGGAGGATCACTTGATCCTAACTTAATGGAAGCTCAATCCCCAGAAGATTCTGGGCATATAGAAATTCTGCCCTCTGACCAGGAAAAGGAAGCAGACACAGAAGTTATTCATGAATCAGACAACCAGTCTGGTGACACAGTTCTATTGGAACACAGCCATGATAAACAACAAGAATCTTTAGATGTAGAAGCTATTGACGAGCCTGTTAGTGTAAAAGATGCTCCTCGAAAGAGGCAAGTAGCCAGAGCAAAACTAAAGAAGCTGAGACACAAATATCAAAAGCTTCAAAAGACTGTTAAAAGGCTACGCAGGAAGCTTAAAAGAATTGCAAACAACAAAGCCCAAAACACTACTCCTGAGGTAGTCTCTGTGGCTATGCAAACATAAATATGTAAGGGTAGGTCAACAGAGACCCAAACCGAACTCATTCCTACTCAAACAATAGCCACCCAGGAAAATTTGCATGCAGACTTAGTGGATGCAGCCGTTCAGATGGAGGGTTGGTCCTCCCACAACAAGGAAGCATAGACCGAGGAAATATCCTCTCGTAGCATAGGCACTCAGACAAAAGAACAAGTCAAGGATATCCTGTCAAACAAAGAACCTTTTCTCCTAAAGCTACAAGAAGAACTGATGCAAACCCAGCTTGCTCTAGAACGATGTGAACAAGAGACAGTTCCTCGGCAAAAATATCAAGAATTACAGAAATAGTTTAGGGAATTAACCATAACTGAAAATGGGACTTTTTACAGATTTAGACAGGAAGAGGAAAAGCTAAAGAAGGTAAAGACCAAGTTGGACAGAGCCAGGAATCAGATAGACACCATTTGCTCACTATATTCAGATGTCTTGACATGTAGGTCTCCAGCCACAAATTATGCCATGTTCTTATTAGAACGGTACTTATTGTTAAAGGTTAAAGCCATAAGAGCTGGCAAGCTAATCGAGTTAAAGACAACTGAAGATTTTATAAGTTGCTGCAAGGAACATGGGGCAAAAGTCCAAAGGCTTCTTTGCAAATTTTATCTGCATAATTTCATATTAGAAGGAGAAGTTGATAAGAACCCTAACCCTTTTGTTGGAGATATTCAATTCCAGGCTTTTATCTCTTTTGCAGTTAATCAACTTAAGTGGTTTAAGGCATATAATTCATTCCAAAGACAGGAACACGGGTTGGATCTCTGGGTAAGAAGTGAGCCTACTCACCCTTTGCAACTATTTGCTAGACATAAAAGGCTGATGACACAAGAAGGCGTGATTCAAATTTTAGGGCCCATACATAAGGAAATTGTACAGAAAGGAACAACATATTTCCTCTCTATCCAAGAAAGATCCCTGACTGCATCCAAAATGAGATGGACGGTCTCAACTAATAGTGTTAAGGAAAGAGAACCATTTAATTATGGGAACTTCAAAGCTGCTGCAAGCTGGTTAATCACATATAGCAATCTTATTTTGATGGAAGGGCCTTATTAGTTGGGATGTCAATTTAGATGTCCCATTATTTGGTATCCTCCTGAAGGGTATCAGTTTGACTATGAGTTACCTAAAGGACACGAACAGACAGCCTTTGCAAATTTGGCACAAAATCATGGTTTCAGGCCTGATAAAGAAACCTTTTTTCCAACCTACTCCTTATCTACATTACAAAGGAACTATTTATTTGCCATGAGGACATGAAAAAAGGTAAGCGGGGGAGTATGTTGAGTCGTGCAATAGGTATGTATTTACTCTTGATTATTATCCTTTTCCTCCTTCCTTATCCATCTTGTGCCATGATATAATAACAAATTGATAGGATTTTGATAAGGAATGAATAAAATTGCTCTTGATATGATTTGACTGACCAAACTAACTCTCATTACTTTTTATGTAGAAAAACAGCAAAAGGAACAACTATTGTTCCCAAGTCGGAATAGCAAAAGCTAATCGAGGAAAATGAGACGCATCAGGTGCGGTCAAACCAAGGAACAAGTCAAGGAGATCAACGTGAGATAGAAGAATTGTCTGAAGATAGCATTTAGTTGTGAATCCCTCAGGATCTCCTGATCCTGAGGGATCACATTTATCTTTTCCTTTTGACTATAAAAGAGAAGACTGAAGAGGGATCTCTCGTCTTTTACTTGGATTGTAATTTTAATTTACAAAAGGGTGATTCTGAGGAACAATATCGTGTTGTAATGATAAGTGACTTTGATGATTAATATACAACTTGCGTTGTTGTTCGTTCGTATATTCTGAAATCGTTAAGCAGTGTTTGTTGGTGGCTAGGGCCCGGTCTCTGGTGGAACTTACTGTTGTTCCTTGTTTTATGCATTTTCCATTTCCTGCAAGTTATTCTGCTTTATAGCTTTTCAGTTGATGTATTTTCGTTGAATCAGATTTTTGGTATTCATTTCATTAATGCGTAGTCATAGTTGGTTTTATTTAATTCATGTCATGGATTGAATTAGTTATCAGTTAAAGAATCATTTCTGGTTAATTGCAGAATAGAGCGTGATTGATTAAATGCTTTCCTTCTATCCAATAGTTTAAGTACAACTGAAAGAGCTCAGTTAATACTATGGTGCTCTCAGTTGATTGTCATTTGAATTTGGTTGATTAAGATTGAATTACGGTATTGTTTGAGATAGAGTCATGATGCTTAGATGAGTTATTTCCTTTAGAGTTACAAGCTTGAGATTTATGATTGCATCCGTTTACTCTTGTATTGAATTTCATAGCTTAGTTTAAAGCATTACTCTCTGGATTTATAGCTTGCACATATTGTGTACACTCTTGGAATAAAAAGACTTACCCATGTTGATAATTAATGTGAGGCAATTAGGAGTTTTAAAAGACACCTTTTAGCACCCAACAACAGGTAGTATGTTTTATAGATGTCGGAACACGTCTCTAGCCTAGACCACTAAGCATAAACGTTAATGTTTCAAATGCTCCTTAGGTTAATTGATAGATTTTAAACATTTATCTTCAATTATGTTTAAGTTTTGGGCTTGAAAGGATGTCACTTGAACACCTATGATGAAATTATATGAGAAAAGAAAAATTTTCATTTTTATGAAAGCTAGACTAATCAAGGGAATAAATTTCAACCAATAATGCATCAAACAAAATGCATCATGAAGAATGCCTTCCACTAACTTTCACAATGCAAAATGTGAAAACAAAATCTAATCTTTCATTTCACTAAATGCAATGCTGAGATGTGATCCTATAACAAACGAAAAATCACTTTCCTTTCACTTTTGTCTTCCAAATGCAATGCCAAAAGTAAAAATGATTTTCAGTTTTCACTATCCTGAATGTAACTTTTCGAAAGAAAATTAATTTTGACTTTACTAAGATGCGTTTACATGAATCATGCTTTTCTTTCCATTTTGAATGATTTGATGCATCCAATACAATCATTAGCTCTCAATCACTGAAAAATGTAATCTATTTTCAATGATGAATCTCAACAAAAATAACTTTTCAATGCAACTAATCTAATGCATTTTCACGAAAAGTAAATTTCAAAATACAAGCTAAAACAAATGCGATGTTTTAATGATTCCCACAGAAAACAACATTCAATCAATAAGCAAAACAAACATCTCAATGACACGAAGAAGCATCAAGTGATGACTAATTGACTAGAAACCCTATAACTCAAATCAGATTTCACTTCAAAGCCAATGAGACAAATTTTGCAAATTAATCAAGACAATCAATAAAAAAACACGATAGACTCTATGGAAAATCATTGATAAAGGACACAAAGACTAAAAACAAGAAGAAAAAACCCTATTTTCTCTTATACTCTGGGATCTTTGCACCTGTCATAGGCAAAAGAGCGATAATCGTGATTGTACTTAACAAATCTACGATGTCATCACGACTGTCAGGGACAAACCTGTGATGGGCGAGAAAAATGAAGAAAAAATAAGAAATCTTCAAGACTAGACAAAAAACAATGTCCTCAAGCAATCACCAGCAAGTGAAAATAGTTATAGAAAAGAAAATAGGCTAGAAAACTGATGGTTGGTCAAACTCAACAAAAAGTAGGATGAAGGATTGAATGGAAAGGATCATAGCTTCCCTAGTGGAGTCGTCGTTTCGTTGTCAAGGTTAATCTTCTTTGCGGACAGAGACAATCCGCCTAGCCCAATGAGTGGGTCTAGCAACTGAAGTGACAATCAACTAGACATCTTCCTAGATTACAATTGAAAAGAAGAACGAAGGAGATGGCCTACCTCGTTCTAATGCTATTCCGATTTCCTTTGTTGAGGACCCTGAACTGCTTGTATCATAGGCTTATTGCTGCTTCTCTCAGTGTTCACACACCTATACAAGTGATCAAGACACAACAAGGAATGCCAAAACAAACAACAAATCCAATAACAACCTACTTAACTGATCAAGGAATGTCAAGCTAAATTATACATGAACATATACACTTTTCGAAGATGAACCAACAATTGTATATTATTTGAAAATAAAGGGAAGCTTACAACCAAAGCCTTGATGTTGATAGGCTCTCCTTGAGTGGTAATCCAAGTCCAAGCCAAGAACTCTCCAAGAACTCCTTCTCCAAGTCAAATGAATAACCTCTAGGCACAATCTTAGCATAAGGGTGCAAATAGACATAGACCAACCCAACCTCTAACCAGGAACTCATTGGCAATGGGAGAGGATGAATTTATAGGTCGGGAAAGGGAGTTAGGACCTCTCCAAAGATTGGATTAGGCCCTCATCTCAAGGAGGATGCTCATAGGGATAAGACAAAGAGGTCAAGTTAGGAGAATTCGACCTCATCTATGCGAAACAACCTCTAGCTCGCAACTCTAAAAGCTTCTAGATCACGAAGCTTCTCATCCTCTTTGGGAAAATTTCCTTTTTGGGATCATCACAGGTATATGAGAAAACAGAGCGATGTCATTGCGGGTCTGGCATAGTGCAACATGCGACCATCGTGGTTTTTAGCCTCATACGAGCGATGATTCTCAAATTAGGGTTTAAGAACCATTTCCTTTAGGGGAAGCTCAAGGAATTTTCCAATCAATGTCTTAGGAAGGATCTGAACTGCATATATGAACAAGTACACTGCATCATGGTCATGTTTCAAGCACTTCTGGGTATATCACAAGGAAGTGCAGGAGGTGTGACAAAATATTGCGTAACATGCATCTACAACCATAACCTTCAATCTCTCCCACACATAACACAAGTTATGTCACAATTGCAGGCATACTGTTAACCATGCAACTATGCCCATTTTCATTAATTGCTTCACACTCATTTCAATTAGTGACGACTGCCCCACCATATAAGCACCCTCCTTGGGGGATGAATAATTTAAAATTTATAATTAATACCATTGTTTAAATTTTTAAACGAGAACAAATATTTTTTTTAAATATTAATATTTTAAATTAATAATTTTATATCTTTATTAATTTTTATTATAACAATTTAAAAACTTTGTGTTAAAAATATTATGATATCATTTTTTAATCAAATTAAATTTATCATATACTTACAATTAGTGCAATCATATACCCCTAATGGGGGTGCCTCATCCAGTACCTAAGTGCACTAAATGCACAATTAAGGCAGGTATGAATGACAAGGTTTGGATAGAGTGACAACTAGAAATCAACTTTCCTGATGTGCCATCATAGTCGCAGGATCGAGGAGCGCCAATCCATTGCATTGAAGTGGCCTCGAGTGAGCTCTCACTTGAGTAGTTAACCACCCTAGTGTGTTCACTCTATAATGAAAGCACGAAAGGGAATGTAGGTTGCTAATGAATTTAGTGTTGTTTGCAACACAACTTGTGGGATTTACAAGACATATTCAGGAATATTTCACTTACCAAGGAGGATTTATGTTGCACTACTTGTCGATTTTAGTGTGAAACATGAAAAAAAATCTAGGTGTTGTGCAATTATTCTTGAGCCAGCTAAAGGACCATGCCCTCTTGGCATGGTCCATTTTCCTCTAGATACATCGTTTACCTACCTACAAACAACCTTTACTAATCTTACAAGTTATAGGTGAAGCAACATTAAGGGTATAATCTGCATAGATATCAAATAACTTATGCTCCTCAACAATAAAGACACTTTGATATATTGTCACTTTGTGTTTTTTTATTCCTTCTCTCTTATATGGCTAGATTTCTGGCACTTGGTGTTTGACAATTGCGAGACCGATGACCTGTTTGTTGTCATTTATTCTCTTATGGAGCGTCTCCCTCTCACCCAAGCCTCTTCATGTGGTCACCTCTCTTGGATTCCCTCCATCTACTTCTCATCGTTGCACCAACCACACTTCCCCTATTCCTTCACATACAATTATGCCATCTCCTCAACAATCTTGATGCCTATACAAAGAGCTCACTCAAGAAGGGGTGTTGTGGGGTTAGGTCCAAACAACAACTCCCGAGTTTGAGCCCAAACCCAATCCTCTGCAGGTCAATACCTCGTACACACTCCATTGGTGGTAGAGAACAAGATTTAAGGCATTGATCAAGAATTGGTTGATGAAAGAAATGACCCACTTGATTTAAAGATCATGGTAGAAGTGGAGAACTTGGTTTTGGACTTGGGAACTCTAAGGCCATGATGCAACCAATCTCTACACACAGTCAATTTATATTGGCATGTTAAGAACTGGTGGGTAAAGTGTTATTCAACCACAATGAAAGTAGAGATGATCTACTCCTTCACATGGAGGAGCCCCATTTTCTTTATTATATCATGGATGGAGGAGTGCAAAGAATGAAAGTAGCCCTATTTTGTGATAGAGAGGTGCCAACTCCTAGCCAACATGCCCGCCCTACTCTAGTTGTTTAGTCTCATGATTTTCATGGCTTCCACAACCAAGTTTTGTAATAATGAGCTTGGCCACCACCAACTCTGTATGTTTTTTTTGGAACATTTTAACTTGAACCTTTATTAATGTTCTTGGTCTAGTTTCTGCATATGCAGATCAAATCTTATTAAGGTGTCAATCTACAACATGCATTGTACATATTTGATGGTATAAGATAAGATCTTTAGCATACAAAAATAAATTAGTGCAATCATACAGATTAAATGGCTAGTAAATGTTGATAAACATTCATCAAAACACTTACCTCATGATACATCTCACATTGCCAAGATTTAAAAAATCATAAGAATTAAATTAATGATAACTTTATTTTAAGTTACTATTATTATTAGTTATAAAGAGAATAAATATGAGTTAAACATAGATACACTAAACAAATGGAATAAAGTAATAATAAATAACAACACTTCAATGTCATGAATAAAAAGTCAATGGAAACTGACTTTGACACTTGTAGATATGAAATTTTTTTTAATCAAATTGAAAAGTAAAATAACATAACTAGCTCAAAGATAAATCTCAATCCTCAATCTCTAAGTATTACTAAAAATATTCCATGCATATTATGTGTAGATGAAATCCCTATCATCCATCTAATAATTATTGATAATTAAATTAAAATGTTGGAAACACATTCCTAAATAAGCATACACATAATCAACCAAAAAAAAGAGATACTCGTATATACACTTATTTAAATTTAATCCACTCATCAAACATTGACAAACACTTGACCTTGGCATCAGTCTACTTTCCTAAGTTGACATTTGTCTTCCATTTAATATTATATATATTGTGACTCCAATGGGGGCGTGGAAAAATGAGTTAATGGAGGGAGGTAAAGCCTACCACCCCATAGTGAGGGATGGTGTGACCATTTCCCCACATGCACTCTCACATGCCACAAGCCTTGATCTCTAAGCACATTAAGATGGTATACTATGCATCCCTAGCGTTTTCTCACTCTGTCCACTATCAACCCAAGCCTTTCTGCTATACCCACATTTCCAACTACAGGTGGGATATTTCCATTGTCATGCCTGATTTGTTGGTAGAGTGGTTAGTGAAGGCCTAGGTCCCCTTGCCTTAAACCCCTACAGTGTTCATTCTTCAACAAAGACCAGAACTTGTGTCAATAGAGTGGTTGAAGGGGAGGACACACCAAAAAAGTGAGTTTCCTAGTGGTGGGGAGAGTTACAGTTGTAGGTAAACAAAGCCCAAAGGGCTGCGAGTAAATTGGTAAGCTCTTATATGACCAAATTTTGCAATTATTATAGTTTGGTTCCTTTTGCATGGTGGACTTTAGTATTTTGTAAGTAGGGTGACCTTGTGGAGTTCAACATTCTTGGTGTGCTCTGCCTTACTTGGGTTTCTTCCCACGTCTAAAGCCCCCCTGGTGTCGTGCCCTTTTAGGTTGATTTACTGCTACTCCTCCAAGTTAGCTTTGATTCCCATTCTCCACACACCCCTGATTTGGTTAAATTTTCCTTGGCTTATAAGTCCTCACCACCCTTTGGTGTTTATTGGCTTTAGTTCTTGTATGTACTTAGACACCATACCATGGTAGATGATGCATTATTGTTAGGGGTCTAGTGGTCGAGCCCAGTTTGATGTAGTATTTTTCCATTATTCCACCCCATTCAAAATTCAAGCGGAAATACAACAATTGGAAGCTTTGAACCCAATGACCACCAAGGCTACTCTAACTTTGAAATCCAATTAAAGTTGCTAGTTGGGTCCCCGACCCTGGTCACACTAAGGAACTACAAAGTCAATACTTTAAATCCATAACCCTTCACTAGCAAATGAAGACACTTCTAGGTCAATTCCTCAAAGAAAAACACGAGGATTGCAATGAGATAATTGTATGCCTCAATGAAATCCAAATGGTCCAACGTCACTAGTGCTCTTGCTTGGCTAGCCTCAATGCCCACCTAGCACGCATCGAGGGACATCTTCAATGTGACCACCAACCTTTAGCAGGCTCAAGTGTGCAAGTTCTAGCACTAATAACGTCCTCTAATAAATGATGCTCACCCATGTCTCTTGTTTTATATTCTGGATTCAGGAACTTTCTTTTATTTTCATAGATAGATGGATGACTACACTTGGAAAATGATATGTAACAATTTTGACCAGGCTCCTAAACAATTGTCTAAATGTAGGATAGTTCAAACTAAATCAATGTTTTTAATATTTTGATGATCGAGACACAAGTAAGTCGCCTCCATTGTTGTTGGTTTGGTTTCCTAATAAAATAACTTAATTAACAAAAAAAATTATGTGTATTTTGACGAAACATTATGGTGTTTGCAAATATTTTTTAACTCTGTATTAATTTAGCTTAAAAATATTTATTTTTATCTATTTTTTTAAGAATATCTACTTTAAAAAGTCAATAAAAATAATCATTTTAGTCTAAGAATAATACTTGAAATTGCTTCTAATATAACGTTAATTGATTACACTAGGTTGGCTTGAGTATTCCAAGTCATGTTTTATTGTGACATAAACTTTTGTAAGAGTTGAAGGTTGTTTAAAGGTTGCACACAAAGGAATCATTGTTAGTTGTAGGTGGGTTGTTATCTCGGAGCTTTGCAACAAGTTAATTCAAAAGGATGAGTAACAAGTTAGCAAGATTTAATTTAATATTGCTAACATTTATATTAACTTGTTTAAAATGATTATTTTTAATTGAATATATTATATTTTCTAACGGTTGAAAATAAAAAGTGAATATTTTATGGATGTTTTGTAATGATTGAAAATAAAAGAATAAGTACGAGGATAAGGTTTGAAGCCTATAACCATGATATAAGCTTTATATATAAATCAATTTTTAAATAATATTTTTTTTTGTAAGCATGGTGGGACTACATCTTCATCATGTCCAATATATCACCCCAATTGGGGCGGGGAATTGAAAGCTAACTTCAAATCAAGGAGTGCCTTAACACAGAACCCGATCACCGTCTATCCAAGACCCCGTGGATAAATTTTTAAATAATATTTTAATTTGAAGTTTTATCTATTATTAAAAAAAGGATTATTACAAAATAAGAGTGTGTTTGTAAAAATATTTAATTTATATATGTATATTGGTCTTTTTGATTTAATAGATTTGTTTCTCTTATTATTATAATTATTAAAAAATATTGAAAAAAATAATATTATTTATTTTTGGGATAATCAAAATACACCTACAATTAACTCAAAGATATGTTAACACATACATTTATCTAGATTTTTTAACCACCAACCAATTTTATTTTATTTTTGTAAGCTTGGTAGGACCTTTCATTCATTCATTTTCAAAAAGCAGGTTACATCCATGAAAGACGTTTTGTGGCCTCAACCTACCCATTGGGAAACCAGGTCTGTTGGCCATCAGACCGCATTGTATGGCATCCAGAGTCTTAGAATATTAACTTTGTTAAACAAAGCCTTATAGGATTGAATGTTTATAAACTAGTTTACACCTAACACACTAACATAACTACTGATAACGGACATATACATCAACAAAATAAACAAAAAAAAATGCTACTAGCTACTACTCATAAGAGGAAACTACTAGGGCTTAGTCCTTAGCACTGGAACCAGGTAGTTCTTATTGAGAAGGTCACGAAATGTGCTTCTCAATATGACCAAGACGAGCATTCTGCTACTAAATTTGAAATTGGACAAGTTGAAATTATTTCTGAATTTCCTGGAAACATGGATGAGACTTAACGAAACCTGTAGAGTTCATAATAGCTCGGGCCACAATACTCTTCATCATCTTGTAAATGTGAACCATTTGTTTATATTATGTGATCCGACCATGGGTGTAGTCGAGATCTGGAGCTAAGAGACGCCAATCCTCAATCTGCACTTCATTCTCGACACGCTAGTTGAGTTCCACCTCCCATGACGAAATTAATTGTTTTACTTGGGCTGAGTGGAGGAGGAACCCCATTCACCTCTTTTCCCAGAATTTCAACTACGACCTTGACCCTCATTTCCCAACGGACCAACACCCAGAGAGGGACAAGCCATATATAGAAGCCACCAATCCAACAAATTATACCCTATCAACCTAATAGCCCGAGCCACAGTCTCAGAACAGACTAGCTGTGTGTGGGCTGAGTGAAAACCCAAATTAATATAACCTGACACAATTTCAGAAGAAAAGAGCAAGAAGCGAACTACATTAGGCCCAAGCCATACATAAACACTGCAGGTCGAAAAGGCCAACCACCAATGCCATTCGTGGATTATGACCAGCACTTCGTGCTTAGATTGATCAATTATCAGAGAGAAACCATAAATAGTTTGTTGCCTCAGAAGGGAGGTGCCACATATCGACTCCCCAAGCCAACTACCACGGAAAAACATGCCATAACCATAAAAAACAAAAAACAAAGAGTTACAAGAGACTTTCTCATTCTAGTCCAACAAATCACGAAGAAAACCATTACCATCAAGTGGACAATCCTTCCACAAAATGCACCTGACTCGAATTTTGCCATACATTCCCATTCGAAGAAATAGAATACATATAAGACAGACATCGACATAGAAACAACAAACACAACATAAAAAATAACCACATAAACTTGCTCACTTGTCGAGCAGTCAATTCTTTTTCTTTCCATAAGCAATTTGCAGGAGGGGTCAACAATATTACAGGAGACATTCGAAAATAGAGTAGGTCACAGATGGGGAGGGGATAAAAGGAAAAGAACATACCCAACTACACTTTCCATGAACCACAAGCTAGTGACGTCCTGAGAGCAGAACCTCTCGACCGAGCTTACCACAAGAGGATAGAAAACCAGGAACCTTTGCTTACCTCCTAAAACTAGGCTCCAGCATGAATCATATGCATGAATGGGGCTCTAAGTCCTCACCACCTAGAGATTATGAACCTTGTGCCATATCGCTCCAACATTAAACTCACCCATGCGTTCTGCCCCCCCACCGTCCTAAACGCGCATGTTAGGCCCAAGCTTGAGCCACCCTTCAACGTTGTCACCCATCATTTCACCTATGTCAAGAGTCCCAAGAGGGATGACGAACTGTCTCGCACCTCGATCGGGGAACCACCAACCAAATATTAAATATTACTTAAATTTGGTTTTAATCTAGTTAATTAATTTTTCTCATGTTTGTACATACACTTATCTAAATTTAAAGTACTGATAAAACATTGACAAGTACTTAATCTTGGCATCAATTTAGTGTATCACATTAGCTTTTGTCTTTCAATTAATATTATTTATATTGCAAATGATTATAATGTTTATGAAACTTTTATTGAGTCAAGAGGTGCTCTCCAGCTCAACGTGGCAACGATGTTGTAATGTCAACATAAACATTTTGACTTGCTCAAAAATAAAATAATAAGAGGTGAAAATCTCTTGATAATTAAATTAAAATAATAATAATAATTATGATTTTAACTATAAAATTGTAAAATTAAATTAAACTATAAAATTATTGTGGTTTACAAACCCACGGTATTGCATTGCCCATTTTATTTGTTATGATGAAGCTTATTCAAAGGCTTGAGGAAATCCATTATGGAATGCAAAGGTACCAACTTATATCTATATTAACTCTAGATTTGATCCCTCTTGATGCTGGATAGAGTGCTTTTGTTTTCAAGTCATTAAAATTGTATACACTTAAATATGTGTATGTGAGGTGATTTAAAAAGTAAAGTATAAAAGTATTCAATTGGTCATTCTCTAATTTTATTGGTTTCCTTTTTAATATAATTTTTTAAAAAGTTATTCATATTGATGTTGTTTGGGACATAATTACATCAATCTCTTTATAATGTGATCTTTTTGTTAACGTCCAAACTTTTTAGATTAATCTTATAGTGGATGTAGTTTAATTTTTTTTAGTTAAATTAAGAATATATATATATATATATATATAATTTAAAATAGTTAGATAATAAATAAACAAGTTGCCTTTAGTGAGACTTTTTGGAAGCTTTTCCGGTCTAATTTCTCTAAAACCCAACAAGAATTTATTGAAATCAAAAGCTTGATGGGTAGCCCCTGCACAATCGAAATGCCCTAGGGGTTTTTCAGGATGCTGAACCCACATATACAATAAAAAAATCAGTTTAAATAACACAAATCAAGATTTCACATCAATTATTTCCGCTACGAGAAAGTCCAAAAAGTCACACTAAAGACAACTCCATAAATAAAAGGTGAAAGAATATAAAATATTTAATTTAAAAATAATAAAAAATTAAATTATCTATAAAAAAACAATAGTTGAACTTCAAATTGATATACATAAATATAATTGTTATTTTAAATAATTTTAATTTTAAATATGTAGTTGACATGAAATAAATGATAAGCAAGCTTATTCAAAAGAAAAATATATATTTAAACATAAAATTCTATGAAATTCAACTTATTTCCTTTATATGACATTGAAGAAAAGATTAAAATACTTATTCCAAGAAAAAAAATTAAACATAGTAGACTATCAAAATGCAACTTTTAAATTTGGTAAATCACCCCTATTTATAATAACCAAATTATATTAAGGATATCTTAAAAACGGACAAAAATATCTATTAGAAATGTCGACCCCAAAAAAGAGTGATGTGATTATTCCGAAAAAGACAACTCTAAGCATCATTATTGTTAAAAACACAACAGCTATCCTCCAATGGTTGTCCTAAAACAATGTAGTTTGCCTGCAACTGAAAATACCAAGCAAGTGACCTCCCCAACCTCTCGAATCTTTGTCCCATAACTCAACCCAAAATTATTTTTTGAAATATTTACATTGCAAAATGAAATTAAGTGATTGGGGCTATCACAGGAGGGCATTATGGAAAAGCTTTCAAGAAATGTGAAAAATATTTAAGGTGTTAGGTTCTTGTTTGGTAAAGGTGAAAGATGCATATTCAATGGTGTTGGAAAGGAACAGGGCTATTTAAAATTTAAAGTTAATTTTAGTTACGATGAAGTTTATTTCTTTTAAAATGTTTATGGCAAGTTTCTTAACATCTTTGAGGATTATGATAACGTAGTACAATGTCGAAAGGACATTCCTAATGGTTAAAACCCTATACTTTGAATCTATAACCATCCATTTCAAACTTTAAATGAAGGAATTAGACCTTCTTACCTTGCACTTAACCATTTTAAGGACTTTTAAGACTACAAATCCAATTTATAAGGCCTTAAACAAGCTAATAAAGGCCTCTTATAGGTTATTAGGTTATATTCACGCCTTAAAATAAATTAGGAAAAATTGGGTGCATTTTGACTAAGTTTCTTTTAAGAAATATGGTAGGAATATGTTATCTATGCCATATATCTTATAAAGCACCAAAAAAAATATTCATGTGAGCTTGTCAAGGGAGACTTAGGAATTAAGAACATGTGTCATGTGTTGATTAACATCACAACTTGAGAAATTTTCTTTAGATGGACATGTGGCACATTGTCGCATCTTGAGGAAACTTTGGAATGACACATGGTGACTTATGGATCAAATAAATTAGGTTTAATTACCATTGTTTGTGGACCACAAATAATGGTGGATAAAATAAGTTTTCTTCGTAGTCTATAAGGTCTGAAAGAAATTATTGCTGAAAATTAGTGGATCATTAAAGGGGACTTTAATATGATAACCTCACTTTCTTAGAAACATGGGGGAAATTTGGTGCGTGGAAAATGACTTAAAATGTTTCAAAGAAATTATACAAACCCTAAATTTGGTCAACCTGGATACAATGAATGGTGTGCACATTTGGAATGATCACATATTAGGAGCAAAAGAAGCAACATCATTGCTAGATATATTTCTTTTATCAAAAACCTTGATGAGGCCTTAATACTGCCATGCGATCATATCTATCAGTGCTCTTTTATGACATAATTTTTGCTATAATTGTTTACTCCTTTAGACTTAAAAATACTTATTTCCGTATCTTATGACAATATGTTCTCATATTTTTCTTGTATTGACGCTTTCCTAAGGTATTTTCATTTAATTTTTAAGTTTCAAAATTTCTTATAATTAATTGCATTGTGAAAGGAAATTGCAAATTTTATTAGATTTCATAAATCGTCCTTCGTTCTCATTTTTTTAGGTGAGACCTATAAAAATAGAGACATGGTTTTTCTCATAGGCATATCGATATGGTAAAATACCTCTTTATTCGAGTTGAAACTACCCCGAGATGCCTGATAAACACAAGAACCGTCATAGCAAAAACGTAGCACCATTTGATAAAAATGCTCAAATTCGAGGTTCCTGGCAGGTGGCCAGAAACTTGCCTCAGAAATCAGAAGGTTTCGAGAAGGTGCAGAAAGCCCGATTATCTGAATTGGGTGTTCGTATAAGAGATTATGTATGATTTTTCGCCAAGAAGTCAGTGGTGTTGTCTGTTTCTAGAGATGGGCTCTCCATTTGTCATCTATCTTCCAAATTAGAAGTATAAGGGTGTTTATGTAAAATATGCTTGTACTTCTTCTCTTTCCATGTCATTTAATGAATGAAGGCCTCCCCACTATTGAGCAGGGCTTGCAAATGTAGTCCAAATTGGATGAACTCCGTAATCAATTCTCTGTGTCTTGATCTCATGCGTGATTATGTCTCTTTTATCTTCATTTTATATGCTTATGTTCCATGGTTTTTAAGTGCTCTATTATACGTAGTTTAATAACACATCCGTAGCAAAAAGATCCAGGATCAAGAAAGCTCAAATGGATAAGATATTACTCTTAGAATAGGTTGTAGTTAATCTAGAACAATATTTATGCATATTTTGTTAAATTTTTGCCTATAGAAGGTAAGTAACTTGATTTGCAAAAGCAAATGATATATTTTATTCATTTGAAGACTAAGATTTCAACCTGTGAGTTTAAAGTTAAGTTCATCAAGTTATGAAGTGTTGTTGACATCTTAAGTTCTGGTTTTAAATTCATGTGATTGCTTGAGCCATGGAGGCGCCCAATATCTTGAGATAGTACACCTTGTTCTTGTTGTGAAAATATTCTAGTAAATACTTGTTGTCTTACATTGTTTTTCATCATATATCCATGTTTGTATTCACTAAATACATCCCTATACATTCATATTTGAATTAGGTTATGAATTGGCTTATTGGACAATGTGTAGATAAACTTAAAAGCTAGTTTTTAAATTGTTGTTTATATGTGTTCCTTCTGTTGATGGTTCTCGAAATCCATCAACCAAGGGGCCTCCCCCATGTGAAGTACTAATTAGATATCACACTGTTTGGTGTACGAGCCCCATCCGTAATGTCGGCTTGGTTGCCATATATCTTAAAGATATGCCTTGGCTCTAACTATCAACCAGAGAGAGAGAGGGATGGAATTATGTCTTCGAAAAGAAAGAAGGTGTGCATGGTGAGTGTTTAGTTGTAAATGTGTCAAGGTTATTCTATTGCGGAGAGGGGAGTAAAGTGAGCCTGTAAGTGAGAGGTAGTAGTACCACCAAAGAAGAGACACACATGAACTAGAAGGATCCATCTAACATCCAAAGAAATATTCCACAGAGGATGCGATGGTCATTACAACAAAAAAACAAAGAAATATTTGTGTAATATCATGCATAATAGTCCACAAGGTTGGGACAACAAATGAAAACCATTACAACACATTCTCAATAACATAAGTACTGAAATAACTGAAAATAGTTCAATTATCTTAGCACATGTGAAAGCAAACATGAAATACACACATCCGCAGAATAATCTTACAAACATTCATAATCCATGCATGAAGAATGTGTTGTCCTTGAAGGCTTCTGTTATTAAGTAAAAGTTCCAAGACACATGTTTACAATGTACATCACTAGCTCCAGCAATGGAGCATTGGAGCCACTCCTTACTCCTCAAAGAACTAGCTTATCTCTCTAATGCCTTACAAGAGGAGCCAAGGTGAAAAATCATTTTGCTCATACAATGAGGGAGTATATATAACCAAGGGGTGATGCTTCCCCTTCCTTATGACCCTTGACTTCTCTCATGACTATTTGACTTCCTATGACTTTTCAACTTACATGACTCTTCATATTATACACATGTCCTTTGGACTTTCACTTTACATTACATATGTTACATCATTGGCCACAAGGTGTGGCATGTGACTACTCATGACATGACATGACATGGCACTGCAGACATGGACTGCTTGATGATGTGGCAGTGTCAAGCCACTATTGCCACTAAGTGTTGGATGTCTTCTTGAAGATTCTTTTGTTTTCACCTCTGCATGGCTTAGTAATGGGGAATCTTCAATGAATTTAAGTCTTGAATAACGATCGCAAACTAGTGTCCCTTCGCTTTCTCTTTATCGATCAACTTGTAAGTTTTACTGCCAGAGAGTTTTCGAGCATGGTTTCCTCCTTTTCGTTCATCATTATCTTGCCATGACATGATAGGGTACCTGTTCTTGTAATTCACTCATGATGAAACAATATCAATATGAAAACCCCCTTGTCTAAGATGATGCATTCTGATCCACCAACTGAGCCCGGAACAAGTGACAGGCTGGGAAGAGGGGCTTAGTGACTGCATAATGTGTAGTTCCAGTAGCTAGGGGAAAATCTTGAGCCCTGAGATTGCGCAGTTCAGGCAGGTCTAAGGGATAGGACTACGCAGTTTCCGGAGCCAGTGGGACAGGCTGAAGGGATGGGCACTGAGAGAGCTCACTACATAGTTCTGGGAGTCAAGAAATTTTGGGATACTACGGGGGTATGCAATTCAAGGGCTCAAGAGATGAGCTTGAGGCTTGAGGTTGCAGAGTGTACAATTTAAGTTGGGCTTGGGGGACAAGATTGCGCAGTTTTGGGAGCTAGTGGGACAGGGTAAGGGAATTAGCACTCAGAGGACACACTTTAAATTTTTGGGAGACAAGGGAGGTAATGATATTGTGCAACTGTGGACTTCAGAGGCTCAGGGGATGTAATTGAGGCTTATGATTGTGCAATTTGAAGTGGAGGCCAAGTTCGAAGGAATAATTGTGCAATTCTGAAGGTCAAGGCTGGAGCTTGAGCAAAAGAAACTGCGCAGTGCAACAGTTCTGAGAGGCAGGAACTGCACATTGTGCAATGTCAAGGGGAAATATCTCAGCTGGAGGACTGGAACTACAAAGTGCGTAGTTCAAGGAGGCCAGGTGAAGCAAAGTTGCTTAGTCAGGAAGCCTTCTCCGAAATGGCTAAGTGTAAGACCGATTAGACTAATGTGAACAATGATAAGACTTTGATTGTGATATCACACTTAGAATACTTGACGAATCAACTACATAGATCACCCAGGACACATGAACATTGCATTTCCCTCTATGTGACCACTTTACGACCATTTATGAGAAGTGTGATACTTAAGATAGACTTTGGGACGACCGTGATGACACTTATGTGACAGTGCTTAGAACTTTGTGAATGAGCGTGACAAATGCTTACATAGTTATAAAAACTCATATAAACAAAGATAGACCCTTGAAACCATCAGAATAAGTTTGTACACATTTTGTGACATCCAATCATGCCAAAAGACAACAATTTACCTAACATGAAAAAGGGAACAAAATACTTCAATAAAGCTCATGAAATAGGCTTCGATGCTTGTGACAACAATGTACAAGACCAAGGAAGGCTAAGAAAATAAGTGTAAGCCAAAATTTTGGAGGGTGTTGTAGTAGCTACAACACTTGGTAAAACACTGGTAGAATTCCAGCCTCTCTGTCTCCGTTAACTTCTTTTGTGTAGGGCCTTGGTTCTTCAGGGAGTATTGATTCATTGTGTAGATTACTTTGGTCTTCCCACTTACCCCATGAATAGAAATGGTCTCCATTATGCCTTCTTGGTTGAACACAACATAAGATTTAGCAATGCCACAATGTTTTGAATTGCGAAGGGTAGTGTAGCTCTCTAGCTTAAGATTTGCACTGTACCACGATGGAGTCATTTAGGAACACAAACATTTCTCTGTTCCCATCAAGCCTGGATAGTTTCCCAGTGGAGTTGTTTGTTTCACCTCTCTACGCATGAACCATTTCTCTTCTTTCACCTTTATTTATTTATTTGAAAGATAATTGTGCATCGACACTTATTTATTTTGGGGCGGAAGAGGGGTCCCAACTTATTGAGAGCAACAGAGGTTGTTCCTTCAGAGAAGCATATGGAGACCTCTAATTTATGTTTGCTCGTTTAGATTTTTTTCCTTCTCTGCTTCTACGACTTGGATAAGCATGAAGATACCGAAACATAAAGACGAGTGTAGGCATGAGTATTCTGGAATAGACATGGGTTCATGGTTGAACCAAAACTCTCCTTATGGAAGGATCATATTTTTTGTCAGAACTTCATCAGCAAAAAGATATAACCGACACAAGGAAGATGGACAAAAGGCTAGCCAAATGTTGAAGTGTCACAAGACTCTTTAGAGTTTGACCACACACATACTTAGAAACCACAACATGTCTAGGTACAACACATATTCCCATGATGAAGACAAAAGGAGACACACAACATGAAAAAAACCAGAAGACAAGAAAAAGAAACTAAACCAAAGCATAATGCAAGAGAAAAGTAAGATAAGACAAGAGATACTAAAGAGGTGAAGCATGGGATGAGTACAAGAGAAGGAAAACTAGAAGGTCGAGGTCATGTATAATGGAATTTCCAATGTAGCCATTGTAATTGTTTCCGACCTGCAATCACAAAGATACGACCAATTAAAACAAATATAAAGTAATGTGCAAGAGAAAAGATGAGAGCTTGAATAATTTGCACAAAAATTTTAAGGTCTTGCCTATGGGCAGAATGATGTGTCACCACCATTACTTTCATCATCCAACTCACACTTTTACCTCTCCGACATAAATCATAATCAAACAAACCTCGAATACTTCTTGCGAATGCACCTTCTTCTATGTCATCCTGCTTAGCAAGCACGAGAAAAGGCTGAAACCTGTGTATTGTAATGGAACTTTCTGAGTAAGATTGCTCCAACCATTCAATAATTCGATCATAAAATTCATGACGATCCTTTTGAAAACCCCGAAATATTTGTAAAGATGGATTTTCAATTAGATGCACGGGATTATAATGAGAATCTTGTGAGGGAAAATAATCTAATCATATTCAACAGTTATGTTGAGACAGTGAGGATTCGACATAACCACCAGTGGAAATTGAAGTGCCTCAACCACTCGACAAAGATCTGAATAGTGAGATGTTGAACGATGAAGATTGAAGGATGTAAAACAACTGGCATTAGATATATTAATGAAAACATGATAACATGAATGACAATCATCAAAGAGAAAATAATGATTAGATAAGTTGATTAAAGCATCAGATTCCCAGTTTGTGGTAAACGAAGATAAATCAATTTGACCAATTATGTGAATGCTTTGAACAATTGAACCAAGTTACTCGTAAGCGAAATGTGACAAATTGTTTTCATGTAATTGGTGAAAAACTATGCAAGCAACGTAATCACGAAAAACATTAAAAGGCATGTCAACACAACATATACATAGGACCAGTCAGGACATGGTGAACAAAGAATAACTTGATTCATGCAATAACTCGTGCATTCATTATTACTCAAGAGGATCTCAGGTGTGATGAAGAACAAGATTTGTGATATGATATTTGCAAGGAAAGTTAGGAGTTGCTCATCATGAAATAAACTTGATAGATATGATTCCTTCAGCCAAAGATGGTCTTTGGAATGATCAACTTCACAATTCCATGACTCTATGAGAGATACACATTCCAAACCCGAGTTTGTTGGGAGAGATTTGCATGAAGATGAATGAACTGAAAAATATTCATGAATCTAGTCAGAAGTAAAATCTTGAAAATTTGAAAGATCACATTTGAGATACCAAACATTTCTCAAGAAGAAATTTTCATTGAGTGAAACCATGCAAAGAGAAGGATCATGCGGGAGAAACCAGATCTGACTTAGTTCGAGGGGCTTACGCGAGTTGCAAGATCTTAACATAACCGTCAACGAAATTTGAAGTGCCTCGACTCCCTGGCAGGTCCCATAACTTTCCAAGATTTTAAAATCACATTTTGAAGATTGTACCAGATCATGCATGGTTTGAGGATGGCTGCTACCATTGGTTTCAATAATGTCACTGCTCATCGGATGGCAACCATCTTTGTCACTGATTCTACCATATTTTTCAACTTCAACAAATAGATTACTCAAGTCAAAAGATTCTTTTTATCGCAAATTCAAAGACGAATGAATCAGGGACATTTCACGAGCAAGCTTATTTGAAGAGTTTACTTCATGTAAGATAAGAGACGATGAGGGATGGGAAGAGTACTCAATGATTTCATTGTTTCCATTTGTGTCATGGATAATCTCACCAACTTGTGCCAATTGAGAGGTTGACTCATCGGATGAAGGACTTGAAGAACATATAGTATCTTCGTCGCAAGTAGATGCATCGCAGATGGTAGAGCGCAAGGGATGGTGAGATGAAGAGGAAGTTTCGATAAGCATATCTTCTTTGACAGAATCAGATTCTGGATCTAAAGTAAAATTTTCATGAGAAACCAAAAGATCAGTTGATGCACCTGGGAAATCGTGATCACATACATTAACAAAGTCATCATCGTTGGAATGATTGTTGCCCAAGGCTATAGATTGATCGAAAAAATTGATTTTATTCGATTTTATACCGAGCTAAGAATCATCCAAGAATGGAAATGCATTATTTTTACATGGAGGATTCTGAAAAAGAGAGGAAATATTGAAAGCATATCCACCTTCCTGCTCCTCTACCTACGTAATGTGACTACCTTGTACCTAATCGCAATTTGGACCAACAGTGTGAAAACCAAGAGAGTGTGAAAAACTAGTTGGTGCAGTAGATTGATCGAGTGGGTTGTTATCACAAAATATGACCTTGATAGGTTGTTGATCAAGCAGACTCTAAGTAACTCTTTCAAACCAATCTTTTGGTTGAGGCTTAGCCTCCTCAACCTGAGAGGGCTCTCTCAATAAGTTTAAGATTTTTTATTAATGATTAGATGGCTAACTCTAGGAACAAAATGGACAAATGTATAACTGGTTGACTGGTTGAATCAAAGATTAGGAAAGATCTATTGGGCTATGGATTCAAGATGATCTTCAACAAAACAACATGATCAAAAAAACATGGAAGTCAAGGCACTTAGAATTTAGGTTTATAAATAAGACAGTAACACAATGAAACAACACAGTTTACAAGCATGTGAAGGAAGTTAGAGAATTTTTCTATGAATTATAAGTATCACAAGCTCATGCCACTGCAAATAAGTAATTGAACAAGGCCATAAGAACATCAAACACATAAACTCCTTGTGAATCTTGAGTAGTCAAACTGATCTCTGTATTAAGTATGAAAACCACAATTTCTTACAATAACACAACTTTCTTTTGCTAATGAAATTACCAACCCTGAGGAATTCAATTCTCAAGCTTTATATAGAGTTTTACATCCTTGGATACTATGATCCACCTTTAGAGGAATTCAAATTCCTAACTTAGACACCTATCCATTCACAAAACAAACTACTTAATTAGAACTTGACAGCTAGCTGTCTTTAAGAGTCCTAATACAAATAGGAGTAAAACTCCTAAAACATGCTTTCAATAACCTTATCTGGGTCTTTAATACATTATTTAATCATTTGCCCACCCATGTCTTCAAGCTTGATTATTTCCACAGTGCTATTGCAAAACCTGCTGAGTCATGACCTAACTGTCCTGAAAACTAGGAGACAGAGTTCCTCCTTTTAAGGCACTTAATCCTTTATGCTTATCTTCAAGCAGTTTTGCTGGTGTACATGTGGCATGCATAAATAATCCATAAAAAAATCATTTTTCCACCTGTGTAAGAAAAGAACTCTCGAATAGATGAAAAAGAGAATGAAACATGATGGTGTTGCTAAAATAGTTTGTTTTTGTAGCACAACTTTAATATCATTTATGGAATAATTCTTTGAACCATTCTGCATCACTGCCATCTAAAAATTTATCAATGATCCTCATATGTCTACCAGAAATCATCAAAACTTGGACTTGATCAGACCTTACCTTCGAAATGCATCTATAAAGTGATAAAAAGTCACCTTCAGCAGTTTCGTAGCGCGCTACGAAACTGTTGTGTATGCTCTTTTTTCGCCACGGCCTTCAAAATCTGCAGTTTGGGAATTTTTCAAAATTTTCATAGAGACTGATATGAACACAAAAAATAAAAACAACTTACCCTTATAAGATGTTCTTCTTCAAAATTTGGTCTTCACCTTAATGAAAGACTGACCTATAAATTTATCATTTTCTGCACTGTTTTTATCTGAAAAATAGGTGTTGAGACAGAGCTTATATCTTTTGATCCCTGATGGTTGTTACAAAAATGGAGGAGGTTTTTGTAGATAAGAATGTTTATAAGAAAAATCTTTCTCATTTTTTTTGAAAACCGACTTCATTTGTCAGAAATCTGCTTTATAAAATCATGTATAAAACAAGAAAATTCAGAATCCTGCAAATAAGTCTCAAAGGAAACTTCGAATCTCCAAATTGGTAGCACCTGGGAGAAATTTTAAAGAGGTTTTTGTTCCTCGTTATGTTCCTAGAAAAAACCTCCTTCAAATTTTTGAAACTCATCTTCATTTGCCTGAAAATTCCTTTTGAAACCAACAGCTCAAAACAGTCTAAGGAACACACAAATCCACTTGAAGCTCCTGGTAGAAATACATGTAACCTGTCTGGATTAAAACTTGTGTGAAGCTGAGGTCGTCCATGATAGCCTTATTTTATCCTTTCATCTTCATGGCAATTTCCCTTTATAACCCAAACTGCCCTCTTAAAAATATGACAGCTGTAAAGAACTTTTTGGACAGCAAGTTGTTTGTCACAAAGTTAACTTTTCAAAGGTGACAACTGACTGATACATGCAAAGGTTGAAACGTAAATGATAGAGAGGAGCTTGGGTAACTTGTTTAAGGAATGATGTTCGAATGTGGAGAGAAAGGTAACAAAATGAGGGAGTGGAAAGCAACAACCACTTCATCAACCAATAAAAATAACTCTGTTTTTCCTGAAAAAGAAGGTTGCACTCCTAAGCTCCTACCTTTTGATCCTTGATAGTTGTTACAAAAATGGAGGAGGTTTTTGTAGATAAGAATACTTGTAAAAAAAACCTCTTTTAGTTTTCAAAAATGAGTTTTAAATTGCTCAAGAACCCCCTTGGAAGTTAACTACTAAAAACAGAAAAACAGGGTTTTTGCCTCATAATGCGCTATGAAATTAGCTTGTTTTCGTAGCGCAAATCACCTTTTTGGAACTAGCTGCGGTACAAAACTGCAGATTCTTGTAGGATTTCAAAAATTTAACCCTAGACTTAATGGAAAATGTGACCTATTTGACCATGAAGTGAACCTAAAGGACTTTATTTGGAAATGAAAGATGACATTTTAAGACTTCAAACCCTATCACTTACCCTTTTATCAAGACTAAAATGAATTTTAGACCTCCTTGAAATCATGACCAAAAGCAGAGTTGACATAATGATGTTTTGAGAATTTTTGGGTGATAACATGGGTCATGGTTCAAAGAGTCATGGCATGTAGCTGATAGAGGATAACAAAAATCTAGATCAAATTCGAGACTAGAACTATGAACAGTGACAACATCTTGCGGAATCGAGGAGTTCGTCTTCACCATAGGCTTCATGAGAAATGTTGGAATTTCTTCCATTGACTCTGAATCATGAAAAGTGAAAACAGAGTGAGAAGATGGATTAGAAATTTGATTTGCAGATTTCCCAACTTTACAACCTCCGTAAGGAGGCACCTGCATTGGGACTAGAAAAGGAGGAGGAAAAGGAAGAAAAGGGGCACTAGATTCCTCCTCTAAAATTGAGGGTGTCTCATGATTCACAAGAGTTGTGGAAGTAGGAAAATCAGGGGGTTTAGGTTCATTGTGTAAAGAGATAAGAACCAAGCGCTCAAATTCTTGCTTCAAGTCTTGATTCATGTCCTTTTCAGGCATTTCACAACAAAGGTGAAGGAATCGATCAGCAAAATCCTCAACTGACTCATTAGGCTTCATTCTTAAGAGATCGATTCTTTTGCAAACATCTCGATAATTATGCCTATCAAAGTCTTGATGAAGTTCCCTTGGGAAATGACGAAGGGAATTGATGGAAGCAAGTGGCATGGTATGGCACCATCGATTAACACGACCTTCAAGGGTGAGGAAGAAAAGCACGCAAGCAAACTCTTCATCGTTGATTGCGTAAGCTTCACAAAATTTTAGAAAATCAGAAATGTGCTTGGTTATGGATGTTCCATCCTCACCATCAAACTTTAACTGGGACAAGTGATAGAGAGGCTCATCGGAGATTGAAATTGATAAAGGGAAAAATTAGAGAAACACCCTAGGAGTAAGAATTGAGTATGAGAAATTTTAGATAAGAGATTCAAACCAGATTCAATAAGATCAACTTGTCATTTAGCCCTCCTTCTAGCGCCACTATTGACGGTGCTAGAAATCTTTCAACCAAGGGGTCTCCCCAATGTGAAGTCCCAATTAAACCTCACACCGTTTGGTGTAGGATCCCCATCTGGAATATTGGCCCGATTTCCATATATCTTAAAGATATTCCTTGGCTCTAACTATCAATCAGAGAGAGAGAGGGATGCAATGGTGTCTTAAAAAAGAAAGAAGGTGTGCTTGGTGAGTGTTTAGTTGTAAATGTGTCAAGGTTCTTCTACTGCGGAGAGGGGAGAAAAATAAGCCTCTAAGTGAGAGGTAGTGGTACTACCTAATAAGAGACACAGATGAACCAAAAGGATTCATCTAACATCCAGCGAAATAGTCCACAGAGGATGCGATGATCATTCCAACCAACAAATGAAGAAAGATCTGTCTAATATCCCACGGAATAGTCCAAAGGATGGGAAAGCAAATAATGACCATTACAACACATTCTCAATAAGATAAGTATTAAAATAATCAAAATAGTTCAACTATCTTAGCATATGTGAAAGCAAACATGAAATACAAACATTTGCATAATAGCCTTACAAACATTCATAATCCATGCATGAAGAATGCGATGGCCTTGAAGTCTTTTGTTATCAAGTAAAATTTCTAGGACACATGTTTACAATGTACATAACTAGCTCCAATAGTGGAGCATTGGAGCCACTCCTTACTCCTCAAAAAACTAGCTTATCTCTTTAAGGCCTTGTGGGAGGAGCCAAGGTGAAAATTCCTTTTGCTCATACAATGATGGAGTATATATAACCAAGGGGTGATGCTTCCCCTTCCTTGTGACATTTTGAATACCCTCATGACTGTTTGACTTCCTATGACTTTTCAACTTACAAGACTTTTCATATTCTACACATGTCCTTTGGACTTTCACTTTACAATACATATGGTACATCATTGGCCACAAGGTGTGGCATGTGACTACTCATGACATGACATGAAATGACACTACTGACATGGACTGCTTGATGATGCAGAAATGTCAAGCCACTGTTGTTGCTAAGTGTTGGATGTCTTCTTGAAGATGCTTTTCTTTTCACCTCCGCATGGCTTGGTAATGGGGAATTTTCAATGACTTCAAGTCTTGATTAACGGTTGCAAACTAGTATCCCTTTGATTTCTCTTTATCGATCAACTTGTAAGTTTAGTTGTGAGAGATTCTTTGAGCATGATTTCCTCTTTCTTCTTGATGAGCCTCGATATTGCAACAAGAATGTTGCAACTCCCAAGGCTACTAACTTTAATTAGCAACCCGGGGTTCGTACAAACTTAAGAGGTATCAGCACTATATGTGTAGCGTGCAATGTGTCCTTCCTTTTTTGTCATGAGAGGAAAGAAATGTTACCTATTTGCAAGAATGAAAGACTAAATTTAAAAATGCTTGTAAAGTAACATGAAATCCTCTATCTACTTATTAACACACTTTACTTGCAAAATGAGCCTATTTTAACCCTATTTGTCACATGTGATGTTTTAACTAATCTAACCATGAAATATGATCTATAGAGTACTAACTAATGTGTGCATGCGTAAATATAAAAGAACTAATTTTTTAATCTTTTTGCTTTATAAATGCAAATGATAATCTTTCCTTGATCTTTAGCAGGGGAGACATGTGTGGAGGAAGAGGGGTACAATGATTTTGATGGCTTGGAGGTCAAGTAGGGACCTAATCCTAGCTTCAATGATTATTTTTCTCAATTCGGGCTCAAAATAGGCCGCTACAGGATTTCCTACAAGATGTACTAATTCTCCTACATGATCCCCTAGTTCTCCTACAGGATCCCCTGTTTTACTACAGAATGTTACATATTTACTATACGAAATTATAATTCATCGAATGACCAAGAAAATCAAATCCAAATTGGATGGGATAAAATTTTTTATTGACTAGGATGTCTTAGGTCTCCATTCCAAGTGGAATCATTCAAAAAGACCTCGGTTAACCCATGCCAAAAAATAGCAGAAAATTACTAGTCTAACATCTAGAAATTCGAGAACGAGTGAGCTAGTAAATCCATCAAATGCCTAACCTAATCAAGTGCAAATTCAATGGGGTGATTTTTTTTATTAAATAGAATGTTTTTGTGATCTAATGCAAGTGGAACCAACTCGATTGAATCTCGTTAGCATGCTCTAAAAAATAGCATAAATTTATTGTTCTTTGCCACAAAGGAGTTCCAGAAATCTAGATTTGGGAATAATAAAGATAATCCAAGTATATCAATGATTACTATGACCTTATAAAGCTTTTCTAAGGGTGAAATGATGATTGTGATCCTGTAAAAGAACTTACATCAACCATTTATCCCAATCCTACAACAAGAAACCATTAATAGTAAATGCAGAAATAGAAAGAAATAAAAACAAGAGATGCATATGAATAAGAAGTGAAAAGAAGGAAAGAAAATGATACAAAATGGCTCTGAGGCTCTTTGGATGGCCAAGCCCAAGGAAACTGAGAGACCTATGGAGGAGAACAAGATTTAGAATATGAATATGACACCAATATTCATTTTTTGATCAATACAATTACATCCCTGCAAGAAAATACAATGGAGCTGCAGAAATACGAGTTCTCTCCACAAGAACACTAATGAAATTCAATATCTAGAGGAAAATTCGACTTGGTACTTATACAAAATTATTAGGAATCATTCCCCATGAATGGAGGAAGCTTTCCCCACCAAAATCCCTTGATTAGTTGATCTGGTTCCCAATACTAGGAATCTGCATTAAAAGGCCTAGAACACATTCCTAGATTTTCTCAATCATTGGAGTTCCACAATCTGTGCCATAATTCCACAATATCTTGTTGATTTATTATTTAATAGTGATCCTCATGTAATAGGGAGCAAGTCCCTAAATTATCTCCTCCTCCAAATCTTCATAATTTGCCCAATATTCTCATAATATTCCATAAAAATAAATAATATTAGGCACGAATTTATGATGGTCATAGGCCTTAATTTATGTTTAATTTAGAGGCATGGGCCTTAATTTATGTCTAATTTAGAGGCCCATCACTTCTCCTTCTTCATAATTTTTCCATGACATGATAGGGTACACGTTCCTGCAATTCACTCATGACGATACGACATCAATACAAAAACCCCCTAGTCTAAGATGATGTATTCTGATCCACCAATTGAGCTCGGAACAAGTGACAAAATGGGAAGAAGGGCTTAGTGACTGCACAATGTGCAATTCCAATAGTCAGGGGAAAAGCTTGAGCCCTGAGACTATGTTGTTTAGGTAGGTCTAAGGGACAAGATTGCGTAGTTTTTGGAGCTAGTGGGACAGGCTAAAGGGATGTGCATTGAGAGAGCTCACTATGTAGTTTTGGGAGTCAAGGAAGATTGGGATACTATGAGGCTGCAATTCAAGGGCTCAGGGGATGAGCTTGAGGCTCGAGGTTGTGAAGTGCACAGCTTAAGACGGGCTTGGGGGACAAGACTACGCATTTTTGGGAGCTAGTGGGACTGGCTGAGGGAATGAGCATCATGAGGAAACACAGTGTAGTTTTTGGAGACAAGGGAGGCAAGGCTATTGTGAAACTATGCATTTTAGAGGATCAGGGGATGAGATTGAGGCTTGTGATTACATAGTGTGCAATGTAGGCCGAGCTGGGAGGAATGATTACACAATTTTGGAGGTCAAGGCCAAAGCTTGAGCAGAGAAACTATGCAGTGCAGCAGTCCTAAGAGGCAGGAACTGCTCATTGCATAGTGTCAAGGTGCAAGGTCTTAGCTAGAGGATCAGAACTACGTATTACGTAGTTCAGGGAGGTTGGGTGTGAAGCCAAGTTGCTTAGTTAGGAAACCTTCTCATAAATGACTAAGTGTAAGACTGGTTACAATGATGTGAACAATGATAAGACTTTGATTGTGATATCACACTTAGAATACTTGACGACTCAACAACATAGATCACCTAGGACACATGAACAATGCATTTCCCTCTGTGTGACCACTTTACAACCATTTACGACAAGTGCGACACTTAAGATAGACTTTGGGATGATCATGACGACATTTGTGTGATAGTGCTAAGAACTTTGTGAATGAGTGCGACATGTGTTTACATAGTTAGAACAACTCATATACACAAAGATAAACCCTTGAAACAATCAGAATATGCTTGTACACATTGTGCGACAACCAATCATGCCAAAAGACGACAGTTTACCCAACATGCAAAAGGGAGAAAAATACTTCAAGAAAGCTCATGACATAAGCTTCGGTTCTTGCAACAACAATGTACAAGACCAAGGAAGGCTCTGAAATTGAGTGTAAGCCAAAATTTTCGAGGTTGTTGTAGCAACTACAACACCTTCCTTCTTGTTTCATGACTATAATCTTCATCTTTCATATCTATTAGTGTTGTTTCAATACAAGTTTTATCAACTACTTATTTAGAAAAGTAATTAGCATAGAAATCATATTCTTTTAGTATTTCATAAGCACTAATCTTATTACTACAAGAATTTGTAATTCTTGTAGTTACTCTGTTTTCTAAGAAATAGTCAAATGAAAAATAGGAATTCATACTTGTTTAATTTTTCCTCAATGGAGTACATGACTTGCTAAAGTTTAAATGTACTTAAGGATCATAAATTAGTCTTTATTGAAGGATTTGAATGAATTTTATACTTAATATAAATATTAGTTCGATGCCAAGTACTAAGTTAATAGCTACTAGTCACTAATCACTAGCTACTTGTTCCTAGTTCTTAGATATTTAAAATTTTGATTAGAAACTAGTTATAAGAGTATATATTGATCAAGCATACTTAGTTTTGATTAGTAGATCTTGATTTGACTAGCTTAGATATCTTTTGTTTTCACTGGCTTGATATATTTTGGTTTGACTATCATAGATGTCATAGTTTCATTTGATAAGCTATGTGACTTTTCTATTGCATCATAGAATTTGTACTTTTTCCCATAGCCATAGATTTCAATGTCATTTCTGATTTTTTATTATCATAAGTCAGTTGTTTGAAAAATTAACATAATTGGTCAAATCAACTTCGCACTGAGAGTCCTTTCACCAACTTGCTAGGAGAAGAAGGCCACAAGTTCTTGAATAATTTGTTTTTTTGCCTTGAATCTTTCAAACTCTATAGTCCCTACTTTTTTTTACTGCTTTCCTAGAATAGAATGATGGTTTGAGAACATGTTATCTAAATGGATGAGTATAAGACTATGAGTGAACACTCATATTCACTCTCACAGATGGGAAAGGTTGTAGTGCATTCTCATCCTTGGAATTAGTATTGGGTCTAGATTAACTAAGTTGATTAAAACAATACTAGAGTGTCCACTTGCCTCCACTGGAAAGGAGGGCCCCAAATTATTTGTCAGACTCATTGATTGAAAACCATTTGATCTTTTTATTTCCATCATTTGAGTGAAATATTGACATTTTGAATATGATTGCATAGAGAACTTGGATTTGTGTGAGAAATCCCAGTATATGCCTAGTCCAAAGTATTGTTAAGTCAAGTCAGTGTGATTTCTATTTCAAGCTTGTGTGAATAGATTAAAATTTTTGTTTCATGTTTCCTTAACTTAGTTTCTAGTTTTGACTTAGAAGTGACAATCAAACTAACTTTGATCCTACACATATTGTGCTTTCACATCACAAGTTTACCAACCTAGATTAATAAATTAAATGTAAAGGAATTCTAGTAAAATTGAATTAACCAACAATACCATTAGCCAATTAATCTTGATTTATACATGAAGGAAAGTCCAAAGAACAAACCCTTTATATTTGAGGCATTTTGTCTAGAAAACACATTGTTTCAAGAGAATATTTCCACATGGTAGCAGGATGTCATAACAAAAAAGGACACCCACTATGCATATATTTCAATACGGACTTCAAAACATTAAACTAAGGCTAAAGATATGGAATAAGGAAGAAATTAAAGGAAAAGAAAGAAATTAAAGACAAGGGTGAAATTATACAACAATAAATGATACTAATAGGAAGAATAGAGAGCTTGAATGAGGAAGAAACATAATTACATACCTAGTTGGAAATTTGAAATAAGTAAGAGGAATTTCTTTGGAGACAAAAGTATAGGGTCTAAAGGCTCTAAGAAGGAGAAAAAAACTCTAAGTTCTTTCACAAGTCTATGATCCATCATTCAAACAACAACTTTTGAGCGCTAAAAGATAACCAAGGTAATAAATAACTAAGAAATAGGATATAAAATCTTAACTGCTACATTATTGCCATACAATGCTAACATTACCATTGCCATATTGACATTAGGATATTCAAAAGATCACTCAATGCATCCAAAAGATTATTATTTATGAGTATAATTCCACCTTACCAGGAAAATAATCGTGGAGGAAGTGAAGCAAGCTGTCATGGATATGTTGAAAAGTAAATCCCCAAAACCATATGGCTTCACAATGAATTTATTCCATGCATGCTAGTCAATAATTAAATAAGATGTCCTAGAAGTAGTCAAAGGCTCCCAATAGTACTCAAATTTTCTTCCTACCCTCAAATCTACTTTATTTTCTTTAATCCCCAAGGAGGATAGAGTTGAGGACTCCCTATGCTACATTCTGCCCCTATCAAGGTATTCAACAAGGGGGGCACACTCTTTGTTCATGTTCATTCTAAAGGTGGAACACATGGGATGTCACCTCAAAGTAGTTATGGTTGAAGGATGACCTAGAGGTTTAAGACTTCATGGATAAGATATTGTAGTTTCTCATCAACAATTTGTAGTTGACACAATGCTTATCGTAACTCGTACATTGTTATTATGAAAAATAGTACAATCACTTGTACACAATAAAAGGCATACAAAGTTAGTAAGAAAAATGTACAGGGGACACATTTTGAGTTGGAGACATTATGAAAAGTGAAAATAAAAAGTTTTGCTAAACTTGACTTTAAAAATCAACCCTCGTAGGTGCTCCAAAGACATTTAATTGCACCCTCATGAATTTTTATTCGATAGCCACAAGGGTCATAGAAATCCCAGTAAGCACTTCAGGAGGCACATTTTCTTGAAAAACACTCAAACTCTTGACATGATGGGTTGACCATTTGAGCCTCTAGCCTAAAGAAGCGTTAATGTAAGGGGGATGGTAGCTCTCTTCTCATTTATGCACCAAACAACCTTATTCATGATCCAAAGGAGGGAGAGAGTGTTAAAAAATTCTATAAATGCGTGAGCATGGAGAGACAAAAACAAGAATAATTTGTGCATTGTAATTCTACCAAAATCTCTCCAAATCAATCAAGCATACCAATGCTAAGAGGATTCCACCATTTAAGAGAGTTTTGTTTGCTTCTCTGAGAGAGAAAGAGATTGTAAAAGAGATTGAGAAGGGGAAATCCTTGTTGAGAGCTACCAAACACCATTTATCAATCAACTCTCTTCAAGTGTCTTTGAAATAAATTTGTAACTCTACCACTACCACCAATAAATAAGGAGGACCCTTTTCCTTCTCCTTTGTTGATTTGTTTTGTTTCATTGGCATGCTTTAAGTTGTTTTAGTTTAGTTCTGTTTTAGGTTTGGTTCATGCATTATTTCCACTTAATCCAATGCTTTTTTATTCCATGTTTAATCACTAACATCATTTAATGTTTATATATTTCCTTGTAGGAAGCAACCAAATACAAGGAAGGTGGATTTAGGACTCATATGCTATCACATACACCATACAAAATTTCGACTCCACTTAGTTACATTTTTTTATCTAATTTGGTTGTTTTTTAGGCCTTTGGCCACTATTTCTTCATTTGGTTTTAGTCACACAATTTTTTTGAAGCCTTGTAGGTCTCCATTGGGCTTGTCCGTGGCCTGGAAGCCTCCTTTTTTCAAATTTTCAGGTCAATCTCATGGCTTTCTTCAGATCCAATCGTGCGAGTCTTATGACTGTGTAGAACATAACCTATGAGACACACAAAGAACCATAATTCTCATCCTAATTTACTTTTCCAGAGTGTTTTGGCAACCTTTAGTGACCTGCTTGCACTCCTGCAATTTTATTTATTTATTTTCGCACTTCTGCAATATATATATATATATATATATATATATATATATATATATATATATATATATATATATATATATATATATATATATAGATATAGATATAGATATATATATATATATTAGCCATCACAAGTAGAGTAGTTTGCTTATTTTTACTTTTAAAATTTTTATATGTTGGGACTAGGAGTAGTGTGATTAAGAATGTGAGTAGGCCGTCCCTCCCTTGCACCCTTTTTTCAAACCTGTGGGGGGACTCGAAAAGGTTCTAAAATACTACATACCATCTCCCTTTTAGTTGGAAAATTACATATAACTTAACTAGGAAAGAAGTAAGTGACCCAAATCCACACATCTTTTACTTGGTTTGCAAACCAATCTTATTTTTGGGACTAGGAGTTGGTGTTAGTAAGAAAGAGAGTAGGCCCTACCTCCCTTTCACCCTTGTAGAAAACATGTGGGGCGAACTGAAATGTTTCTCAAAGCACTAATCTTCCATCTCCTTATATGGTCATCTAGCATAATTAGGAAAAGTAAGTGGCCCATAATCCACACATATTTTTATTTGATTGCAAGGAACAACATAACATAGTGTAATTAGGGGGAATTTTAAAGGATCATCACATATCCACATTGTTGCAATTCAAACACTTTGTATGTTCACCATTCACCTTGCACACACCATCACATCACACACTAAACTCACTTAAACTTTGTGTAAAGGGTATGCTCTTTTGCAATCTTTGTACTTAGTTTATTTTGAGTTTACATTTTTCGGACACCCTAAGCAAAGCAAAGACTCTTTAAAAAGTAACCTTAACTTAAACCAATTAAATGCTCCATTGGGGTCACAAAATAATTTATAGTTCAAGTTAGGAACATGGGGGTAGGCATCCCATAAGCTGACGTGGTTATTCTTCATTTGAAACATAGAAGTTGTCTTTTAGTGAACTTTCAAATCCTACATAATCCAGTGACAAAACCAATAATGGGATGACACTCATGAAGGGGCAAGGCCTAGACAATGGATTATCATGAGCTTCTTTGTTGTCTTCCAACACTTGATAGGGGCTCTGGGACCAAAGTTAACAACCAGAAGTTGAGATTCTTTCATTCCCACTGGATGTAGGTAGCTTAGTGGCCAAAACCTTAGGGTATCTTTCCCTATAGGTGGTGGGTGTAGGATCACTTGCACCTGGAGGCAATTTTGATCAAGCTACTGCAAGCATCACCAGTACTTTCAGGACATGGTCCTCATACCCCTCATTATAACCCTCTTCCATACCCTAGTTGGTTTTCTCTAGCTAGAAGCATCACCAATACTTTTGGTACGTGGCTCTAATACCCTTCTACAAAACCTTCACAAGGTCTAATTACTGATTGAGTGGAAGGATGTTAGTTGTTTTAGGATTTTTATCATACGCAAAACCTCATAAACCCTTTTGTTGATTATTTCACACTTAAATAATTCAAATTGAAAATTAACCATTTATTTTCACAACATCTCATCACACACTTACTAGGGCACCATAGTGGGCCCTAGGGTTTCTCGTCACTCTAGGCACCTACAAGACCTCCCACCTTTGTCAGGAGGAGTTCTTGGTCTCTCACCATTATGTCATAGGAGGCAGTTCACAACTACTTTGTTTGACATATCCATTCTCGGTGTGACTTTGTTAGAATATGGTTCCTCTCAAAGCACCCCTACCACCACCGCTTAGGGTAACACCAACACTACCCCACAGGGTACCCCTACCAACACTACCTCGTATGGGACTCCTATTAACACCTCACTACAAGCTCATACTGCCATGGAAAACACTAAAAATATGCCATTTGTAGCTTCATTGAACCTCTTAGATATTACGAAACTCACAAGTGACCCAATTGTGCATGATGCCCAATTTCCCCCTATGCTAACCAAGTTAACATCGAACATCCCTAAATTCAAAGGAAAATTGGGGGAAGATCCCACCAACCATATCAGGACCTTTCATTTATTGTGTTCCTCCAACAACATTATTAAAGACTCAGTTTGACTAATATTATTTCAACGCAACCTCACTGAATATTGTGAAATGGTACGTTAGTGAAGCCAAATGTTCACGTGGAACCTTTGAATCTTTAGCCAACTCTTTCCTGACCTTATTTTAGCTCCCAGTTCACCATGACATAGGCTATAATTATTAACCCACTTTTGACAAACTACCTCCACCCATATTTTAGATCATGTGAATGGAGGAAGCTTTGTATTCTTTGCAAAGTGGTCCAGTATAGACCATCGCATACATCAGGCTACCGACTGCACTTGCATATGGAACACGGCACATGTCCTCTTCCTCTTCTTGTGTCTTGGGACACTGTTCAGCAGATAACTTTACACCTACAGGAATAGGAACCTTCACCGGTTTACTATCCTGCATATTAAACCTCTGTAATATTGTCTTGACATACTTCCTCTGGTTTAACCAGAGCTTCCTCTTTGTCTGATCTCTTTTAATTTCCATGCCCAAAATACAGTTTGAAGCACCAAGATATTTCATTTCGAATTTGGAGGACAAATGGGTCTTCAAATCTTGGATAATTTCTTTGTCATTTCCAACCAATAACATATCATCCACATACAAGACCAGATAAATAACACGGTCACCAATTAATTTAAAATACACACAGTGATCTGATTTGCTTCTGGTGAAGCCAAGTCCCCGTATAAATGTATCAAACTTCTGATACCACATCCTTGGTGATTGTTTTAACCCATACAGAGACTTCTTTAACTTGCATACCAGTTCTTTCTTACCCTTCACCACAAAGCCTTTAGGTTGCTTCATGTAGATCTCCTCTTCCAAATCCCCATTAAGAAATGTTGTCTTCACATCCATCTGTTCTACCTCAAAATCAAAAGCAACAACAACAGATAAAAGTAATTTAATAGAAGTTACCTTGGCAACAGGAGAAAAAATATCACCAAAATCAATTCATGGCACCTAGGAATAACCTTTTGCTACCAATCGAGCTTTGTATTTCTCCACCTTTCCTTATACATTTGTCTTCTTCTTGAACACCCATTTTCTGCCAATGGGTTTCCTTCCAGCCGACAAATCCACCAGATCCCAAGCCTCATTTTTGTGAAAAGATGCCATTTCATCAACCATGGCTTCTTTCCAGAGTTTTCCATCCTCTGAATCTATTGCTTCCTTCACAGTTCTGGGATCATCATCAGTAATAGATAAAGTGAAATTTGAACAGAAAGCAGATGGACTATACCTTTCTAGCTGCCTTCTTTCTCGAACTGATCTTCTCACACCTGGAGTTTGTGGCTCTTCATCTTCTAATTCCTCTTCTGTTGTAGAGTCTGATTCTTCCTCCTTTAGCTCAAACTCTGTCTTCTCGGGTTCCTTTGGTTGGACTTCATGTTTAACAACATCTTTCACCTCCCTGAACACCACATCTTGGCTATACACAACCTTCCTTGTTACTGGGTTCCAAAACTTATAAGCCTTTAAACCATCCTTATACCCAATAAAGATGCACTTTTCAGATTTACTATCCAACTTGGTTCGTTTCTCCTTTGGAACATGTACATATGCATCACATCCAAATACCCTTCAGATGTGAAAGAGAGGGTTTCTTACCAGTCCATACCTCTTGTGAAGTCTTATCCTCCAACACTGATGAAGGTGATCTATTGACCAAGTATCATGTTGTCTTCACTGCCTCTGCCCAGAATTCCTGTCCTAACCCGACACCACTGAGCATGCTTCTTGCCCTTTCCATCAACGTCTTGTTCATTCTTTCTACAACTCCATTTTGCTGAGGTGTATATGGAGTAGTCTTATACCGTGCTATACCACACTTCTTACAGAATTCTTGAAGTTCCTTACTGCAAAACTCTCCACCATTATCTGTCCTCAGCACCTTTATCTTCTTCTCTGTCTGGTTTTCCACCAGAGCCTAAATTATTTAAACCTATCAAAGACTTCAGATTTCTTCTTAAGGAAATATATCCATGTATTCTTTGAGAAGTCATTTATAAATGATACATAGTACATAGACTTACCCAGTGATGGAACCTTCACAGGTCCAAACACATCACTGTGCACAAGCTCTAATATATGTTTCACCCTCTTACCACCAGAGGGTAAACTCACTTGATTCTGCTTCCCATATACACAATTTTCACAGAAATCAAAATCCAGAGAGCTATTACTCATACCTTCTACCATACCTTTACCATGAAGTATTCGAAGGCCCTTCTCTCCAATATGTCCAAGCCTTTGATGCCACAGCATGGTCTTCTCTCCAGAGACCACTATATTTTCTGCTCCACTTTCAAGAACCACGGAACTATGACACCCATCAACAATAGTGCTACCTTGCAGCTTGTACAAAGTTCCAATTCGAACTCCCCACATCAATACCAGTGCCCCCCGAACCATCTTGCAGGTATCCTTCTCGAACACTGTTTTTACACCTACATCATCCAACTTGTTTACAGAAATCAGATTTCTGGCTAATGCAGGAATATGCAGAACACCCGGAAGTGTTCTAACCCTTCCACCTTGCAACTTCAACTTTACTTTTCAGTGACCAATGATTCTAGCCTTCTTGTCATCCCCCAAGAAGAAATCACCACCATCATATTTCTCATACTTGCAGAACCACCCTCTATGGGGAGTGAAGTGAAAGGATGCACCTGAGTCAATCAACCATGCCTCATGATCTACATGTGTACTTGAATAAGCCAAGTACACATCCCCACCTTCATCTGAGGTGGTTTTCGCCTCTGCAAAAGGAGCATCATTAGATCCATTTCCTTTATTAGGAGCTTTAGATTTACAGTCCCTTTTGTAGTTCCCTTGCTTTCCGCATTTCCAACACACCACCTTTACAGGTTTTCCTGGAGATTTAGATCTGCCTCTAGATTTAGATCTCCCACTTGATGACTTATTTTTGTTTCTGTTCTGGGACCGTCCTCGTACAGACAAGGCATCACCATTCTGGCTCTCCATATTTTTCCGTCTTATCTCATCCGTCAGCAATGATGAGACTATTTCATCAAACTGCAAGGCAGTTGCATTGCTACCTATTGCAGTAACCAGACTATCCCACGAATCTGGTAGAGAACATAACAAATTGATGCACTTATCTTCATCTGAAATTTTAATATCAACAGATAATAACTGACTTACCATAGTATTAAATGCGTTCAGATGTTCTGTCACCAAGTCTCCATCTTTCATCCTCAGGTTATATAGCTTTTTCCATAGGAACAGTTTATTCACTAGAGACTTAGATTGGTACAAAGTCCCTAACTTTTCCCACAAAACCTTCGTCGTAGCTTCCCCCGATACATTCAGCAATATTGAATCTGAGACACACAATCGTATTGTGCTCTTTTCCTTCCGATCCAACTTCTTCCATTCTTCATCGGACACTCCCGTTGGTTTAGTACCTGGATCTACCGTGATCCACTGATCTTTATCCACCAACAGATCCTCCATCTTGAGGTTCCACAACTCAAAACTCTGACCATTAAATTTCTCGATCTCTATCTTTCCACTGCTCGCTATCTTCTTTCACCACCAGAATCAATCTTGCAGATCTCCCACTGAACAGGGTCTACCACAGGCCCGAGCGAAATCCCCCAGCAACAAAGGCATCCCCTTGAAGCCAAAATAGCTCTGATACCAAATGTAGGTTTTAACTCCGTACAGAATTTACCTGCATATGAATTTTAAAACACAGAAAATAAACAATGCGAGAGCATAACACATAAAACACATATACACAGAGATTTCCCCCTGGATCCCAAAACCGGGACTACCAACTTGATTTTTTCATTATTTTCCTTTCAATGTTACAATACATATTTATACATGTCGAAGCATTCAATACCATGTACCGAAAACCATCGCATCCAAAACCATGTGTGAAAAATCATGCACAAAACCATAGGTAGGTCCGCCCAACCTAATATAGAGTGGGGTTACCTGCACCCCTCAAACCTCCTGTGACTCCCCCCGCTACACAATCGATGCAACGAAGGGGGGGCTCTGCCCCCTTCTAACCCCCCGGTTTACTGCGTGGGCTAGTCATGGAAAGAATATAACACAACCCAACAATAACAACTCCTCTCCTTTAGGATTCTTGATATCACTTTTGCCCATAATTGCAAAATATGTCGCCATTGCCTTGCCACAAACATAAGAAGAATATATAAGCAAAGCTCAATAGTTCGAGCTCATTTACACACAATCATGGTACCTTTACTCTATTATTCCATATTCTCCCTATTGCATTAATCTATTAAATATAAACTTGGAGCATCAAATGTTGTTGATGGCTTGATTGAGAACCTCACCCAGATGCAATCATGGAATTCCCTTCCATATCTTGGAAATATGCACAGTACACAACCAAATTTCTAATCATTCGTTGGAACATTTGGAGCACTAGCACCATTAAATGTTGTATATTACCCTCACCAACCTGTACCTCCTCAAAACCCCCCCATGCAAGGTAACTAGTACCCTACACGCACTTCAAAAGCCACTTCAACCTCCAAACCTCACACAAAACCTAGTCAAGGGAATCCCTATTTTCCTTTCCCAACACCCCAACAGAATAACCCATCACCTCAGTAGAATGCCAGTGTTAATTTTTTTCAACCTTCATTCCCCCAGTAGCAACAATCATTCAAACAACTCAACACTGTAAAACCCATCCAACACAAATAAAAATAAAGTGAAGAATAAGCCTAAAGAAGATCAAGGATAGGGGGGAACCAAAAACAACAACAACAACCAAGGGTGTTGACTGGGGGAAATCCCTCAAATCAAAACCAAAACCAAAATCAAGGTATGAATAATCCACAAAATCAAAACAAGAATGCTAGTCTACATAATAACCACTCTTATGCCATTTGTAGAGAATATGGGCACTATACCCAAAGTTGAAATGCATGAGAGAGGCTAGGGGGTAAGGGGGAACAAATAAGTAGCCTTCTGTAATGTAAAATCCATTCCCCCATCAAGGATAAGTAGCTACATAACATAAGGCTAGTCCTCCCCAATATCAAAACCAGGGGGTAGTTCTAATGACACCTCTAGTCATGACATCTACATTCAAGAAACAAATGTCCTACTCCAAACAAGAAGTCGTGATTATGGAACCCCTCTCGAACCCAATCCATCCACATCAATAATACCCCTAACCAATAAAGCTACTCCACCATTGGCCATACAATGGCCTCCCATAGAACTTGTCGCCAAGATAGTGAAGGGACTATTGTGCCGCACATACCATAATTCAAAGGTAGCTTATATTTATAGTATTGTTGATGACCTTGCTCAATCTCCATCCTCCACGTCTACTTTGGAGGTGCTTCAAACATGTCCAACTCAACAAAAAGATATCCTTTCTGCATTAGGTGCAATTGATCCTTCAAATTCACAATTAATCACTTTTGATTCGGACAATTCTGAACCACCACTACCATCCATAGTCGCATTCTAGATTCTAGTAACCATTTAGAATGTCACTATCCATCATTGCATCATTGATGAGGGGGTATCCACCTATATCATGTTGAAGTTAGTTTTCCAAAAAATTGGATCCACTGAACTTTCTCCATCACATTGAGGGCATACGACTGTCACCCATCATCACCTCTAAACCTTTTCAGATTATTCTTGTTGAACTTTCCAGAAAGACAATTCTCATAGATGTTGAAGTCCTTGATGCCCCTCTTAATTACAACATCTTATTTGGATGAAGTTACATGTATGCTATAAAGTCAGTGGCATCATCAATATTTATCACCATGAGTTTCCTCCATAATAGGAAAATAATTACCATTGACCAATTAACGCATTTTGAGATTAGGACCTCTTCCTCCCCTGATAGTGTGTTCCAGTTTGTTGGGTCCCAAAACGAATTGGTCCCTTCCTTGACCAAAGTCATCCCAAGAATGTTAAAAAATTCCTCTCTCCTCAACACATATCCAAGAGAGCCACCAATCGTCACATTTGTTTTGTAGCCCCTATATGTATGATGACCACATCAAATGGTGAACACACTAAGTATCCTCAATAACCAACCCCAAAAACCTCTAATGTTGTGATGAGTGAACCCCCAATTCTCCCTTATGCAATTACTCAAATGTGTTTCATGTATCCTCCACCCGAATTTGTCTCACACCAAGTTATGACAACTCTCACCTTACCAAATATGGATCTTGCGATGTCAATCTGGTATTTGGCACCCAAAGCCATGTTGGCAACCTCAGGTGTCACATCTACTGGACTAGTTACCTCAAACCCTATTTAGAAAACCTTACCATTGGTACAATCACCATCATTGACAACATAGAACACCACCAAAAATGAAAAACAAAAATTCATGAAGAATTACACCCCATCTACCTCTTCTCCTAGGGTACCTCCCCCATGTGTATTATGTGATGTAATGGGGAACCATACCAACCAATTCCCATCATTGGAAGAGTTGAAAACCCTTCTTCATGCCCCAAAGACACCCTTACCTTCCCCCTCGATTCCAGGAGAGAAGGCCACTGTGTCTCATAATAAGGGATTACGCACCAACCACCCATGTGCCATTTGTGCACAACATGGACATTATACTCATCATTTACCCGATCTCCCTTGATATTGAGACACATTGGTAACCCTGTTAATTTTTGGTACCATCAGTTGTGCTCTAAGCCTCAAAATTTATAGGGAGCTAGGACACAAGTATTCCAGAATACCCAGAAACCATTTTGGGAAATTCCACCCGAAGAAGGTTTTATTAAAATAATTAGTTATTTTTAATGGATGCCTGAGTCTAAACTTAGGAAATTAAAATAATTAAAGGATATTAATTAAACTAGGGGTGAAACTTCTATAAGAAGACGAAGTTCAAGCCAAAATGATCTAAGCCATTGAGTAGAAACTAATATGGGTCGTTGGTTACTCAAAGAGAAGATTATAATAAGAGGCTTGATGGGCATTTGGAAGACACGTCGAGTGAGAGATCAAGAGATTGATTTCTGAAGAGAGCAGCGCAACAGTTGTTGGAGAAGTGATCAAGGTGATTTCTTATAGTGAGGGGTAGAGATAATTTTCCGGAGGAAGTTTTCCTAATCCGAAGAGTGCAAGGCAAAGAGGACAGAAAGATGTCTAGAGAGGCTGACGCAGGGCCACACAGAGCTACGTTGTGGTAAGGCAGAGCTTCAGAGGGAGTCCAAAATTTTGCTAAGGAACAGTTGGGATCAAGTGTTGGAGCCAGGGTGTGAGACTGAGAGGACAAAGGGCCTAAGTTTCCAGCCAACAGAGGATAAGAGGAGGTGCAACGCAGTCCCACCAGCAGTGACTGTGTGGATGTAACACAATACTCTGTAGAGGCTGCGCATAGGCAGTGCAGAGGCTCATCTCCAACGTAGATTAGTGCTAGATTTTCCAATGACAGGGTGAGATCATCTCACTATCTTTTATCCAGTTAGATCTCTTTATAGGATCGCCAGTTTGGGAATCTGAAGAATTGTACTCAAAATTTACTGCATAATAATACAAACCCTCAGCTGCTACACCAGTTTTCCCACATGGGGTTTTTTTGGGGACATTGGTCCAAAAACGATGGTGTCACTTGTGTGTGTTATTTCTTTCTTGCTCAGATTCTTGTTTCTGCATATTATTTAAGTTTTGAATGATGCAAGTGTATTGGTTTTTATATTTGTCATAGAACATTGTAAATAATTTGTCCAGTTATTTAACAAATAGAAGAAACTTAATCAATTGTTGCAGTAGAAATTTGGATCTCCAAATTTTCACATGGTATCATAGCGCAGGTGAAGCAAGAGAGCATAATGGAAGAGCCCATCGTTGAAGAGAAGGAGGTAGATCGAAGTGATGCATAGGCAGCATATCGAATCCCCAAAGGGATTGCACAGTCTAATCTAGGAGGGAAAGATTCTCAAGGAAGATATCTCTCTGAGTGAGTCGAAAAAGAGGTAAGATTTCCAAACCGAGATTTGTTAGTGGCAGAGGGAGCAACGAAACAACAGATTCAGCGCATAGCAGTTTTCTGTAACTGTTGTTGGGGCAGAAAAAATTTCAGAAGAGGTAAGGAAACATTATTTGAGGGAATTTCTTCCTCAAAGAATTCTTAGACAGGGAATTGGATTTCTCATTTGTTGAGCAACAGTAGGGAGGAGCATATCTACTAACTTTAGCAGGGAGTGTGTAGGCCAACCTAGCAGTAGCCTCGAGGAGAGAGGAGGTAATTCGACATTTTTTTGGAAGAGATGGCAACTAATAGGTTGAGATATCAAGATCGATTGGATGGAGCATCCAACTATGTGATCTATAAGGAAAGGATCTCATGCCTTCTTGATGAGCATGATATCAAGATGTATGTCGATAGTGTGGTAGTTGTACCCATTGATGCAGATCCACTCAAGAAGTACAAGGCTGAGATGGCGAAGGCCAAGTGATTGATCCTCGATGGAGTGAGGGATCATGTTGTATGTCACATTGCTGGAAAAGGGACAACCAAATAAATGTGGGATGCCTTGGTTACGCTATATCAAGGATCTTCTGAGCAACGGAAGATGTACTTGGAGGAGAACTTGAGATCAACTAGGATGGAGAAAGGGGAACGCATTGATTTGTTCCTATCAAAGCTTCAGGAAGTTTGAGATCAGTTGGCAGTTGTAGGATCAACACCTCAACCTAAAAAGATGGTGAGGTTGGCCCTGAATTCAGTCTCAAAAGAATGACAAGTATTTGATTAGAGTATCCTAGGCAGAGAGAGATTGTCGAATTGGGAGGGAATGTGGGCCGCTCTTCAACAGGAAGAGATGAGGTGAGACTTAGTCAAGTGAAAAATTGATGGTGATAACAACAGTGGGACAAAGCCCAAGGAGGAGGAAGAGAATGCAACCCTTGCATCAAAGGGGCAACAAGAGAAGCGGAAGAAAAAGAAAGACGTTTCTAAGATTAAATGTTTTCGGTGTGGTGAATTTTATCACTACGCTATGCAATGTCCTCTCAAGAATAAGGACAAGGACAAGAAACATGATCCATAGTCTGAAACCACAAAGATCAAGGAAGAGGAGTTTTCCATGATTTCCTAGATACCTCTAGGGGAGAGGTGGGGTGATCTAGTATTGTAGTTCAAAAGAACTGCAGATGGGCAGGATCTTTGAGGAGCCCATCTCTTGGATCAGTACCTTGCTACGGGAGCCCATATCAGAAGTAGCAGGATGGATCAGGGTCAATTGGTGTAGAGGAGTGTCAGAATGATATTTGTAGTGGCTAGGAGCACCAAAATCTGAGCATCACATAGCTAGTGTTGGCAGCAGTGTAGTTGACACAAAGCAGAGTCAACAACTGCGCAGTGGATTCAGTGACAGGGCAGAGACTAGAAACAGTCAGAACTCAAGAAGCAGATGCATCACACTAAACACCGTTCGTTCAATATTTTGGATGCTTTTCTGTTATTGTTGTAGCATCAACAACAGTTGGAGAGGGTTGCAGTGTTGGCAGTGGCAGGGCCAACAACAACACAAATGTAACATTTTGTAGTAGTTGGTGGGCAGTGATGTTAAATATCAACAACGAATATGGAGATGTTACAGAGAAGGGAGATGCTTTAGCGGGTTGCATTACTAGAACACATTCCTCACTAAGAGGGAGTGTTGATTTCTGTAGCATCAAATGTGCTCTAAGCCTCAAAATTTGCAGGGAGGCTAGGACACATGTATTCCAAAACACATAGAAATCGTTTTGGGAAATTCTACCCGAAGAAGGTTTTATTAAAATAATTAATTATTTTTAATGGATGCCTAAATATAAACTTAGGAAATTAAAATAATTAAAGGATATTAATTAAACTGGGGGTGAAAATTCTAGAAGAAGACGAGGATCAAGCCGAAATGATCTGAGCCATTGAGTAGAAACTAATCTGGGCCATTGGTTACTCAACGAGAATATTATAAGAAGAGGCTTGATGGGAATTTGGAAGGCACATTGAGTGAGAGATCAAGAGATCGATTTCTGAAGAGAGCAACGCAACAGTTACCAGAGAAGTGATCGAGGCGATTTCTTGCAGTGAGGGGTAGAGATAATTTTCCGGAGGAAGTTTTCCTGATCGGGAGAGTGCAAGGTAAAGAGGACAAAAAGACGTGCAGAGAGGCTGACACGGGGCCACACAAAGCTAAATTGTGGTAGGGCAGAGCTTCAGAGGCAGTCTGAAACTCTCTAAGGAACAATTGAGATCAAGTTCCAAAGACAAGGGTACTGTATAGAGGCTCATCTCCAGCGGAGATCACTGCCAATTTTTCCAGTGATAGGGTGTGATAATTTCACTATCTTTTGTCTAGTTAGACCTATGTATAGGATCGCCGGTTTGGGCATCCGAAGAATTGTACTCAGAAATTATTGCATAATAATACAAACCCTCAGTTGCTACACCGGTTTTCCCACATTGGGTTTTTCCAGGGACATTGGTCCAAAAACAATGATGTCACTTGTGTGTGTAATTTCTTTCTTGCTCAGATTCTTGTTTCCACATATTATTTAAGTTTTGAAGGTTGCAAGTGTATTGGTTTCAATATTTACCGTAGAACACAATAAATAATTTGTTTAGTTATTTAACAAATAGAAGAAACTTAATCAGTTGCTGCAGTAGAAATTTGGATCTCCAAATTTTCACACACCCTTCATCAAGCCAGTATAGTCTCACTTCCCGCCACCTCGGCTAGTGAGGATTCAACTCAAACCATTTACTATGTCTTTGAGGAAGAAACATTGTCTTTGATCAATCATTGTCCAACCTTGAAGAAAATTATATATTTTCTTCATTCTTCTTTCCCAACCCCTTGTGCACAAAAACAAGCCAGGATGCAAACACCACAATTTTTGTATTTGCACACAACATGCACACGACACACGTCATTGCTCACGCCTCCCTAGGTTTAGATAGGGATGGGCTGCATTGCAATAAACTGACGTGGACTCATATGTTCTTCTTCCCACATTTGATAAATCCAATGTTGATCGGTGGCATGCACTTACTAAAGGTACGCCACCTTTGGATGTTCCCCCCAACTCACCATTAGGGGTTATGAGTGAAACTACATTGCAAACTATTTACTACATAGCCTCAGAAGTTGCACCACATGCCTTACACCCATGTGATATTTGCAACAACACTTCCCATGCCCATGTGAATTTGCTCAATAGAGTTAGGGATGTGTTTCCTACAAAGGTTCGTATGGGCCACCTATATGGCTTGTCTACCCTAAAATTACTATATTCACAAAGGGGGTTTTACGAAGATTAACTTGGCTCTCCTCACATGATTAAATGCTACTCCAACTGACCAAAAACTTGAAAATAGTGTATGGGCTCCACACCAAGTGCCACATTAGCAGGTACAAATGAGGTGGTAACGTGGGCCCCACCAAACTTATATGCACCATATTCGCCATTCTTTCGGAGGCCCATATGGGAGCCCATGAGAAGTCAATGGTGTTGGTATCAGGTCATCCTCATCTACATAATTGTACCCTCTTTTCAATTCATTAAAGTTTTCATTTCAGGCTCTTTTCAAACTCATAGTGCTTATCGAATGGACCTTCTTGTCTTTTTGATACATCTGCTTGAGTATTGCATTTTATTTTATGAAGATGCTTTCACTCGGGGTATTGGTTTTCAAGTTGTAGGTTATTGGAAACTTTCACATTAAACTTAGACCCACGGTGCATCAATTGTCAATCAAGGTATCATTCTTCACTAGCATGATAAGTTTCCTCGAAAACTCTACATATCCTAACATCATTTCTCTGAAATTAACCATAAGGTCCACCATCTCAGCCACATTTACTGTCACCTTCCACTTGCACTCAATAAACATTTTCGGTGGTCGATAGAGATTTCACCCACATGGATTACCCCATTTTATAGTTCCCATGACACTATTGGTATCCATGACCATTTTCTTAGGCCCAAGATCCATTTCATTTGTACGATTTGAAGATAAGCCTCATCTCTCTTCTTCATCTTCTTGCTTACCACCTCCTCCTTGGCCACCATTCTATTTGGATCATCATTAATGCACCACCACATTCCACACTTGGCCTACCATTCCCTCATATTGCATTATACCATATGCATTACCACGTATGTTCCATTCAACTCAAACTGAGACCAGCTAATGCCCCCCCACCCTCTACAGATACCCACCAACATTATCACGTAGGGCACCATGTTCTTCAGGCACCCGTCTTTGCATTTGTACATCCAAAACCACTTTTAAATTATTTTGGCAAGTGTACAAAGTCATTTTCTAGAAAAGGGTTCTCATTCCTATTTTTGTGTCAATTACCCAATGACAGTCCCTAGTACCCCTTGGTTGGAGCTCACTTTTTACCCACCACATACCCACATCATTGAACACCAGTTATTCACATATCCACCGGAACAGTCAGAACATGCAAGTACCCCCTTGGGACGTCCTCCTGACCCCATGGGCATATTATTCAGAGCCTTTGTTTTGACTACCACCGCTCGCATCATAGATCCAACCTCAGGTAGTTTTCTGTATCCCTCATATACTATTAAGCTTCATTATCATGCCTTTGACCCATCATATTATAATACCTACCTTAGCTTCAAATAGATTTCTCGGAGTCATTTTTTTGGATGGTTGGCACTTCTTTTCTATCGACATCAACACTCATCTTCTAGAATATAAGCAATACCTTAGTTTTTCCACACCTTTTTAAGGATAGTTTGGGGTGGAACATTCGGAAATCTCATTGTCCACTTATTTCACTAGTCCCCTTAATGTTTGGCACCGACATAAGTTTTCATGTCAGGGGTGTATCATACTTTGTGGCCATTGTAGTTCCCTCATTTAGTCGAAGACCCATGTATCTAGATCACACCTCCTTCAACATTGCTTTGTATCTGATGCATGGGGGCACCCAACATAGTATATTTACTAGAGGTTCCCATGAGGGTTAAAGCAATTATCTTCTTCACATGAAAACATATTAGCCACTTCAACACTGATTTGATAGGACTTTTTTGAGTATCCACAATATTTCATTCAAAGTCACATGGGACATGCTCGCCTTATAGCATAACTTTTGTAAAAACATGTCATCAGAGCATGGTTTTTTTTAAGTTCTCAATCAAGGTCTTTTCCCCTAATCATCTCCACAACAAGTCTCTCTTAATAAGTAGGTAGGACTCATCGTCAGTAACAAAAAACATGATGTATTCCAGCTATATGCTTGCTCCAAATCTCAAACATTAGGGGGCAACTATTATTATGAAAAAATGGTACACTCACTTTTACACAACAAAAGGCACTTAGAGTCAGTAAGAAACATGTATATGGGACAAATTTTCATCTGGAAACATTATGAAAAGAAAAAATCAAAAGGTTTTCCTAAAGTCGAATTTAAAAATCAATCCTCGCTAGAGCTCCAAAGACATTTAATTGCACCCTCGTGAATTTTTCTTCAATAATCGCAGGGGTCATAGAAAGTCGAGTCAACACATGGGGAGACACTTTTTCTTGAAAAACACTTCAACTTTTGATATGATGGGCTGACCGTTCGACCCTTGAGCCTCAATAAGCATTAATGGAAAGAGGATGGTAGTTCTCATCTCATTTATGGTCCAATCAACCTCATTTATGAGCCAAAGGAGGTAGAGAGTGTTCAAAAATTATATAAATGCAAGAGCATCAAGAGCCAAAAATAAGAAGAAGTTGTGCATTATTATCCTACCAAAATTGTTCCAAATCAATCAAGTATACCAATGCTAAGAGGATTCCACTGTTTGAGAGCGTTTTCTTTGTTTCTTTGAGAGAGAAAGAGCTTGCAAAATATATTGAGAAGGGGAAATCCTTAGTGAGAGTTATTAAAAGCCATTTCTCATTCAACTCCCTTCAAGTGTATTTGAAATCTATTTGTAGTGTTTCCACTACCAACAATCAATAAAGAGGACCCTTTTCCCACTCCTTTGTTGATTTGTTTTGCTTGATTGACTTGTTTCAAGTTGTTTTACTTTTTTTTTGTTTTAAGTTTTGTTCATGCACTATTTCCACTTAATCCAATGCTTTGTTAGTCCATGTTTAATCACTATCATCATTCATTGCTTGTATATTTCCTTATAGGGTGCACGAAACTACGTGAAAGGTGGACTTAGGACCCATATGCTATCAAATACATCATACATACATGAAGCTCACACTGTCAAGTAAATTCTTTCAAATTTTATGGTATAATCTGGAACATCAATGAACCAAGATAAATCATCAATATTTTCTTTTAAAACCTCTTCTATAGTTACCAACATAAGTAATAAATATTATTTTTTTAAACGTCTTCTATAGTTAAATAAAATATTACAAGAATGATTCGTTTTCAAAGAAGCACCCATCCCTCTAAATGCCTGGGCTCCTCCTCGGTTGATGATTATTTACACCAAGCCTTTTTTGAGGATCTCTTCTCCTGAATAAAAAATAATCTTGCAAGTTGGTCATTCTGTTTTCTTAACATGGTAGGCTGATTGGTTATATACAAATATGTGCTCCAAGCCATGCCTTTATACTTATTCTCAGCATTGTGGCACCTAAAGACATTCCCAAAGGTGTTCAGAATTTGCAAAGAACATTTTTATGGGGAGGAAATAAGGAGAAAAAAGTGGCTCTTGTTTCTTGGGACATTACTTACATTTGAAAATGGTGTATGGACTTGGTCTACATTTGATCCGTTAATGAAAAGGGTATTATCGACTATGTGTGAATTCGCTTATGTTACTTAGTGCAACGGATTGAAAAGATTGTGAATAACATAAACACATAAACAATTTGAAAACACATTCAAACACATCAACACAACCAAATTTAATAAAGGAGTTCACCAGACTTTCTGGCTATGTCTCCTGGTCCTTTCGCTTCTAGTGCTGACCTCTTTATTTTGTCTTCAAAATGTTGTTACAGGGATGAGCTCAAAAACAGAGTCTCAGATAAGAAAATGGACCTCACCATTGCGTTCAGCTTGAAATTTCGAGTCAAACGAGTATAAAATCCACCATAGTTGGCCACTATGACCTCCGGACCCCCTGGAATGGCCCAAAACCACCTATGTCCCTGTAAAACCACCCTCTGTTTGGAAAAAACCGCCTTGACCTGCATAAAACCACCTCGGACTGCGTGCTGGTGGTAGGGCGGGTTCGACAACTGCAATTGTTTATTAAAAAAATTGGTTCGGCTTTGTTTCAAGCCCGAACTGCTACCATGATGGTTAGCGGAGGTATGCGAAGTCATAGCATATATATAATTTTGGAAGGGTCAAGGGTTCGAAACCCCCGCCCGACCATTCCGCCATTAGTTATGTTATACATGCGATATGATATATATGACTCCGTTGCTCTATTGGTTTAACATGGTTTGTATGGTATTAATATACCATATGTTCGTTGCACTTGCGGTGAATGTGGGATATATGTGATATATTAAATCAAAGGACTGGCGGTCGTGGGGTTGACCCCGACCGTCCGACCTTTTTTCGGCGAAACCTCCGATTCAACATAAATACAACTTTAACATATCCGTTACCAAGTCTGACGGTAGCCCAACCAGTGAGCTAATTCCAGCGAATTCGTTGCCACTCCCGGAGGTTAGGGGTTTGATCCTCCCTGACCCCAAAATTTTGGGATTTCATGCCAACATTGGGAAAATCCGGGCTGCCACGTGTCAACACCGGATTGGCCCATGTGAACCAATCACAAATTGCCACATCACCTTCTTTGTTGACATCATCCAAGACCCATGGCTCATTCCCAGGTTGACACGTGTCCTGTTGACGTAGGCATTGACCGTTGACCTGGTTGACCTTTGACTTTTTTGCCCTAGTTTTCCACAAACTTTCACTGGCTCTAACTTCTCCATCCGGACTCGGATTTATGCGTCGTTCACACTGTTGGAATCGTATCAATGAGCACTTCAACTTGATCCCATTTTCATCTAAATTTGAAGGCTTTGATCTGGAGGAAAACTGAATCCATTTTGGATCACTCCTCCCCACTGGAAGCTTTTGGACCACCAAAAGTTGGTTTTAGTTTTTGAACAAGTGAGGAAATGCTTCCCTCACTTTTCCAATCTCTATCCATCGTGATTTACTTGGATTTGTACCTTTGAGTCCCACTCAAAGATACTCAACATTTCCCCATCACGAATTCCTTATCCTCCTGTCAAGAACTGTGTCCTCCTATAGCTCATTAAGATACTCGGGAAAAAGATCTTCAATGGAAGATATCCAACCTTTCTCTTTGGGATCTTCAATCAATGAAGGCTCATACAATCAAAAGTTTTCAACATTTACGACAGAATAGATTTGCATATAAGCTGGTAGATCTAAGCAGAAATCATTTTCACCAATTTTGTCAAGTATTTTGAAAGGACCATGTCTAATTGGTTTAAACTTTTTACCTTCCCCTTGCAGTCTTTATTTGCTGGTGTACAACCAGACTTGACCAACAACTTGAAAACTATGCTCAACTCGATGCTTTTCATGTCGCACCTTATACTTTGCTTGGCTTCTTTCCAGCTATTCCTGTATTGCCTAGTGAATTTCTTGGATTTGTTCAATGAACTTGGTTGCTTTGTCCACATCACTATGTCCATCAACTGCTATGTCTTTACCAAAGACAAAATCCAAGGGAGACTTTGGTATAAAACCAAAACAAGTCTCAAAAGGAGATCTCTGAGTAGAAGAATGTTTTGCATGGTTATAAGCATGATGCATATAACACAGATGCTCATCCCAAAGTTTGGGATGCTTACTGCAATATCCTCGAAGCAACTGTATCATTGTCCTCTTGACAACTTCTGTCTGACCATCTGTTTGCAGATGAAATGTTGTGCTCTTCTTTAACTTTCTGTCCATTAACTCCCATAGACTTGACCAAAGTTTCCTGACAAATCGAGAATTTTGATCGGATACAATCGAAGTGGGTAACCCAAAATGAACCCATACATTTTGAAAGAACAACTTTGCAGTTTTTTCAGTTGTGACTTGTTTATTACATGGTGTCAAAATACACATCTTACTGAACCTATCCACAACTACATACAAATAATCATGACCCTTTCTAGACTTTGGCAATCCCCCAACAAAATCCATGGATACACTTTCCCAAGGACGAGAAGGAATTGGAAGTGGAGTATACAAGCCTAATTTTCTATTGCTTGGTTTGCTTGTAGCACACATAGTACATCCTTTAATATATCTAGAAATTGTCTCATTCATTTGTGGTCAATAGCAGAATCTTTGTAATTGTGCAATTGTTTTACTTACATCAAAATGACCTGATATGAGAGAAGTATGTGCTTCTTGAATTATATTAACTCTTTCAGTTTGTGTAATGCATAACTTTCCCAATTGATATAAGAGTTTGTCCTTTATGTAATAATCCAATTCTTCTACCTGCTTGCCATAACTTAAAGTTGCATATACATCCTTCAAATCTGTGTCTTGAGCATATTATTCGATGTAACTTTCATGAATTACTGAATTATGCTTAAGTATTGTGGATGCATTTATAATTGGTCTTGATAACATATCTGCAACCTTATTTTGTATGCCCTTCTTATATCTGATAACAAGATGAAATTGTTGTAGAAAACCCATCCACCTGTAATGTCGTGATTGTTGCAATTTAGTTTGTGAGTGTAAGTATTGTAGTGGTTGATGATCTTATTATATGATTGTTTCTTTACCCATTATGTAATGTTTCCACTTTTTAACACTCTGAACTAATGCATACAATTATTTATCATATGTAGGGTAGTTAACTACTGCTGTTGTGAATCTCTCAAAATGAAAGCATATAGGCTTTCGATGCTGCATCAACACTGCCCCCATGGCATATTCACTTGCATCTATCTCGATCTCAAATGGATGCTGAAGATCTGGCAGTGCTAGTACTGGCGTTGTACTGATCCTTCTTTCAATGTGTCGAAGGCTTTCTGTTATTTGCCTCACACTTGTCAAAGCATGTAAAGGAGTTGCAATCAAAGAAAAGTTAGCAATAAACTTTCTCAAATATTGCGCTACCCCTAAGAAACTTCTAACTTCTGTAGCAGTATTGGGCTTAGGCCAATTTACAATGACTTCGACCTTAGAGGGATCTATCTTCAATTCACCTTCCCCTACAATATAACCCAAATAATTCAAAGATGTTCTGCCAAATTCACATTTTGACAGTTTTACATAGATATTTTCTCTTTTTAAAACATCTAAAATCTACTTTACATGCTTTACATGTTCATCCCATGTTCTACTGAAAACAAGAATATCATCTAAATAGACTATTACAAAATCATCAATGAATGGCCTAAAAACAGCATTCACAACTCACATGAATGTAGTTGGGGCATTAGTTAAGCCAAAAGGCATAACCATCCATTCATAGAGTCCTTGCTTTGTTTTGAAAGCAGTCTTCCATACATCCTGTTCTGCAACTCTGATCTGATGGTAGCCACTTCGCAAGTCCAATTTAGAGAAGTAAACTACATCTTTTAACTGATCTAACAAATCATCAATATGAGGAAGAGGATAATGATTCTTTATTGTGATTTTATTTAATGCTCTAAAATCAATGCACATTCTCCATGAACCGTCTTTCTTTCGCACTAACACAATAGGTGATCCACACGGTGATGTGCTTGGTCGAATAAACCCTTGATCGAGCAACTCCTATACCTGCTTCTTTATCTCTGCATTCTCTAGAGCTGATAACCTGTACATTCCAATGTTAGGTAGTGGAGTATCTTGCTGCAAATAAATCTCATGTTCTATCTCTCGCTTGGGTGGAAGTCCTTTAGGCTCTTGAAACAGAATATCATAATCAGAAACAACTTTAAGTAGATTTGCTTTCTGTTTAGGATTACAGCCTTGGAAAGCATCAGATTTATCAATATCCTTTTCTTTTACAATCATAAGTAAAAATTGTTTACTTGAATTTACAATTCTTTTCTTCTGTCTTCAATTTATGAGAGAGAAGTTATCTTTGAGTTTATGAGCTCTTACAATATATTCAATTCCATCCTTAGTGATTTGATACTTATTTTCAGTTCGATAGAAGATAGCATTTCTATCATACAAGTATGGACTTCCTAATACAATTCCACATATGTCCAATGGGACTATGTCTAACTCAACCTCATCTACAAACTTTGACCCACTAGCAAAACGAAGTTTACATTGTTTCATAACTTGTAGCTTAGTTTTATCACACGCCCAACATAATGAATATGGATTTTCATGAGGTTTTGTTTCTAGACCCAACTTATTTACAATTGCTTCATAAATCAAATTAACTTGTGACCCACTATCAAATAAAGTATCAATTTTAGTATGCTTGGAAATGACTCTAATGTGAAATAACTTATTTCTTTTCCTCTCATCATTATCATTATCAATAGAATGTGAAGAAGTTCTTGTAGATGCTTTAGAATATTTACGTTTTATACCAGTAGCTGTAATCGTTGTCTCATCACCTAAATCTGATCCCAAGTCCTTTTTAATAGCAATAGCATTCTTTCACTCTTTACTCCCAAACTTCTTAGGCTTCAATTCCGGTTGCAATAACCAGTAGTGTGCCTCATCGTGTCCTTCCTTCTTACAATGAGTGCATGAAGGTTTATCTTTCTTCACAGTGTTTGTTTTCTTCTCCTTCCATTTAAGTTTCTTCTTGCCTTTATTCTTGCTTTCAATAGGTTTGGATGATTTCCAACATCTTGGGTTACATTTTTGCCTCTAGCTTCTAGATGAGTTGCTTGAACCGATACATCATCTAAGCTAGTTGGATTAAACATAAGTATGGTATGCCTCAAATAACTATGAAGACCACCTATGTATTTCAACAATGTCTCTGGTGAGTCCAATGATATGCCTAATGTTAAAGCTCTCTTACAGAATTCCTGAGTATAACTTTGAACACTTTGACCTTTTAATTGACATAGTGTTTGCCAACTCATCATTTCTTATTGCATATAAGCCAAAGGATAAAATTGCTTTTTAATGGTAGAAACAAATTCATTCCAAGTTGAAATGATTTTACCATGCTTTTGGAGATCTGCCTGTGTCTTGCCATCCCACCATACAAGTGCGGTTCCTCCAAGTAAAAGGCTAGCAAGATGGATCTTCTTCTTTTCTGAAACAACTTTCTACACCCTGCAATATACTTCAATTTGTCTTATCCAATTATCAAGATTTTCAGCGTTAAGTTCTCCATCATAAATTGGCAAATCAAATTTTACATCTAATTTGATCAAATAGGATTTCTTTTTCTTTTTCTTAGAAGGACTAGATAATTTTGGAGTAATTACCTAGTCACCTTCTCTACTGACATCATCCAGGACTCGTGGCTCATTCCCGGGTTGACACGTGTCCTGCTGACGTAGGCATGACTTTTGACTTTTGATTTTTTTGCCCTAGTTTTCCACAAACTTTGACTGGCTCTAACTTCTCCATCTAGACTCGGATTTATGTGTCGTTTGCACCGTTGGAATTGTATCGACAAGCACTTCAACTTGATCCCATTTTCATCTGCATTTGAAGACTTTTATTTGGAGGAAAAATTGAATCCATTTTGGATCAACATTAGTCAAAAACCTTGTGTTTCATCCCAAGGACCAAATCATGGTGGTGTTGGTTACATAGTGATCTTGCACTTTGGGGAATAATTTGGAATAAAAAATATGGGGTTTATATGGAAAATCCAAATTTAATCCACGTGGATAATGCTCAAGCAAGATCAATGATTTAAAATGTAGCTTTGTAGACCGTCAAATAATAACATTGCTTTTGGGGAACAAGCAATCAACAATCGAATCTATTTTGGGGTGAAACTTGGAAACAACTACCCAAATGGAATGACATGGTTTAGATCTAAGGTATAAAGGATTCTATGATAGGCAAAAATACAACTCAACTATCTCATTACTAGTTCACCTAATCTCAAATCAATAACAGAGAACTTGTTTCCCCAAAGAGCAATGGACATTTCCCCCTGATAGACCTCTAAATTGTCTATTTTCATGGCCCATTCTACATCTGCATCCCATACATTCTTGGCCTTAAGCAATAGCCTTCACGTAAAATTCATCCTTTTGATGACCAATATGACTTATCTTTCTCTAATATATATATTTAACTTAATTTAAGTTGAAATGTGACATATTCTCAATCTTAGAGTGTATATATATATATACACAGAGATAGAAAGGTTTTAGCTCTAAGGTATAAAGGATTCTATGATTGGCTAAAATAAAACTCAATTGTCTCATTAGTAGTTCCCCTAATCTCAAATCGGTAGTAGATAACTTGTCTCCCAAAAGAGCAATGAACATTTCCTCCTGATGGGCCTCTAAATTGTCTATTTTTATGGCCCATTCTACATTTACATTCCATACATTCTTGCCACTAAGCAATAACCTTCATGTAAAATTCATCCTTTTGATGATCAATATGACTTATATTCCTCCCTCTCTCTCTCTCTCTCTCTCTCTCTCTCTCTCTCTCTCTCTCTCTCTCTCTCTCTATATATATATATATATATATATATATATATCTATATCTCCAAGTATAAGATGAAGTCTCTTCTAGAGGATTCAATCAATGTGATTTTTTTAAATTCAAATTTGGAAGTAATATAGACAATTGGTTCAAGTGTTTTGCTGAAAATAATGTTTCTATATCAACAAATTCACCTCATTGCTTGTTTTAGGGTTTGGGCCTACTTTAGAGCTGCAATAGAGGTTGAATCGCCTCTACCTTTGGATTGGATAGCTATTGATTTAATTTCTTCCAAGAGTTGTGGTTTTATTCCTACAATTCATGTACTTTCATTACCAACATGCATTTACTTGTATTTTCTTTATGATTTTCAATTTGAATAATTTTCTTTATGTTTATCATTAAAATAGTTTGCTTTATGGTTTCTTATTTATTGCTATTAGAATAGTTTGATTTCAACAAATTTGGTTTTTGTTTTGTTGGCTTAAGGGGGCCTGACCCAAGTTCAGAGTTGTTCACGCCAACCAACAAAACCCTAACTGCTGGACCTTTCGGCAACAACCTGCATAGTGCAGGCTGCAGTCTCACCCGAAGCAGTATTGGGGGATGTTATAACCAGGTTTCTGCATTCAGGGAGATGTGATAAGTGGTTCTTAAGCTCTGATAGTTCAAATCTACCTTCACGCAAATCAGTATCCTTCTAGGGCTCGTTACTGTAATTCGGGAAAAATGGCTTCTAGACCTTCGCGAAGGTCTACAATCAGCCTCTACGAATCTTAAATAGGCAGGTTATCCACTTTCACGCATCAATAAATAACCCTAGATCTGCCTTCACGCAGATCTATCCAACTCATCAAAAATCATAACAGAAATAGTCCTTAACTTCGCGAACACAGATGATTAATTAAAACATGCACACATGAGCTAGATTCAGTAGTTTCGCACATAATTCATACATTATTCCATGAAAATATATTATTGAGCGAAATAATATAGCATAAGAAGAATTGACAACAATACTCAAATGCATGATGATTCTTCAAAATCAGTCTTTATTCACTTCCATCATTCAAATTACAGACTTCTCCGCCTTGCGCACTCAGCTGTAGGGGTCTATGCACTCAGTTGTGGACTTACCAAGGCCTCCTGCGCACTCAGATGCAAGGGTCTGCGCACTTAGTTGTGGACTTACCAAGGCCTTCTGCGCACTCAGCTGCAGGAGACTTCCCCTTCTCACCTAAGTATAGGAAGCAGAGCCTTCCTACCTTAGCACTTGCCCAAAACCACAAAACTCATTCAAAGTTCACAATTCTTCCTTCTTAGTCCTCTCTAAGACTCGCTATAACTCAACTATTTATAACTTTCTTCCATACAATACCATGGTTCGTAGACCATGGGAGAATCTTAAAACCGACCCAAAACAAGGGCTAAAACCCCTTTTACTCCTATCTAGCTACGCACTCCGCATCCAGATTTCACGGAGACTTTACATTCTTTACAAAAACTTTTACAAAAATTGGGTTAACTAACCCCAAAACTGGCCCTAGGACACTATCCCAACAAGCCCCCAACACAAAGATCGTGACTCGCTCTCAAGTCACTCAGATGGCGCCTCAATCTTGCTACACAGACCACCGAGCCCAACCTGTAACACTGCAACTTCAGCAACGCTCTACACCACAGGCTGCTGCACTTTCTCGACCATTTTTTCTATTGTCGGGCCCTCCATTGCTAGGCACATTGTCCTCTATGTATGTTGTAGCACCTTTAGCTTTTCTTGAAGTGACAGAGTAAGTTGGCAAGCTTCCTCTAGCCACGACTGTAATCTAGCCTTTAGAAGGGCCTCTTTCCTCTGTAATTCTTCTGCCTGTGCTTGGAGATGCTTTCCTTCCTATAGCTTTGTGAGGCGTTGCACATCATACTTATGTTGTGTCTTGCGGACATCAATGTTCAACTTCTGCAAGTTTCGGTCCTCCTGCAGATTTTTCCATAATTCCATTGCTACATCGAACATCGTTGCACAGTGTGTGACTGCGGCATCCAATGTGTTCATATTTTCCTTGATTGTTGATCCGCATTGCTCCCAAACTTCTGGCAGAGTCATTGGTTGCAACTTCAACTGCAACTCTTCTATCTTCATTTGGAAATCAAATGTAACTCGACCAACCTCATCCTTTGAGGCGCGTACTACAATAACCAATTTCCTTACTTTAGCTGAAGCTTCAGCATCCTCCAGGATTTTCAATTCTGACACTTTTTTGTAGGTCTGCTCAATCGTTGTCTCCAGGCTCTGACTACATTGCTGCATCTCCTCCTTTTCCTTCAATGCCTGAGTTTTCTTTGTGAACATCTATTCATTTTTTACCTTAAACTCACTTATGACTGTGAGGGTGGGTTTCTCTCGAATCCTCAGCTCATCTGAAACCCCCTGATGGAGCGTATGGAGGGTCTGGAGCAGTAGTGAAGCCAAATTCAACCCCATGTCCTTCACTGTGTTGATCACAGCGCAATCCTCATTTGGCTCTACGTGAACGGACTCTTCTGGAAATGATATGACTCTGAGGTCCAGAGTCTGTTCCAGCTCGGCGAGTGTTCCACTCCCTTGTGTCAGGCTCACTTGCACACCACTCACTTACTTGACGCCCGCTTGAATCTTGCAAGCCTGGATCTGTAGCTTGCATAGATCTTTTTGGACCCTCCCCAACGTCTACATATATTGTTGCTCAAACTGTTGCAACACCTCAGTCGTCGTGTCTCTTACCTTGTCACCGATCTCATTGAGATCCCCTTCTGTTAGCACCATTGGGTCGATGTGTATCTACTTATCAGACTTATGCTTCTTTTGTTGTCCAACAATTTTCTTCTTTCCGCACCTCTTCAAGGTGAAAGGAGTGCGCTTCTCCTCACCACCACCTCATTCGTGTTCTAACAACTCCTGCTCATCTGTGTGATGTGAGGCTGACTTTTCACCTTTTTTATGTATCCTGATGTTATTTTTTTTGCCTGCTCTTTGGTAGTGCAGTCTTTCTCCACCTGTTCCTTCTTTGTAGCTGCCTTAGCAACAACTTCTTTCTTCTTCTACTCAGCCAAGGTGTACGCGGCCTTCTGAGCTGCTTCCTTACGCTTTTGCGTAGCTGTCGACTGTGCAACAGTGCTCTCTGCACCTTTTCTCATACCCACATCAAGCTCTGTGGGTCACTCTGCTGGCCAAGTCCCCGCGATCTCCTGTACGTTTGTTTTAGATACCAGATATGGCAGCTTGTGCCATAGCTGCTTTGGGTCCTTCCGCGCTCTGATAGACACATTGTGGAAGTCGGACTTGAACTATGCGAAGGCCATCAATTGTGCAAACAAGGTTGGGGACAACCTCAGCCTCTAACTAATGACTATGCACAAGTCCATCTCCATCAAAATCCAAAAAATCTTGGACTCTTTGATCCACTCCAAATCTTTGGTCGCCCATAGCGAAGCGAACTTCACCGCTTCGGGTAAATTTTTCTCCTGCGGAGGAAACTCGTTGTCCTCCAACAACTTCCATGCTACCAATACAATAGATAATAAAAGCCAAGCACAATGAAACAACTTGCTTTCTTCCTAGGCTTCTCAGCAGTTCGCGAGGAACTCCTTGCATAGATAATTTGCCTAATTGTATTGGACTCCCTTCGCGCACTAGGCTGCTAGTGAAACTACCAGCGCTAGAACCTCGTCTGCGTGGCACTTCCTCATGATTTTGCTTGCAAGAATATGTTATGAAACCAGCTCAAGAAAAGATAGAAAAGATAGATCAACGCCTTAGAATTCAGCCTCTTCGAGGGGGCAACCTCCTTTACATTACATAAATGAACAATTCTTGGATGATTCAAATGACAAAACCTCCTTTCTATATATAGGAGTCTAAGGAGTCACAATATAATCCAGCCGACCTAACAATAATAATATAAAGCCACAAAAATAACAATAGAGGGATTCTATGGGGCACAATATGGGGGCAATAGGGGCACAAAAATACTAATAAGTGGTATAACTACAATAGTAATGGGGTAATCACTAGTATTATAGGGACCCAACATGCCCCTCTCCTTCAAAAAAGTGTTGTCCTCAACGCTTGAGTAGTTCTGGATACTTCTGCATAAAATTCTCATCCTCCCATGTGGAATCTTCAGCGGATAAGTTCTTCCACTTGATAAGATACTCTGAAATTGATCGATTTCGTAGCTGTCGAGTTCTTGTTTCTATGACTGCTTCCGGTTCCAATATAATTTTTCCTTCCTCGTCAAGTTCTGGCAATATTGTTTGAACTGGGAGCTTGTCACCTATAACCTTCTTTAAACATGAAACATGGAAAACTGGGTGCAATCGAGAAGCTGCAGGAAGCTCCAATTTGTATGCCATAGTACCAATCTTTTGCAACACCTTGTATGGACCATAATACTTTGGTGATAATTTATTATCCTTCTTAGCTTGCTTGAGGGACATTTGCTTATATGGTTGTAGCCGTAGGAATACCCAATCACCTACATCAAAACTTCTTTCACTGCGATGTTGATCTGCCTGTTGTTTCATTCTATTTTGTGCCAACACGAGGTTATCCTTTAAGAGTTGGAGGACTTGTTGTTGATGTTCGATGTGATGTTCCACTGCCTGAACCTTAGAATTTTCTCTTAAATATGATGTGATGGATGGTGGTTGATACCCATAAAGTGCCATAAATGGGGTCATTTTTGTTGCTGTATGGAAGGAAGTGTTATACCACCATTCAGCCAGAGGCAACCATTTGACCCATTGTGTCTGTTTATCAGATACAAAGCAACGAAGATATCCTTCCAAACATTTGTTTACTATCTCAGTTTTCCCATCAGATTGAGGATGATAAGATGAGCTATGAGCTAACTGAGTACCAAGACAAGAAAATAATTCTGTCCAAAAATTTCCAGTGAAAATGGGATCTCTGTCACTTACAATAATCTTTGGGTTTCCATGTAGCTTTTGAATTGTTTCCATAAATGCAGTAGAAACTGTACTGGCTTTAAATGGATGTGATAATGCACAAAAGTGTGCATACTTGGTAAGTCTGTCAACTACCACCATGATGACACTCTTTCCCTCAGACTTGGGTAAACCTGTGATAAAATCCATTGAAACCTCCTCCCAACGTTGGCTTGGAATGGATAAAGGTTGTAATAGACCCGGTGTCTTAATTGTTTCAACTTTATTTTGTTGGCAAACCAAACATTCCGCCACAAACTTTTGAATATCTGATTTAAGGCCATCCCAAAAAAATTCCTTCTTAACCCTGTGGTAATTTTTTAAAAATCCTGAGTGCCCTCCTAAGGGAGAAGTGTGCAATTCCATAAGAATCTTTTGTTTTAGCTGGGAATTCTTACAGAGGTATAAGCGATCTTTGTACCATAACGAATCATTTTTCCAGCTAAATGTATCAGACGTACTGGAATCTTGTTGTAGCTTTCGAATAAGTGCCCACACTTCTTCGTCATTCTTCCATTCCTCCCTTGCTTCGTTTATCCAATCTGGTTGGATAATAGAAATGGTGCACAACAATGCTTCCACATCCTCATCCTTTCTTGAGAGTGCATCTGCCACCACATTTTGCTTCCCTTTTTTGTAGATGATTTCAAAGTCATAACCCAACATCTTTGTGACCCACTTTTGTTGCTCTTCAGAGGATAATCTTTGTTCTAAAAAGTATTTAAGGCTATCATGATCTGTTTTTACCTTGAAGTGTCTTCCCATTAGGTAGGGTCGCCATTTCTTAAGTGCATGGAGTATTGCCAACATTTCCTTCTCATAAATAGCTTTGCTTAAAAACTTTCCCTTGATTGGACGACTTTCAAAAGCAATGGGTCTTTCATCTTGCATTAGAACAGCACCAATTCCATTTCCTGAAGCATCACATTCCACAATAAAGGTTTTTGTGAAGTCCGGTGTAGCTAAGACCGGTGCTTGGCACATTGCCTCTTTAAGATGTTCAAAGGCCTTTGTTGCTTCCGGAGTCCATGAAAATGCATCTTTCTTCAATAATGTTGTTAGAGGTGCTGCTATTCTCCCATAATTCTTAACAAACTTGCGATAATACCCTGTCAAACCAAGAAATCCTCGCAGATGCTTTATGGATGTGGGGATTTTCCATTCCTTAATGGCTTTAATTTTGCTAGGGTCTACCTTAACTCCTTCATGAGATACAATATGACCCCAATATTCCACCTCTTGGACTCCAAAGAAACATTTGGATCTTTTTGCATATAATTGTTTCTCCTCCAATAGTTGTAGCACCCTGTCAACATGTTCAACATGATCCTTCCAAGACTTGTTGTAGATTAGTATATCATCAAAAAATACTAACACAAATTTTCTAAGGAATGGTTTGAAAATTGAATTCATCAAACCTTGAAATGTTGAAGGTGCATTGGTAAGGCCAAAAGGCATGACCAAAAATTCATAATGACCCTCATGAGTTCTAAATTTTGTTTTCGGAATGTCTTCAATCTTCATTCTGATTTGATGATATCCTGAACGAAGATCCAACTTGGTGAAGTAAATTGATCCATGCAATTCATCCAGTAATTCATCAATGACAGGAATGGGGAACTTATCTTTAATAGTGAGCTTGTTGAGCTCCCTATAATCTGGACACATGCGCCATGATCCATCCTTCTTGTGCACCAATACTACTGGAGCAGAGAAAGAACTTTGACTCGGTTGAATTATACCAGCCTCTAGCATTTCTGCAACCATACGTTCAATTTCACTCTTTTGGACATAGGGATATCTGTACGGCCTGATGTTTGGAGGAACACTTCCTGGAATCAGATGAATAGCATGATCATGATCACGCATAGGTGGGAGACCTTTGGGAGTCTCAAATACCTTGGAATGATTGTCCAGGACTTTTTGGAGATCTGGAGAAATAGATGATTTCGATGTGGAAACATCTAGCGAACATAATTGTGCAATTACACCTCTTTGCTCCTTTTTTAGAAGCTTTGTCATACCATTAGAGCTGATTATCTTTCCTGGTTTCCCTGCAATACCCCTTAATTCAACTTCCTTTCCTTCCGTAGAAAATTTGATGAAAAGTTCTTGAAAATTAAAAGCTATTGTACCCAAGGATTGTAGCCATTGGACTCCTAGTACAACATCAGCACCTCCCATTGGAATGGAAAGCATTGGGCTAGTCAATACATATTCTCCCATGGATAGCTTGATATTATGGCACTTTCCAGAGAAATTTATTGTTCCTCCATTTGCAATCATCACTTGACACTCTGGTGCTGGATATAGGAAGCAATTCAATTCTTTTGCTACCCTACAATGAATAAAATTGTGGGTGCTTCCTGAATCAATCAACACTATTACCTTTTTCTTCTTGATTTGTCCTTCTATCTTGATGGTTTGAGGAGTGGTAATTCCCACCAATGCATTACAAGATATGGTCGGATTTATTTGTTCTTCATCTAGGCTTTGTTCCTGGAGTATATCCTCTTCTTTTGACCTTTCTTGCTCCTTTTCTTCTTCCTCTTCACAATCTATGTAGAATAATTTCTTCTCAGCACACTTATGACCTTTATTGTATTTGCTATCACAACTGTAACAAAGCCCTTTTGCTCTTTTTTCTTCCAATTTTTGTGGTGTCAACCTTATAGGTTGTGGAAGACTAGGGGCAACAACACTTCTGTCTTTATAGTTGTGAGTGGTATGCTTCCTGGTTGCCATAATTTTGCTTTCCATTTTCTTGCTAACCTGAATGCCTTCTCTAATGAATCAGGTTCCCAAAGGCGAACATCATGTTGGATATTATCCTTTAAAGACCCTATGAACACATCAATCCTATGCTCCTCTGGAATATCTTTTACCCTTATGTTCAATTTTTGGAACTCCTCAATGTGCTCCATTACTGAACCCTTTTGTTTGAGACTTATCAATTGGCTAAAAAATGTGTTGCTTTTTGTATCCTCATAATGTGCTATCAATTCTTCCGTAAAAATTGCCCAAGTGATAAATTGTTTACGAGAGCAAAGCCATTGATACCATACAAACTGATTTGGTTCCAAATATAAAGTTGCCATACGTACCTTTTGTGTGTTTTGCACATTATTGAGATCGAAGAACTGCTCCATCTGTAATATCCATGTGGCGGGATCCTTGCCATCAAACTTCCTCATATCGATTTTTGGAATATGGTGAGTCTTCGATCCAAAATTAGAGTCTATGATATCATGATTAACATTTCTTTTGTTCACATCATGAGTTTCCTTTACTACCTTTTCACCATTAGTAAGTATTTCTTGTAGAAAATTTGTCAAATCTGTCTTCATATCTGTCATGCCTGTCTTCAAGTTTGTGTTCAAATCTATCTTCAATTCTTCCATGTCTGTCTTCAAATCTGTCTTCCAATCATCCATCTTAGCTTCCACGCCCTTTATCTTAGATTCCATGCCATTTATCTTAGCCTCTGTTAGCTTTTGTGAGCGTGACATTTGTTGCATGTGTTCTTGTAATTTTGATATATCATGTAGCATTTCTTCCTCTTCTTCATAAGTCATGCTAGAAATTTCAGGTTCCTTACTAGGTGTTTGCATTTTCTTTCCTTGGGGCATCAGTTACCGATAATAATGCTTTACTATGCCCTTTGAATTCCTTCAAACCAAGCTTACGCAAAAAATTAAAAAAAAAAAACTACACACCTTTTTTCACTTTGTAGAAGCCTGATATTGAATCTGATGTATCTCTGTAAATTTAGATCCTCCAGTTCTAAAATTATGATCTGTAGTAGCCTTCTGTGTCCTCTTTCCAATGCCACAAGTCTGACCCAATTTGGATTCTCCAAGGAAGAGTTATGCGAAATCTCCCACAGTGACTTGATTATAGACTAGTTCACTAGAGCGAACTTGTACGACGTGCCACGAGTCAACGTTTCAACCTTTGGATCTGAAAAATGTATACAAGAAACTACAGTTCGTCCTCTTTCTGTACCTTCTTACTAAATTGCAATCCGATCCCCAGAGAGAAAGTTATGACAATTTTCCCCAGGTCACCTGTTTGGAATACAATTCAGGAGTCTGCAAAAAGACCAACTTCCTCAGATCATATCTCCGCAAATATAGCGCGAAAAGCTCTGAAATTCAGACCCGAGGTTCAGCGCGATTTCTTCTCAAATGGGTTTTTTTTGCAACTTCTGAAACGTCATAGAAAAAACGTTATAGCGAAAATTCCACGATGACCTGTTTGGAGCAGCGAAACCCTAGAATCCAAAGCTCTGATACCAAATGTTATGAAACCAGCTCAAGAAAAGATAGAAAAGATAGATCAACGCCTTAGAATTTAGCCTCTTCAAGGGGGAAACCTCCTTTACATTACATAAATGAACAATTCTTGGATTATTCAAATGGCAAAACCTCCTTTCTATATATAGGAGTCTAAGGAGTCACAATATAATCCAGCCGACCTAACAATAATAATATAAAGCCACAAAAATAACAATAGAGGGATTCTATTGGGCACAATATGGGGGCAATAGGGGCACAACAATATTAATAATGGGTATAACTACAATAGTAATGGGGTAATCACTAATATTATAGGGACCCAACAGTTCCATTGGTAAAAATTCATGACCCTTGAGAGAGTTGACTTAAACATTTGGGCCAGCTTTGATAGGAATTTGAATTTAGAGATAATCAATTTCCCTCCAATAATTGAAGCTGACATAAATGAGACTATTATTGATTTTCTTATTCAATCCAATGGATTAGGGAATTTCTCCCTGGTTGCCGAATTTAATAGACAATGCTCTAGGGGCTTGTTTTAAGCCATATAGATCCTTCTTTAACCTACAAACATGAGTCTCTTTTCCATTAACTTCAAATCCTTGTGGTTTCTCAATGTAGACTTCTTCATCAATTGTACCATTTAGAAAAGTTGTCTTTATGTCCATTTCATGTATATTCCATCCCATAGAAGTTGCAATAGAGATGAAAGATCTAATTGTTTTGTACTTGGTTATAGGAGCAAAGGTTCCATCATAATCAATTCCTTATTGTTGAGAGAATCCTCTAACCATAAATTTTACGTTGTATTTTTCAATACTCCCATCGGATGCATGCCTTATTTTTGACACCTACTTGGAAGTCACAATTGATTTATCCTTTCATCTAGGAATGATTTCCCAAACATAATTCTTCGTTATTTATTGGAGCTCCTCTAGCATTTCATTCTTCCATACGTTATGTTCATTTTCCATCTGTAAGAGGTAGATTTTGCTTCAATGAGTTTGGTCATATATGCTGCATAACCAGAATATATTTTGGGTCTTTTTCTTTCTTTGAATGTTCCTTTTTCTACTACATGTTCTTTAGCTTCTTGTAGAGTTGTTCTTAGCCAAGATGGTATTTTTCAAGTTTATGGAATGATGACAGGTTGTACAGGTTTGTTGGGTCCTTCTGGTTCTTCATGATGATCAATTGTGTTGGAAAATATAACTAGGTTCAATATTCATAATTATCACTGTACTTGTATCATCTTGTATTTCATGAAAAAGAAAAAGAAGAAAAATAAATTATTATTATTATTATTATTTCATTAGTCAAGAATGTTCTTCATGCTTCTAGGGTTTATTGAGTCAAAATAATATTTGTCATGAGTCAATATATTGTACTTGAGTCAAGTCCCATTTGGACTTTTGGAAGAAACATTAAAATAATTTTTATTTGAATCAAAACAGTTATTTTGTCACCCACGGGACCAAGTCAGACCTACCTGGACAAGTTAGCCCTGGAAAGCACAATTTAACCTCCTAGATGTGTATATATAAAGAGCAGTTCAGCCTCATTTGGACACACATTGGAAACTTCTATTTATTTGCAAGCAAAAGCAAGAAGACAATTGAAAATAAAATAAGAAAGAGAAAGAGTCAAAGAAGAAAGAGTGAATGTATAGAAGGAAGAAAAATCAAACTTTGTTCTATCTTTATTCACACGTGTGAAGTATTGGGGCAACTTCGCGGATTATAGGGCTGAAATTTTGTTTCTATGAAGATGTTGGGGAAACTCTGCAAAGATGTTAGGGAAACTCTACGAAGTTGAAGGACCAAAATTCTGATATGAAGAGCTTTGACCTTCATTGACTTGATTGTACTTGAATTGGTTGAGGAAGGCTTCAAGGAGGGATGACTTGGAAGGTCTTGTTTTTTGGGTCCTAAATTTCTCACACTTTTATCTAATTCTATAAGAAGATAATATTGTTTGGGATTTCCCTCTTGTGGGGTTTTTCCCTGGCTTAGAGCCTATATCTTGTGTTCATTGTATTTTGTGATCTTCATGGTTTATGTTTTGGTAATTGTTTGATAAATAGAACATAATAAAAGTAATAAGAAGCCAACACACATTCACAAAAAATTATCAAGTAAGAGAAATCACCCTAATTTGTTACCCTATTGATTTCTCAACATGGTTTCAGAGCTAAGGTGAGAAGAAGGTATCATGAAGATCATTTTTGTTGGCTCATTTGAAGACAGATACATCATCTAATTTGGAGGAAATCATCCGCAAAGGGCATAAGGAAGTACATAAGGAATAATTATCAAAGACCATCATTCTTGAAAAAGACTACTATAACAGTTATCTCTTTCTCTCTTATCATTAAAGGCTCTTGTCTAAGAATTCATCAAAGAAGCTTAAATATCTCTCTATAGAAGACATCTCTAAAGATATTTAAAAGCATCAAGATTTTGGGAACATCATATACACTCTTTAAAGTGTCATCATTCATGATTCATTGAAGCAACTTGAAGATATTAGAAGTCATCACTCAAGGACATCTTTGAAGACTCTTGGAATCATTAAAATTCTTGGAAGTATCAAGATACCTGGAGACAACATCATCCAACATTTCACTCCTTTTAAAAGTAAGTACTTTATTACACTCCATGTCTCAATCTTCAAATCAAATGACATAATATTTTAAGGAAGGAAACAAACTCGATGGGTCATGAAACTTCCAAGCATGGAAGAAGAGAATTGATTTGGTTCTCACTGATAATGAATTCATGGATCACGTTCTAGGAAAAATTATAGTATTATATAAAGACAAGACTCAAGAATTGTCCAACTACAATAAAGGAGAAGTTAGGTATCAAATAATCCTCATAAATTCCATCAAAGATTACCTTTTTCCCTTTGTTGCAGATTTGAGCACATCTAAAGGAATCTATGACAAATTGGTAAAACTATATGTTGGCAGTACTATAGGTCAGAAAATATCTTTGAGGAATCAACTTTACAAAAATAGGTTATCAAAAGATGAATACTTGGCCTCATACCTTGTGAAAATCTCATAATCAAAAGATTAATTACAAGGGCTTGGAGAATTCATATCGGATTCTGAATTAACTACTTGTGTACTCAATGCTCTACCTTTAGATTGGAGTAGTTTTGTGATCAACATCTATTCAAGAAAGTACACTCCACACTTTGATGAACTATGGGCTTTGTGTATTCTAGAAGAAACAATAGTGAAATCCAAGGATGACATAAAACCCAACAATCAAAGTTCTCAATATTTTTCTCCTAGATTAAAGAAGAAGTTTGGAAGATCTGAACCTCATCATAAATTCAACAAAAATCAACCACGTGGAGGTCAAGAAATGTCCGAAGTAAAATTCTTTCGATGCAACGAATATGGAAACTTTAAAAGGTATTGTCCCAAGGATCCTCAAAATAGGAAAAAAAAATAAGAGGAAGGAAAGAAGTAGAGCTCACATTGGTGAAGAAAATGAAGAAACTGAATATTGAAGATCATAATGATCTATATTATTAAATAACTCTATCAGGTCTACTAGTATCTTGTTTTCTCTTTCATTAGAAGATGGTAGTTACAATAGCATGTGCAGTCACATTTGTAAAAGAGTCTCTAAAATATGCCATCATGGAAAGAATCATATAGAATTAGAAGAATTAGAGTCTATATAGTTAGTTTCATTTGATTGGAATCAGGCATCTAAACATCTAGCAAGGAAGGATAGAAGGATTTGGATCATCTAGCACTTCACATTTCATGCAATAACTACATTGTATCATGTTGATCTCGAAGTAGTCATTTAGGAAAAAAGGACCGCACAGATCCTCAACAATAGCAAAATCATCAACAAAATTGAGGGAATTATGAAACATTATAAAAGTTTCTTCACTGTATGGAAGAATTATAGTAGCATGGTTGGAGTATATTCCACTAGAAGATCATCAAAAAACATCAAAGCAATCAAAGAAGCTTGAAGGTATGAAGTTAATTTAGTAGAAGCACGGAGGCATGATTGGATCATTTCCCATCTAAAAGTAAGGAATCTCATCATAAATTTCATCTTCAAAGAAAGTTAAAGAAGTAGTCCATTCAAAAGGAAGTCAACTAGATGGATATATGAAAAGAAGAGGTATGCATATATTTAAAGGCTCTTCATTAGAAGGAAGACTCATATCTTCAGAGGGAGTTGAAAGAAAGAGCAAGATGAATATAGATTAGAAACATGCTTGAGATCTTAATCATGATATGTCTTGATTAGATTGGAAAAGTCGGAACTCTTCCATATGGTTATTCAATATATCTAGTAGCATGACAAATGGGTAGAACACATGATGATATTGATCAACATCTGATATGGTCTCTTGAAGAATCTAAGGAATATAGTAATGACAACCACAAAGGGAGCTAGAAGCATGAAGTGGTTTGAAGGAACCTGCAATTTCAAATTTGAAGTATCTTCACTTTCTTTGGAAACTCTGATGATGAGAAATGATTTCTAGGATATGATATGACTTCTAGGAAGAATACACGGTAGAAGTATGTACATTATAAAGGCAGGAAAGGCAACAGTTTGATACAGGAAGCCATGAAATAATTTTTTGGTCACTTGATGGTATATAAGAAGTTCACATTTCTAAAATAGATAGAGGAAGCTATAATTGGCTCTAAATTTATTGGTTTGACAAGACACTTTTGATGACAAATATACTGCAAATGATGGTTAACGGAAAGTGATATAAATTGATGATGGCGAAAAATCTGTCATGAAGATACATTGTGAAATAATTTGGCTCCATAAAATGTTTGACATCCAAGAAGGTCGAAGCTTGGTGTAATGTGATGAGAGATAGGAGCCTTGAATCTACAACTAAGATCTCCATAGAAGAACAAGTAGTTGATGATTGAGACAAGTAGATACTTATGGCTATGTCTCCCTAGTTGAGAGGGAGTAAGGACCACCTCCCTGGTTGAGAGGGAGTGATGATCAACATCATATTCTCCATGTGTCATGCACTAGGTTGAGACTAACAACCATAAGTCTAGTGAATGTAGTGGTAGGGAGAATGTAGGATTGATAAGAATCTAGCACCGATACTCCTTGAGGATTGGGAATCCAAGGTAGGAAGTAGTCCTGAGGACCAATACTCTTTGAGGATAGGACACGGTATCCAAGATAACAGTTGTCGAAGAGGACCAATATTATTTAATGATTGGGATCCCAAGATAAGAATTTTCCTATAAGGACATACCTGGTGAACATATGGATGGGGTATGTGCCTTGAGAGGCGGTGGTGATGGTGTCCAAATGTATGCCTCCGAACATTGTGCTCTAATCTAGTGGAGAGTTAGAGCTTGTTAGTCAAGGCCTTGTTATATTTGGTTATATTTCAAAATTGACAATGTTGTTTATGATGTTAATGCTTGATGATGGCTTATAAATCCAAACTCTTATAATGAGAATATTTCAATTTGATATTATCCTTATATTCAGTTGTGTAATTATGAATACCTCCCTAGTTAAGAGGGTGTTGGAAAATGTAACTAGGTCCGGTCTTCATAATTATCATTGTACTTGTATCATATCGTATTTCATGAAAAATCAAAAGAAGAAAAAGAATTTATTATTATTATTATTGTATTATTATTCAAGCAAGTTCTTCATGATTCTAGGGTTTATTGAGTCAAAATAATATTTTTCATGATTAAATCTATTATACTTGAGTCAAGTCCCATTTGGACTTTTGGAAGAAAAATGAAAAATATTTTTTATTTGAGTCAAAACAATCATTTTGTCACCCACAAGACCAAGTTGGCCCTGGAAGGGACAATTCGACTTCCTAGATGTGTATATATAGAGAGTAGTTCGACCTCATTTGGACACACATTGGAAACTTTGATTTTTGTGCAAGCAAGAGTAAGAAGACAAGTGAAAATCAAAGAAGAAAGATCAAGCTTCAAATGAGAGAGAGAAAATGTCTAGAAGGAAGAAAGAATGAACTCTTGTCTATCTCTGTTACATGTGAAAAGTACTGGGGCAACTCTACGAATTACAGGGCTGAAATTATGTTTCTACAAAGGTCCTAGGGAAACTATACGAAGGTACTAGGGAAACTTTGTGAAGTTGAAAGATTGAAACTTTGATATGAAGAGCTTTAACCTTCATTGAATTGATTGGAATTGACTTGGTTGAGGAAGGCTTGATGGAGGGCTAACTTGGGCCTTGTGGAAGGTCTTGATCTTGGTTTTTGGGTCTTGGATTTCTCACTTATATTTTATTCTATAAGAAAAGTATATTGGCTAGGTTTTCCCCCTTGTGGGGTTTTTCCCTAGCTTGGAGCCTATATCTTTTGTTAATTGTCTCTTGTGATATACATGGTTTATGTTTTGGTAATTGCTTGATGAAGAAAACATAATAAAAGTAATAAGAAGCTAACATATATTCACAAGCAATTATCAAGTAAGAGAAATCACCCTAATTGGTGCCCTATTGATTTCTCAGCAAATTACAGGTTCTGGAGAATTTTCTTGCCTTGGACTCTCTTCATTAGGCAATATAAGTCCTTATTCTTAACCAGATTCAATGGAAATATCCTTGGACTTCTTCTATGCAACACTTTCATCAAATGTGACATCTTTGCTTACTTCAATACGACATTGTTCCTTGATGTAGACTCTATATTCTTTAGATGAGGTGTTATAACCAATGAAGATTCCTTTCATATCTGCAGGGCCCAATTTATTCCTCTTGTCCTTGGTAATATGAATGTCGACAAGACATCCAAAAATTTTGAGGTGATCAACATTAGGCTTGTTTCTAGTAAATTATTCTTTCGAGATCATGTTGTCAAGAATTATATGAGGACTTCTATTTTGAATGTAGATTGTTGTCATAGAGGATTTTTCCCATAATAATTTGGGGAGGTCTTGGTCATGTAGCATGGCTCTCACACATTCTTTAATAGATTGATTCTTCCTTTCAGCTACGCCATTTTGTTGAGGATTATAAGGGACTATCAGCTCTCACTTAATCTTGTCTCTTTTGCAAAAGGTCACAAGTTCTTTAGATGTAAATTCACCTCCATTAATTGATCTCAAGGTCTTGATCTTATTTTCTATCATATTCTCAACTACTACTTTAAACTCTTAGAAATTTTCAAATACTTCATCTTTAGACTTTAGAAAATATATCCAAGTATTTCTAGAATGATCATCAATAAATGTTACATAATATTGATGACCACTAAGTGATTTTTTGTACATGGGCCCACAAACATCAGAGTGGATTAGGTCCAAGATTTCCTTTGATATTAAGTCACTTCTAGGAAATGGCTTCTTCACATTTTTTCCAAGAGCACACCCTTTACAAACACCTTCATGTTCTTACTTCAATTGAGCATATCTATAACCATTTGACTCAAGGATGGAAATATTTTGTAACAGAGATGGCCATACCTTCTATTCCATAACTCACAAGGGTTGAAGTCCAATTGTACTAAATCTTGAGGAGAAGGAGTTAAAATTGTGTACAACCTCCCCTCGTGAATCCCAATAGTCCTTGAATTTTATATACTATATCCCTTTTCCCGAACAATTACTTTTCCATAAGTAAATGCTACATTGTCTTCCTTATCTTCTAAAGAAGAAATAGAGAGAAATATTTTTCAAACCTAGAACATAGAGGCTATTGTTGAGATGAATTTTCCCACCAAATTCCAGCTCTATGGAGGTAGATCTAATCCCTTTGACGGAATATTTATTTGTGTCTCCAAGTTCAAATTTGTGAGAAGAGCTTCCTTTAGATACGGTATGGAGATGTCCATGTTCACCTGTCAAATGCTTTGAAGCTCCATTATCAATTACCCACATGTTTTCATCTTCAAATGAACCTCTAAGTGTAGAGTAGAGACTTCCATCCTTGATTTCTTTAGATAGATTAGTGATGAAGTTGGTGATGTATCCTTTTATGGATTCAAAGAGACTCCTTAGTTCCTTAAGGCATTCCTTCATGTACCTTTCCATTGAAAAGAGAGAGAAAAGATAGTTAGTTCAAAGATGTCTCCAATCGAGAGTGTCAACAAACTATGATATTCAAGCTTCCTTCATTTACCTTAGCCCTAATACCATGTAGAGAAACCAAGTGCTAGATAGTTTAATGCTTGATTACTCTTTCTTGATAATTACTTGTGAATAATAGTTGTCTTATTATTGTTTTTATGTTCTCTTCATTAAGCAATTATACAAATCTTCAAAGCATAAATATCATAAAGAGACAAAAAAAAACTATAAATTAGGCTCCAAGCCAGGGGAAAACCCAACAATCCTTCTGTTATAGAATTAGATCAAAATGAGATATCCAAGACCCAAGACCAAGACCAAAAATTCCACAAATATCCCATGTAAACCCTCCTCGAAGGCTCCTCCAATCAAGTCAAATTCAACACTGGTCAAACCCTCTAAAATTCGGTCAAATAATAGAAAATTTCAGCCCTACAGCAGAGGCCAAATTTCAGCCTTGTAATTACCTCAAAAAACAACATAATATTCACATGTGTGAGCAATACTAAGGAAAAAAAAAAAAAGTGTCCTCTCTCTCCTTTGACTTTCGTCTCTCTCCTTTGGTTTCAGTTGTCTTTCCTTCTTGATTAGGCACATAAATGATAATGATGTGTTGATGAATGCATGATATGCTAAGAGGTCGATTGACTTATATATATAGTTGTCCAGGAGGGTTGTGTTAGCGCTTGGAATTCACCTAGGCTGAGATAGACAAACTCTCAAGGCTACATCAAACCATTTCACCTCGTAGCTAGCCCTACGAGGTATGAGAAGGCTCTCTCGGGTCAGATTCGGTAGATCTTTCAATAGGATAAGCTGACCAATTAGGGATAAAGATTTTAGGCTAGTAAATTGATAAGGGAGGTTGATTTAAAGATTTTTGGGGTTTTTGGTGGCAATTTGGAGGGAGTGCAATTCAGGGTGCGGGGATTGGGCTCAGTTTTTGCAGGGGGATCTTTGGGGCAAGGTAGGAGTGAGTGCTGATGCCTTAATCTGAGATGGAGGATCAGGAATGATAGAGGAGGAGCTAAAGAGGGCAAACAACAACTTTGAATCTTCTTTAGATAGTGGAAAACATAGATATTGAACAAAATTAAAAGCTGAGCATGGCATGCATGAATTCAAACTTTATCACTTCATCTGTTCAATTAGCAGCAAAGAAAGAGATGGAACACATAAACACACTTACAATAACATGTAGAGAACACACCATCAACACAACAATCCACAAGAATCCACAATGATGTCTGCAAAACCCTGGCCTTCCTTTTCCTTAAATTGCAGTAATAGATGTACAATATGCAATAATACTTCTCCCACAAGAGTCCAACCATGAAAATGAGCAAGAGAAGGCATAATATAGACCATCTAACTCCTTTCCCCACCTCTAGGGGTCGAGCTCAGCTTCCTAGGAGCAGTTTGAACTAATTCTAAACTTAGCACTAGATAATAGGCAGTCAAAACAACTTGCCTCTAAAACTTAGCTAACTCATCCATGCATTTAATATTCACTATTTACATCAAGGAAGCTTCTAGAAGGGTTAAGAGAGATTAAATCTATCAATGTGCCATGAAAATTATCCATACATCCATCATTTACAAGTACAAATGATTAACCAAGGTAAAAACTGAGTTTTGCAGGCCGAAAAGTCAAAACTGGCAATTTTCAGCTCGAGTGGTCGCGCCCCCTGCTCGAGTGGTCGCGCCCCTTTGCAGCACTTTTTGAGTGGGTTCCAGTTGTCCAAATCAAGTTCAAGATGGCTCATTGGAAAGCTCTGTGTGTCTACTTTCCATCCCAAGTGGAATTTCTGGATTTGGAGTTGATTTGACCCCTCAAAAGTCAATTCTCCCAAGGTCATTTTCTGCAACTCAAAAAGTGGGCAGAAAGTCAAAATTTTGATGTATTTTGAGCTTTTGGAGGCCCAAATCTCAAAATCAAGTTGACCCCAAGTATAGGTAATTCTAGTTTTTGCATGCCCTTTACAAAAATGTCAACTTTTTGTGATTCTGAGCAGTCCTCCCGAGTGGTCGCGCGGGGGGTGAGACCACTCAAATGACCAAAACCTGTAAAATGCCAAAAAATGCCAAAAATGCCTCAAAATCCTCAAAATTTATTGTGTTTGCTGCTGGGAGGATACCAATGAGTAGCATGGTGAGTGAGTGATGCCTCAGCCAAGATACGGAGTGGGTTGGCCTTTTTCTTCCTCGAAAGAGCCTCGTTCAACCGCCGTTGAAGGATTTTCATCCTTGCTTTGCAAACATGCATTCTTGCCCAATAATGATCCTTCATGTGTCTGAGCAACCTTTTGTCTCGGTTGGCTTTCTCCAACAGCTGCTGCAAGTGTACATTTGAACTGATGAGCCTTGATTCCCGGTCCCTAGGCCACAAGTCACCCGGCCTCCTACGGTTCAAGTCTCGGTTGCTACGAATTCTCCATAGTTCATCCAACTCTTTTTCCTCTTCTAGTTGCTTGTTGCGCTGCTCCAAGTAATTTATTGTCCACTTGGCCATATCAAGCTTCTCCTGCAACAAGCGGTTTTCCGCCTCTCTCTGTCGGATGATCTCGTGCAAATCTGATGTAGGGGAGCGAGCATCAAGATCCATGATGTCAACCGGCATGTCAATGGCTCTCTCCTCCTCTGTCACGGGATGTTTGCCCTCTCGTACCGCTGATGAAGAATGCGAGGCCCCTTCCACCTGATGTGGAGATAACACTCGCTGACCTGTAGCTGATGATGATGGCGAGACCCCTTCCACCTGCTGTGGAGAAAGTACTCGCCGAGCTGCTGCAAACAAGGCCCTCGGGCCTTTCTGATAAGTGAGGCGAGGTGAGGAAGCCATGTGTCTCGGAACAGTGATCTCAGGCTGATGTGAAGGACCTCCCTCCTCAAAAATGACCTCTGGCTGTGGCTCAGGCTGTGGCTCTCTGAAGAAATCCCGAGAAATGAAGTCTGCCCATGCAATGCCCTGCTGAGTCAACTGATGGGCAACAATAAGCTGGATAAGACCGTGATGGCACAAACTCCGATACTGCTGAGCTGGAGACCGCCTCTGGAACACTGACACCATCCTCTAAATATCATGGAAAAAGAAAACCGGGATGTTCATCATCCTCACCCGGGTGAAGTGCATCAGCAAGCGAATGTGATAAGAGAAGACCCGAGAAAATCTCCCCTCGCATGTGAAGTAGTGCATGATAAGCCGCATAATAGAAGCATACTCCGCCCGGAGGAACCTGAAAGGAAAGATCCCCGACAAATGACTCATGAATGCTGGCCTGACATATGGCTCAAAATAAACATAATCCAGCATTTTGGGCTTGGGCCACACCTCACCCACATTTGGTATCCCGGTAGCCTCTGAAATCACCTCCGGAGATAGTACAAAATTCACCCCTGCAAGAGTGACCTGCCCATCATGAAGGTGCAAAACAAATAATCGGGCCAACTCCCTGTGGTGCTGAATCTGGGCCAGCCTCTCACAAAACTCAAGACATGACATGTACCGGAAAAAAGTCACTGCCAAAGGGCAAGCCTGTAACTCTGCTAGAGAAGTGGGCTCTTCTCTCTTATGATGACCACCTTTGCCACCCTTTCGAAGCCTCTGTACCTCAGACTCCGAAGAAGAAGACCGGTCATCACCTTGCTCATTAGTTTCAGTGGTTGACATGATGTTATTGAGCAAGGTGGAGAAAAAGAACACAACTGATTGCTGCCCTGCCTGCAAAATGCTGAGAAGTATGCTGTTTTCAAGGGGAAAAAATCATGAAGGAAATGTTAGGGGGGGGACTTTTAATAAGGAAAGGGAAATATATAAAAACAGGGAATTTAAAGGACTGATTCACAAAATATCAAACATGTTCCTCATCTCTTATCATTTGGAAATCATTTGCAAATAAATACTTTATTAGGGAAAATATGTGTAATGATCACCAAGGGAAAGGACAATATATTTTTTTTTAACATGGGGTAAAGGACAACATGATCATAGGGGTATGGGGTAGCATCAATCATTAGCATCAACAGGCTGCTCCTTTAATTTGTCTTTGACTGTACTTTATAAGCATACTCTGTTTTTTCAAGTTTATGTGCTTTTGATGCTAAGGGGAAACAACGCATTAGTTTGCATTTGTCATGAGGGAAAAAGGGGCTTTAGTTACATGTTCACAAAAGGGAAGAGGGATTTCAATTGCACTGGGATTTTTAGGGAAGGAATAGAGCAATTGAACTGGGATTTTAATGAAGGGAAAAGTAGGGAAAACAGAGTTTAAAATTGGGGAGATGCAACAATTGTTCCTGTGCAAACCCTATCACAGCAAACTGTCCATTTTGAGCATCATGTACAGCTGTATATTGTTGATTTTGGCATGAATGTTTACACAGCATCCTTGCCTCTGATTTTTACACAACAATATGTCTTTTTGCTCTTGTAGTGGCTAGGCTATGGCATGGTAATACTTGACTCTGTTTTTGTGGCGAACATGCACATGCATTTGCCATATATATATACTCTTTTCTTTTTCATAACATTTCTTTTTATCTTTGTTGTGTTTTTATATATCTTTTGTTTTATTAACTGTTGTGTGATAATGCTTTAGGGTTTAAGTAGGGTATATAGGCATTAGGGTTTGGGAAGGATAGATAGGCATTAGGGTTTTGAGGAGGGGTTAGGGTTTTAGGAACTTTGGGATGGGATTTTTAGTATAGTTTGCAAATGAGATAAAAGAGAGAGACACACTGACATTTGTGAACCAAAATGGGAAACCAAGGAGGGAAAAAGGAATTATAAACCTTGAAAAACAAACATAACCCTAGCATAATGCCTACAACACAAACAATCATTCCTATCCTTTCTCCATGCATTTTTTCTGTGATAACATACATATCAAGCCCATGAATTCATATCTCTAGCTTTCAAATGTATAAAGAGACCCTACCTCGACCGATTGAGTGAATGAGAGAGAGTTTGGGTCGATTTTGGAGGTTCCTGGGCAAATCGGCCTGAGTGGTCGCGCCCCCGTGCTGAGTGGTCGCGCCCCTGCTGAGTGGTCGCGCCCTTGTAAATTTACACAGCAAAAATTGCGCTGAGTGGTCGCGCCCCACCCAAGTGGTCGCGCACCCTGCCTGAGTGGTCGTGCACCAAGCAAATACCCAATTTTGCTGCAAATCGCCTTCTTCGACCTCTCAAGTGTGTTTGCTTGCTCTCAAATGCATTATGAGGCTCCTTAGAGGGAAATTTGGCCTTTATATGCCCAAATTTGAAAAAATTAACTTACCAAACCCACTTTGTAATGTTTTTGCTTTGGCATTCATTTTCACACTGTTTTTGAGTTCATTTTGTCCTGATTTTGGCCTTTTGAATGTTTTAACTCCGTTCTTTTTGCAGGTTAGCCATCTGAGGGATGCTAGTGAGGAGACCAGGGTTATTGCCGGCATTTTGGATAATTTTGAAAATTTTCTTTATTTTTGCAAATTTCACATGACCTTGGGTTTAAAAACAGAGTTTTTAAAACCAAGGTATAAATGATCTATAGCTGATGAGAAATATCAATGGAACATATGTACATACCTCCTTCTGGCTTGCTGGGCACTCATGGACCTTTGACTCATGATCTTGCAGTGATTTTTGACTTAAAACCCTAGACCTAAGACTTGGGATCTCAAGACCAAAATAAACAAGTATAACACAAGCTCATTAAATGACATGACCTGCTCCAGCAAAACCAAGAAGGGAACAAAAGACCAGCTCCTCCATCAGTGTTATGGCATGCCTAATGGGATGCAAGACTGACACTGATGAGACACCTACTTATGCAAAATGCAAAGAGCTTTTGATCACCGATGGAGGGCTCAAGACCGACACTAACATTGGCTCCGATTGGGGATGGTAGCTCCTTGGAGGTGCCAAGAACCTTAGACCTCTGGGAGAGCAGACCAGTGCTTTATTTATTGGGCAATGGAGTCAACTTGTAAACCCAAGCTGAAATGCATGACTGAAAACTGACACAAACTAACTTAACAACAAGACTAAAAATTGACTCATAAAGGACTCATGACTCAACTAGAAACTGACTCGATACTTAAACACAACCGACAAACTGAAAATGATGCTCAAAGTGGAGCTTATTCATCACAACCTACTCTAACAGTTTCATTCATCACCTGATCAAGTGAAATGAAACAACCAATGCAACCAAGTAAGTATTCTGTCTGCTGTTTGAATCCTCCACAAGTGTTCGCTTATGAACAACAAGAGAGAACTACTGAAAGGCAACTCTGATGGCAACTTAGAAATAGATCCGTTGAATGATATGAACTCTCTATCCGCCTCTAAAAACACTGCATAAGGATCTTGAAATTCAAGCACATTGGAACTTAGCTCATACAATGGAGTACTTCTCTTTTCCTCATACCATGCATGCAAACTTTGATCTGAGCCTTGTGACGAGACCCCTGCTGAAAATGACGAAGAAACTGGCTGCCAGATCAAATTCATATCAGCACATTTTTCAAGCTCACATGTAGTCAATGGAGAAAGATTTTGACTGCAAAACTCATCCAAAACATCAGCTATGGGATCATGAAAAACTTGAAAAGACTGCTGCAATCCCATTTCTATTGGTTCCATTGTGATTACATGATTGCCTACATGTTGCTCATCCTGTTCTTTAGAGATTTTACAAAAATTCTGCCTTATAAACTGAAATGCTTCGAAACAAAAGGGTATAGAATCTTCCTGCATCATCACATCATGTATTTCATCCTCCACAACTTCATCTATAATCTGACCTTCATCCTCAACATTAAAACTGAGTGATTGTTGATTTGTTATAGGTTTTTCATTTGAAGATGTACTATGCAATCAACCCTTCAAAAACTGAAATGATTCAAAACAGAATGGTACGGAGTCACCTTGAATCATTAAATCAGCTGCAATTTGACAATCAATGGCTTTCGAGGGTTGCAAATCTGAATATGAGAAGTCTTGAACAAAATTTTCATTGCCCTCAAGATGATCTAAATCAAGACTTGTTGACATTTGATTTCTGATTGCATGGTAGTTATCTCTGATGAACTGACATGAATCAAAACAAAAAGGCAAAGATCCTTCACTTACTTCAAAATTTGCTGCACTTTCCTCGTCACTGTCATAGCTGATATATGATGGCTGAACATTGTATTCAAGCTGCTGAAAATGAACTTCTTCCTCCCACAAACGAGCTGCTGATTTGTCTGCAAGATTAGCTTCTGTTTGGAGAACATAATCATCATCATACTCATCAAACCGAGGCAAATCATCATCAAACATATACATCATATCAACAGCTCTCTCTTCTCCTAGATGATCTACAAAACAATCATTATCAGTGCTATGACAACTAGGATGGGAAACAAAATGTTTTGGATCAGCAACTTGTTCTTCTTCAATCAGCGCGCCATGAACATCATAATCATTCCTTGGGGTGATCCTTTGCATCATCTCTTCCACTGCACTTACCAAAACGTGAAGCTTCACCTCTAGAGATTCGGCCGAATCTATGTTTTTCATCTCTTCTTCCTTCATCCTTGCCCTTCGGATCAACAAATGAGCCTCTACACTTACTGCATTGTTTTGCATCTCGTGAAGTGTTGCAATATCCCTTTCTCTCAGCTGGAACTCCATCTCCAGATCAAAGGCACCCGGATAGTGCAAGAGAGAAGATCTAGGAGTAGGCCTTATATCAGCCGGCATCGAATAATAAACTTGGTTAAATCTCGCTGAAAACTGTTGTACTGTCTCCCCTGGCAATCTTTTCAGCTGGTTATACTCTTCTACAATCAAGAAAAGGTTTTGACCGATCATCCACCTGTCGAGAAAAACTTTGACAAACTGCTAGAAATCTGAAATGCTTGCATCAGGCAGGGCTTTGAACCAACTCTTCACTTCAGCTTGCAAAGAAAGAGCAAAAAGCCTAATACTGACATCTTCTTCATCAACTTCAAAAAGATCTAGAAAATTCTCAAAATTCTGGACATGTTGCTCAGCGTTGACATTCTTACATTCACCATCAAACCTCGGCAAGTATAGATCATAGTTTTTGGGGAAAGCATGGAGAACAGAAGGTAAAACAAGAGGCTTATACCGATCTGGAATTTTACAAGGTATAGGGGTATGTACAGCAGGTATAGGATCAGTCTTGGTCTTTTGAGGTTCATCAATCTGAAGATGGTCATCACAAAATTCAGAAAAAGGATCTTGATCAAACTCACAGGCATGCAAATCTTTGGTATTCACAATCTTCAAAGGGAAAGAATCAACTGCAGGCCGAGGATCTCTTCTCAAATACAATATGCTTTGCAAAGCAGTCTTGACATTCTTGGGAAAAGAGAAGAAATAATTTATGACAAAGAACAAAATGTCTTGGATGAAATTACAACTTGAGTACCTGATCTTGCTATATTCTCCTTTCATGTTTCTGCTGGTCGGGATCATCCTCCAGTGGAGTCTTTGGATCTGATCTCGAAAATGATTTAGAGTCGCCAAGTGAATGATTTCAGCCTTGCCAGTGTCTGATCGTTGTTCACCATCAACAATCAGATCTGAACTTGATATATGTACCGGGGTAAAATGTCAATGAAGCGCTACGTTCACAAGCTCACGGAGATTGACTGAAGCAGCGTTTATCTACTAACGCTGATGTAAAACAAGAGCGTTTTCAAAGGATACCTGGCGTAACTTCAGGCTCCATCTAAGACTTATGAAATAACATGTCAATGAGCAAACAATTAATTTGTTCTCCCCAGTATGGTCGCCACTATGTTAGCGCTTGGAATTCACCTAGGCTGAGATAGACAAACTCTCAAGGCTACATCAAACCATTTCACCTCGTAGCTAGCCCTACGAGGTATGAGAAGGCTCTCTCGGGTCAGATTCGGTAGATCTTTCAATAGGATAAGATGACCAATTAGGGATAAAGATTTTAGGCTAGTAAATTGATAAGGGAGGTTGATTTAAAGATTTTTGGGGTTTTTGGTGGCAATTTGGAGGGAGTGCAATTCAGGGTGCGGGGATTGGGCTCAGTTTTTGCAGGGGGATCTTTGGGGCAAGGTAGGAGTGAGTTCTGATGCCTTAATCTGAGATGGAGGATCAGGAATGATAGAGGAGGAGCTAAAGAGGGCAAACAACAACTTTGAATCCTCTTTAGATAGTGGAAAACATAGATATTGAACAAAATTAAAAGCTGAGCATGGCATGCATGAATTCAAACTTTATCACTTCATCTGTTCAATTAGCAGCAAAGAAAGAGATGGAACACATAAACACACTTACAATAACATGTAGAGAACACACCATCAACACAACAATCCACAAGAATCCACAATGATGTCTGCAAAACCCTGGCCTTCCTTTTCCTTAAATTGCAGTAATAGATGTACAATATGCAATAATACTTCTCCCACAAGAGTCCAACCATGAAAATGAGCAAGAGAAGGCATAATATAGACCATCTAACTGCTTTCCCCACCTCTAGGGGTCGAGCTCAGCTTCCTAGGAGCAGTTTGAACTAATTCTAAACTTAGCACTAGATAATAGGCAGTCAAAACAACTTGCCTCTAAAACTTAGCTAACTCATCCATGCATTTAATATTCACTATTTACATCAAGGAAGCTTCTAGAAGGGTTAAGAGAGATTAAATCTATCAATGTGCCATGAAAATTATCCATACATCCATCATTTACAAGTACAAATGATTAACCAAGGTAAAAACTGAGTTTTGCAGGCCGAAAAGTCAAAACTGGCAATTTTCAGCTCGAGTGGTCGCGCCCCCTGCTCGAGTGGTCGCGCCCCTTTGCATCACTTTTTGAGTGGGTTCCAGTTGTCCAAATCAAGTGCAAGATGGCTCATTGGAAAGCTCTGTGTGTCTACTTTCCATCCCAAGTGGAATTTCTGGATTTGGAGTTGATTTGACCCCTCAAAAGTCAATTCTCCCAAGGTCACTTTCTGCAACTCAAAAAGTGGGCAGAAAGTCAAAATTTTGATGTATTTTGAGCTTTTGGAGGCCCAAATCTCAAAATCAAGTTGACTCCAAGTATAGGTAATTCTAGCTTTTGCATGCCCTTTCCAAAAATCTCAACTTTTTGTGATTCTGCGCAGTCCTCCCGAGTGGTCGCGCGGGGGGTGAGACCACTCAAATGACCAAAACCTGTAAAATGCCAAAAAATGCCAAAAATGCCTCAAAATCCTCAAAATTTCTTGTGTTTGCTGCTGGGAGGATACTAATGAGTATCATGGTGAGTGAGTGATGCCTCAGCCAAGATACGGAGTGGGTTGGCCTTTTTCTTCCTCGAAAGAGCCTCGTTCAACCGCCGTTGAAGGATTTTCATCCTTGCTTTGCAAACATGCATTCTTGCCCAATAATGATCCTTCATGTGTCTGAGCAACCTTTTGTCTCGGTTGGCTTTCTCCAACAGCTGCTGCAAGTGTACATTTGAACTGATGAGCCTTGATTCCCGGTCCCTAGGCCACAAGTCACCCGGCCTCCTACGGTTCAAGTCTCGGTTGCTACGAATTCTCCATAGTTCATCCAACTCTTTTTCCTCTTCTAGTTGCTTATTGCGCTGCTCCAAGTAATTTATTGTCCACTTGGCCATATCAAGCTTCTCCTACAACAAGCGGTTTTCCGCCTCTCTCTGTCGGATGATCTCGTGCAAATCTGATGTAGGGGAGCGAGCATCAAGATCCATGATGTCAACCGGCATGTCAATGGCTCTCTCCTCCTCTGTCACGGGATGTTTGCCCTCTCGTACCGCTGATGAAGACTGCGAGGCCCCTTCCACCTGATGTGGAGATAACACTCGCTGACTTGTAGCTGATGATGATGGCGAGACCCCTTCCACCTGCTGTGGAGAAAGTACTCGCCGAGCTGCTGCAAACAAGGCCCTCGGGCCTTTCTGATAAGTGAGGCGAGGTGAGGAAGCCATGTGTCTCGGAACAGTGATCTCAGGCTGATGTGAAGGACCTCCCTCCTCAAAAATGACCTCTGGCTGTGGCTCGAGCTGTGGCTCTGTGAAGAAATCCCGAGAAATGAAGTCTGCCCATGCAATGCCCTGCTGAGTCAACTGATGGGCAACAATAAGCTGGATAAGACCGTGATGGCACAAACTCCGATACTGCTGAGCTGGAGACCGCCTCTGGAACACTGACACCATCCTCTGAATATCATGGAAAAAGAAAACCGGGATGTTCATCATCCTCACCCGGGTGAAGTGCATCAGCAAGCGAATGTGATAAGAGAAGACCCGAGAAAATCTCCCCTCGCAAGTGAAGTAGTGCATGATAAGCCGCATAATAGAAGCATACTCCGCCCGGAGGAACCTGAAAGGAAAGATCCCCGACAAATGACTCATGAATGCTGGCCTGACATATGGCTCAAAATAAACATAATCCAGCATTTTGCGCTTGGGCCACACCTCACCCACATTTGGTATCCCGGTAGCCTCTGAAATCACCTCCGGAGATAGTACAAAATTCACCCCTGCAAGAGTGACCTGCCCATCATGAAGGTGCAAAACAAATAATCGGGCCAACTCCCTGTGGTGCTGAATCTGGGCCAGCCTCTCACAAAACTCAAGACATGACATGTACCGGAAAAAAGTCACTGCCAAAGGGCAAGCCTGTAACTCTGCTAGAGAATTGGGCTCTTCTCTCTTATGATGACCACCTTTGCCACCCTTCTGAGGCCTCTGTACCTCATACTCCGAAGAAGAAGACCGGTCATCACCTTGCTCATTAGTTTCAGTGGTTGACATGATGTTATTGAGCAAGGTGGAGAAAAAGAACACAACTGATTGTTGCCCTGCCTGCAAAATGCTGAGAAGTATGTTGTTTTCAAGGGGAAAAAATCATGAAGGAAATGTTAGGGGGGGGACTTTTAATAAGGAAAGGGAAATATATAAAAACAGGGAATTTAAAGGACTGATTCACAAAATATCAAACATGTTCCTCATCTCTTATCATTTGGAAATCATTTGCAAATAAATACTTTATTAGGGAAAATATGTGTAATGATCACCAAGGGAAAGGACAATATATTTTTTTTTAACATGGGGTAAAGGACAACATGATCATAGGGGTATGGGGTAGCATCAATCATTAGCATCAACAGGCTGCTCCTTTAATTTGTCTTTGACTGTACTTTATAAGCATACTCTGTTTTTTCAAGTTTATGTGCTTTTGATGCTAAGGGGAAACAAAGCATTAGTTTGCATTTGTCATGAGGGAAAAAGGGGCTTTAGTTACATGTTCACAAAAGGGAAGAGGGATTTCAATTGCACTGGGATTTTTAGGGAAGGAATAGAGCAATTGAACTGGGATTTTAATGAAGGGAAAAGTAGGGAAAACAGAGTTTAAAATTGGGGAGATGCAACAATTGTTCCTGTGCAAACCCTATCACAGCAAACTGTCCATTTTGAGCATCATGTACAGCTGTATATTGTTGATTTTGGCATGAATGTTTACACAGCATCCTTGCCTCTGATTTTTACACAACAATATGTCTTTTGCTCTTGTAGTGGCTAGGCTATGGCATGGTAATACTTGACTCTGTTTTTGTGGCGAACATGCACATGCATTTGCCATATATATATACTCTTTTCTTTTTCATAACATTTCTTTTTATCTTTGCTGTGTTTTTATATATCTTTTTTTTTATTAACTGTTGTGTGATAATGCTTTAGGGTTTGAGTAGGGTATATAGGCATTAGGGTTTGGGAAGGATAGATAGGCATTAGGGTTTTGAGGAGGGGTTAGGGTTTTAGGAACTTTGGGATGGGATTTTTAGTATAGTTTGCAAATGAGATAAAAGAGAGAGACACACTGACATTTGTGAACCAAAATGGGAAACCAAGGAGGGAAAAAGGAATTATAAACCTTGAAAAACAAACATAACCCTAGCATAATGCCTACAACACAAACAATCATTCCTATCCTTTCTCCATGCATTTTTTCTGTGATAACATACATATCAAGCCCATGAATTCATATCTCTAGCTTTCAAATGTATAAAGAGACCCTACCTCGACCGATTGAGTGAATGAGAGAGAGTTTGGGTCGATTTTGGAGGTTCCTGGGCAAATTGGCCTGAGTGGTCGCGCCCCCGTGCTGAGTGGTCGCGCCCCTGCTGAGTGGTCGCGCCCCCGTGCTGAGTGGTCGCGCCCCTGCTGAGTGGTCGCGCCCTTGTAAATTTACACAGCAAAAATTGCGCTGAGTGGTCGCGCCCCACCCAAGTGGTCGCGCACCCTGCCTGAGTGGTCGCGCACCAAGCAAATACCCAATTTTGCTGCAAATCGCCTTCTTCGACCTCTCAAGTGTGTTTGATTGCTCTCAAATGCATTATGAGGCTCCTTAGAGGGAAATTTGGCCTTTATATGCCCAAATTTGAAAAAATTAACTTACCAAACCCACTTTGTAATGTTTTTGCTTTGGCATTCATTTTCACACTGTTTTTGAGTTCATTTTGTCCTGATTTTGGCCTTTTGAATGTTTTAACTCCGTTCTTTTTGCAGGTTAGCCATCTGAGGGATGCTAGTGAGGAGACCAGGGTTATTGCCGGCATTTTGGAGAATTTTGAAAATTTTCTTTATTTTTGCAAATTTCACATGACCTTGGGTTTAAAAACAGAGTTTTTAAAACCAAGGTATAAATGATCTGTAGCTGATGAGAAATATCAATGGAACATATGTACATACCTCCTTCTGGCTTGTTGGGCACTCATGGACCTTTGACTCATGATCTTGCAGTGATTTTTGACTTAAAACCCTAGACCTAAGACTTGGGATCTCAAGACCAAAATAAACAAGTATAACACAAGCTCATTAAATGACATGACCTGCTCCAGCAAAACCAAGAAGGGAACAAAAGACCAGCTCCTCCATCAGTGTTATGGCATGCCTAATGGTATGCAAGACTGACACTGATGAGACACCTACTTATGCAAAATGCAAAGAGCTTTTGATCACCGATGGAGGGCTCAAGACCGACACTAACAGGTTGAATAGGAGCCACATAGGCCGACCTATCTAAGGAGGGGCGACTGGGTCTTTGTTTGAATATTTGACTCAAAATAAAAATTATTTTCCTTTTCTTAGAAAAGTCTAAATGGGACTTGACCCAAATACATTTTATTTTTCACTCAATAAATTCTTTTTGAATCTTTTGGCTCTATAAGCATGAAGAACATGTTTTGACCAAGAATAAAATAATAATAACAAAGAATATAATAAATATATTGATCATGAAATTACATTATATTATGTAGACCGACACTAGTTATAATTTAAACAATTGGGAGCATTTTCATGTCCCTAGACATATTAATATTCCACTTGATACTCAAAGTGATAAATCACTCTACTCCAGCCACTCCTATTGAAATACTCTCTCTCTCTGGGTTTGTGTGTGTGTATAACATGGATATTCAAAGAGTTTATTTAAGGCCTATATTGAAATATGTTTAAAAAGTAAAAGAATTAACATTTTCTTCATTGGAAAAAGAAAATATAAAATTTAATATTTTTTTAACCTTTAAATAATTTATCTTTTTATATAAAGTTGATATAAATTATGTTAATATATGTTGGAAAATGGAAAGTGGTGATTATTAATCGTATTTTCCTTTACTGTAATATTTTTTTGTGAACTTATTAGCTTTCTAGTGTTCTTTTAGTTAGATTTTCATTAAACAAACTTGAAGAACATAAACTACGACAATGGAGGACACAAATATTAGGCTCTCAGCCAAGGAAAAACCCCTCTAAGAAGAAAACCTGAAAACCCTTTTCTTCTTAGAATCCACTTCAAATGAGATACAAACACCCAAACCCTAAACCAATCCTTCTCCTAGTACCAAGTTGGCCCTTCTTCAAGTCCTTCCTTTGATCTGTACTAACTAGCTTCGATACTACAACTTTGACTTGCCAAATTCAACACTACAACTCGTTCAACAACTTCAACCCCTCAACTTCATCCTTGTAGCTTCCCAGAAACCCTAATCCAACCTCCTACTGAGACCTTCCTAGATTAAGACATCTCTTCCCAAGGTCAACGAGGTCTAGACTGAGTATTCTCTCTTCTAGCTACATGTTACTACACTCCTTCCTGTTGCAACTAGGACCTGAAATTTCGACCTCTTCCTACATCCCAGAAACCCTATAATTTCAGATGTGTGAGAGAGATAGAGCCCAAAAATAATAGATTTCATATTTCCAGATTCTCCTTGAATTTCGCTCTTCTTCTTCTTACTTCCTAGCTACAAATCAAACTCTTTCTTGATAGACCAAATTTCTGAGTGAGCATCTCTCAAATGAGGTCAAACTTCTCCTTTACATAGCCTTCTCAAGGGGTAAAATTCCCTCCTATAGGATGACTTGATGTTCCCAAATATAACTTGTACTTTTGGAGCTTCTGGGACTTTCTAGACTCAAAAATAATTCTCTTTACAATTTCAGATTGCCTAGAAGGGTCTTATAAACATGATGTTCACTCCTTTGACTCAAGACAATAAATCCTAGGACCTAACAAACCCTAGAAGCATGAAGAATGTGCTTTTACCTAGAAGATCATCACTAATGAGCATGAAACTCATGCTTTAATAATAATAACTTTTATTTTATTTTATTGTTTGATACATAAGATACTGTTGTGGCCAGCAACAACCCCCCTTCTTATTTGGTGTTATTACTAATAACAAATAAGTGGGGACCCTTAGTCAAAATTTTAAAAAAATCAACTAGTGCTTATATTTCCTTTTTCAATAAAACTTACCATCTTAAACTTAGGAGAAAACCCTTAAAAAACCAAAAAAGCCTAAGTTTTATGATAAAGTAGCATTATTCCTTGGGAAATATCGCATCGCAAAAGGATCATGAATACCCCCTTGCAAGCCGAATACTAAAATTGCAAAATTGTGATATGGGTATAACGGACATATATCACATTGCATGCGTCAAACACCGCTTCCATTGAAAAACTTTAAACTATCGATATGCGACGGCGCATATCGCAAATCGCAGGAAACAGATTAACGAAAATTGTCATATGCCACGCTCCTGCGATATTGCGATATCGCGATATTGCGATAGATCAATTTTGCGATATTGTGATAAAAGTGGCAATGCGATAGCACGATTATGCGATAATGCGATATTGTAAGTTTTCGATATAGCAAGAAAGTGATGTCGTGATTCTACATGTCGTGATTCTGCGATGTTGCGATTCTGCGATGTTGCAATCTGCGATATTGCGAAGCAAATCACAAAATCGCTTCATCGCAGATCTTGTGGGCTCGTTGTTCAAAAAAGTAGTTTCCATAAACCGAGACCTGGTTATGCGCTTTAATGCCAATTAATGAGTTAGTTGCCAGTAATTAATGGAATAGGGTTTCGTGCTTATCAAAAAATCATTTCATGTAAGGTGGTGTATTTTATATCTCTTCGGCATTTAAAGCTTTCCCATCACCTTTCCTTATCATTATTCTCACTTCACTTGTAAATTACAGGAACGAAGAACAGAGAACGATACAAAGCAGTACGCAGGATACTATGGGAAAGAAAGGCAAAGCCCTGAGCTCTGAAGAGAAGGAAATGGTGCCCTTGTATACAGACACCGCCTACAACCGAGATGTTGGTATTGCTACCTGGGAAGGCATGTACAATCTACTTGAGGAAGAGAATCCCAGAGTAATGGAGGTCGAGGCTACTGCAGGCTCACATAGTTCCTCCGAAGCATCCCTTACAGAGCTAGCTTGTTCGTTCTTACACAGGATAGCGGCGAGGCCCAAAATTCTTCCATATACGGACATGGTTAAATGGATATTGGATAGTGTTGATATCAGAAATAGACAATTTGAGACTCAAGGTCAGGGATTCATTGGCTCATTTGCTGCACAATATTTAAGGCTCATGTATCATTTACTAGAGCCACATGCCACTTATAACAAACAGTTCATGGAGAAATTTGCAAAAGAAAATCAAGACCTGGCAGAAACCACCAAAGACTGGTTGAGGAGGGACGAACCGCTAAAGAAGGATAAACATGGTATGTATAGTACTGGTTCTCTCACCTCCCCGTATTGCTTTTCCGTTGCCATGCTCTGTAGACTTTTTGGAATGCCAGACATTAACAAATTTTCATCTGAATGGCTACCATTATTGGATGCTGCCATGGATGCTACTATTGTGGATTGGGCTAAAATATTGTCTGATAGCCTAGTCACGGCCATTGTAAACTACCGGTCTAAAAGAATTGTTTCTCAGAGAATTTATCCCCCTTTTTACTTATCTGCTTATGTGATGGATGCGATATGTTATGTTTCTAAGTTTCCTGTGATGGGTTGGAAATGGACGACTCAAGACCCCTTACCCATTCATATCTATCATAAAGAATTGTGGGACTCTAAGTTCACTCCGCACTTCTACAAGATTTGTCATGGAATCATGTTGCCCCTGTACAGAATGTTGTATGATAAGAATGCTCCAAGATGTTCTCCTGAAGCAGAAGTAGGCATGCTCCCCGTCACGAGATGGTTCGGGGAAGAATTGTTTACATATACCAGGGTATTCAGAAGTTTTGCTTCCCCTCACGTCTTACCTTTGTATGTCCCTGATAAACTCATGGCACAAGAAATTGCTTATCAAACTTGCAGAGAAGGAGGTTTGACTAAAGATTTGAAAGATAAAAAGAAGGCTATTTGGCCACAATTTCCTATAGCCTATGGGGCCTTTTCACTATTTGATGTAGGCCATTCATTCACAGAAGTAAACAATATAACATGTTTACAATTATTCAAATTTTCAGCAAAACCGTTCGACCCTCATGATATTGCTAAGAATTTTACTACTGCACTCAAGATAAAGGTGTTTTTTGGAAAAGATGATCTTTTTGATGACATATTCCAACAAAAAAACACACTTGAAGAAATTTTGCTTTCAGCCCAAATGCAATTCTCTCCAGCGAAATTTCAAGAGTTTAAGATATACAGGGAAAGGAGATTAGCTAGTATCCCCTTAGAAAAACTACGCTTGGAACCTGAAAGGGAACCAACTCTGAGTATCAGTCTCAGTAGAAGTTCAAGCACAGACAAGTCTAAATCTAAGTCCAGAAAAGAAACATCTGAACATTCCAAAAGATCAGAAAGTGACCATGGTAAAAGCGAGGGGTCAATAAAGGATACCACCCAATCAAAAGAGCTCCCACAGCAACAAGCTTTTACCTCTCCACAAACAGATCCTCCCCCTCTCATCGTTCAGCCATCAACAAACATAACCGAACTAGATAAAGAATGGGAGACCTTCAATGAATTGATTAATCTAGAGGGACCAAGTACAAAGACACCTGCAAGTGATGTACAGGCAACAGAAGATATAATCACGAGAATAATTAGCAATGTCCCAGAGATGGAATATATTCCCATCACCCCATCCTCTGAACTCATCCTCAATATAGAAGAAATTCCTCCTCTTGATGTCTTCTATAGTCTGCAACACAAGGCAGTAGTAAGGAGACAAAGGAAGAAAAGGAAATTGGAAAACGTGCTCTCTAATGAGGCAGAACAATTAGACATCCTATGGCAAGATCCTACTACCGATCCCACTGAAAACCTCACCAAATTATCACAGATCGCGGGAGCATATGCCTCTGCAACCATTGACAAAGCATCTGAGGTACAGCAACTGCTAAAAGAAAGGGAAGACCAGATACGAGTTTTGCAACAACAGTTGAAACAAACCAATGCCAACAACGAAGCGTAAAAACATCTTGAAAAACTACAGCAGGACTTCCAACGATGCAGATAAGCTACCAGAATAGTTTGGCAGAGAAATAAATGTTGAAAAGTGTGCAACAAGAAATTCTTGTTGAGAATGCAACAAGATGATGGAGCTTAGTGGAAAGGAGTCGCCTTCACTAAGTGGGCCAGCAGGCAAATTATGGTGCAATGTCTATTTTTAGACTATGTCTAATTTTAGACATATGGATCATGTTTATGAGTTGCAGGATGTTGTTTATGGATGAATGGTCATGTAGGGAAAAATAGATGGACTTCTATTTTTGGATCACAGCAGGAGTGATCAGAGTCTATTTTTAGACTACTAGTCAAAAATAGAAAAGTCAAATATTATTGTCTCATAATAATATTTAGACTATAAACTTTATCTTATTCTCTTGGAGCACTTCAGTTTGAGCTATAGATGTGGCACATGCAGCTGTCAGAAAGAAATACACTTTCTTTATGAGTCAGTTGAGCTATTGCATGTAGGACATCAGTTAAAACTCATGTGGTTGAGTTCTGTGGAGTTAGATGAGTAGTTAATGGAGTTGTTTTTAGTTTGACTTAGTCGAACTAGTTGTATTTAGTCTAACTGGCCAATAGACTAAGTGATAAGTTGTGTGAATTAGTTATTAATTAATTCACTAATTATTAACTCATAATGCAACTAAAGAATACATCAGTTAACTCAGTGCATGTATAGTTCAGTGGAGACAGGTGTTAGAGGTTGAGATTGCTATCAGTTGTGACTATAGTTGTGCATGAGACTTTACACAATCAAAGGATTGAGTATGACCATGAGAATTGCATATGCCCAGTGATATAGCATGTTCTCACATGACTTCCAGTGTGAGTGATTTTCCCAAGGTAAATAGAACTTGGAACGAGTTTGGATTCATTCATTCTCAACAGGTGTTGTGCAGTGGAGGCAGGCAAGCAGTGGAGGAGATTTGGAGATCAGATCTGAGCTGTATTGTGTGTAACAGGTGGAGATAGTGTTGGATACTTGTGAGGAGTATTGTACTATGTAATGTTACATGTTCTCAATCATTAATATACAGATAGTGTGGGGTTTTCAGCTGTAAGCTTTCCCCAGGATACATACTATGTTAATGTGTGCATGCGATTGATGTTTCATTGTTTTTAATGCTGCTAAATTGATGATCAACGTAGAGGAGGTTATGTATTATGCATGTATTCCGCAATAGTGTATAATCGGGATAATCTCTGTGAATAAGTGTTTATTATTCAAAATTTCTACAAGAAAAAAAGTTGTGGGATATGCAGGAGATGCACAAGGATGACCCTAAAATTACAGAATTCATCACAGAATCCATTTCCTTGAATGATCAACTACTGCAGCAACAGGAAGCATTGTGCCAAAGAATATCACAATGGAACTCTTACTGTGAAATAAGAGATTAAATCACTAATCAAGTCGTAGATTTACGAAATGATTATGATTTAATTGATAAACGAGTTACTGAGTATTTAACTTGGCAAGAAACAGAGGATGGAAAAAGAGTAGGAACACCAAGGATCAACGACAATCACAAAGAAATGCTCTTTAATAAATGGGATGCACAACTCAGGGAAGCAGAACAAGTAGCAGAAGAAGCGGCCACAGCAGCAAACAGCGTCGTTGATTGTATAAATGAAAATTTGCATAGAGAAAACCTGATCTCAAAGACCACTCCAAGGTATCTACCAAAGGCACAACAACTATAGACAGACTTGAGATAGAAGCTCAAGAAAAGGAAAAATCAATCCAAAGGTTAACCAAGTTAAATTGGGATTCTTATTGGATGTACTTGGTAAAACCACACAGCCAGTGCATGACTCTCAAGTGTATCATCAATTCTGTCGAGAAGATGGCGCCAGCTCTTACTGATTATGTTTTCTTAGCATAGCTGAAATCGGAAGTCGACCAGCCGACTCTGCTCAAACAGATGTTGAACGCATGCGATTTCAAGGATCAGATACACAGTTAGTTAGTAATTTTAGTATTTTTAGTTTTAATTTAGTTTTATTTTTGCCCAAAGTGAGGATGGTAATTTAAACCGCATCCTACATTTTTGTAATAAGTTATTTTTAGGTTTAGTTAAGTAGTATTTAAACCCTTCTCATGCATATAGAGAAGGGTCCTGAAATTTGTCAAAAACTTATCCCCAGAACATGCACTTATGTACCCTCTGAGAAGGTTTTGATGAATGAATGGAACAAGATTTATTGATATCTATATTTAATATCTACTACTGACGTTGCAGTTTTTTACTCTTAGTGGATGTTTGATCAGGAAGAGATAAATCATTTTCACTTGAAGCTCATGAGTAGGACTAGTTATAAATGGTACTTCTATCTCTTAACTATTTCTGCCTTTTGTGTTAAAAGTGATATTCAAGTTCAGTTGTTTATATATTGATGTGTGAATTCTTGAGTTATCATTTGGCACTTTTGTATGGTGATAGCTATTTATTTATGCTTAATGTATGAATAGCTTATTATGCGATATGTTTTTCACAACTATTTCGTCTAAATTTTTATACGAAGTGGTTCATCTTTATTGAATTCTTTTCTCATAGCAGTTGAATGATCTTTATTACCAATTGTTATTTGAAATCATTTTAGATCGCATAACAGAAGGATTACACCCCGGGTTAGTGTAGAATTAGATGTTTCTGTTTATTAGAATAAAATTTGCATGTTATTAGATTAGAGTTAGAATTAGAGCATCTCACTTAGGAACTTTTAGAAGGGAAATATCAATTCTTCACACACACACACACATAAATTGGGAAACTGGTCCCATATCCCCAGTCGAACCCACTACACCAAACAGAAAAGGAGCTGCTAACCAAGGTCCGGACCAGGTGGGTATCCCCCTTGTTGTAGACCCGATTTTCGGGGCTTCAACATATTTGGCACTAGAAGGAGGGCCACGAACTGTGAATGGCAAGTAAATCCAAATCTAAATACCATTCTGAGAGTAAATCGCCCTCACCTTCTCCCCCGACTTCTCCATTGCATTTAGAATCTTTAAATCCAGAGCCAGAAGTCGTTGGAGCAATAGCCGCTGCTACAAACCCTGACATTTCAGAACAATCTATTATTGAACCTCCTGAAGTTGAATCTTTGATTCACAAACTTCAGTGATTTTCTATATCTCCTCAGAAATCTGATAAATCTCAAGGCAGCGTGACTTCGCAATATAACCCTGCTCATCCTCTTACCAGATTAAAGAGTGAAAAGTTTGGTGTTTAGCCAACCGAGTTACCTCTACCTACAAAGAAGAGAACAAGGAAATCTCCTAAAGTGTCCGATAGCGAGACTCTTTCATCATCATCATCCATCTCAACCTCTTCACCGTGAAGTCAACCATCCACCCCTCCACTTCAGATCATTGTCCATCAGTCCACCGGCACTACCACATCTTCTTCTCAATCATCTAGAGTCATAATATCCTCATCTTCTCAACCGCAGGGATCATCTTCTGCAATTTCCTCTGTTAGCAGTTCAGCAATGGCTCAATCTCCATGGAATAACCCAGGGGCAGTCTTAATGCCTGCGCCCTTGAGTTAGTTACCGACCCATCCTGAAAAATGGCTGCCTAAGTTTAACCCTGAGGCAGGCATGCTAGCAGAAGAACATATAAATAACTTTATGCTATCCATAAATCTTAATGGAGTTAACAATGAAGACGTTGTTGTTCGACTTTTTCCTTATACTCTGCAAGGAACAGCCGATCATGGTATTTTTCGTTACCATCTAGATCTATTACTAGTTGGGAGATTTTCCAAGAACAATTCTTGACTAAGTTTGGTGATGATAGGACTACGGCGACATTGATCAACGACCTGTCTAACCTTAGGGCCAAGTCAAAAGAACCTATCAAAGATTTCAATTTACGTTTCAATAAAATCTTAAATAAAATCCCTGCTACTTCCTAGCGTAGCGAAGAAGTGCGAAGTGAATAGTACATTACTGCTTTACCATCAAACATAGAAATCTTTGTTGATAGGGCTAACAAAACAACTTTAGTTGAAAATATGAAAGAAGCAATAGCAGTAGAGAAATGTATTATGGCCTTAAAAAAGAAAAACGCAATAGAAGAACGAAAATCCAAGAAGGTTACTTTCAAGGAAGATCCTAAGAAAAAACAATCGAAAGATCCATTCGATTTAGAAGGATTGCAAAAAGTTTTGAAGACCATGTCTAACGAGATGGCCGACATTAAGAAACAAGTGGCAGAAACTTCTTCTAAAAATCCATACAGACCTTTTAAAAGAAACCCTACGACCGATTCCAAACCCCCTAATGCTATTACGAGTGTTGAATCCAAAGAAGAAGAAGAGGAAATCGCTACTAAAGAACATACCGATGAAGAAGAAGTTGTAGAATTACAAGGTATGTGGGATTTCATCCTCCCAGACGAAGAGGATCAAGAGGCATCCCTGGTTAGTACTCGCAGTAGAAATCAACTTGATCCTCCTCAACCTACACCTAAGCCAAAGAGCGCAAGCTCAATGACTAGGGATAAAGTCGCAGCCAAGAAAACGTCATCTAAAGCGACTCAAACAAGCCCAATCCAAACAGACCCATCAATTCCATCTAAAACGCTGATCGTTTCGGATGAAATGGAATATAATATCATAGAAGACATGAAAAATACTAGGGCCAATATTACTTTTTTCGAATTAAGCAAGTTAAAACACCAGCAAAAGGTACTTTTGAAAGAACTGCATGTTGTACCAGTTGCACCTTTACCATCCGTTGTAATCTCTCAAGCTTCCCATGACATGGGAAGACCTCCAACTAATACGATAAATAAATTTGATCCAAACGATATCGCCTTAATTGGAGGAAGATCGAGATCTCATACTCTCCCATTTCTTCTTACTTATGAAATTTTCAATAAAAATGTGCATAATTGCTTAGTGGATTCTGGAGCTTCATCAAATATTTTACCAAGATCAATATGTGCAAAATTGAATGTTCAACCACAAAAATCAGCTGTACGAATAGTTCAATTAGATCAATCGCAAGTCGAAGTGATTGGCGAATTAAATCAGGTCACCATAAGGTTGTCATCCAACCCAAAGGTATGTCAAGTAATCGATATTTTAGTTGTTGATATTCCAGAATTTTATGGCTTAATTCTTAGCATAGATTGGTCAGAAAAAATTCATGGATACTTTGCAACTGACTGGTCGCACATGTGGCTCCCTTACAATGGTAAACCAAATTAGATAAAAGTTGAGCGGGAAAGACATCAGAAATACACAGTAACAGCACTCGAGGGAGAAAATGAACCAGTAGCATATAATTCTAACATCATTGGCAACTACTCAGTAGATTCTTTCCTAGGAAATTTTAATGTTCATACTTCACCTTACTTAGAACATTCTATTTTATCTCAAGTAGAAAATTTCTCTCAAACAGATAGTTCTAGATGTATCAATTTTATAGATAGTCTTGTAAATAAATCTTTATTTTGGAAATTATTTTTTGATGGTTCTAAGTCTAACGAAGGAGCAGGAGCAGGATGCGTGTTAATAAGTCCAAAGGGAGATAAGACTATGCTAACTTGCAGACTCAAATTTGATTGCACGAACAATACAGCAGAATACGAGGCTTTAGTCCAAGGGTTGTACAAAGTAATCGGATTAGATGTCAAATATCTTCAAGTTTTTGGAGATTCTGAAATTGTAATCAGACAAGTACGTAATATTATACATTATTTATCAGGTCATTTAAAACATTACCAATCTTTAATCCAAGATCTGACTGAACACTTTATAGCATTTAATATTTCATCAATTCTCAGACTCCAGAATGCTAGTGCAGACCTCCTAGCTAATGTAGCTTCCAAACCCATTCCTTCAGAAGATTTTAGCCCTGATCGATTTTCAATTGAATTAGTTTTTAGACCATCTATTCTTGATAACATTACCAATTGGAGGATTTTCAACGACAATCCTGATATTGTGAATTTCCTCACATCTGAAGGATCCTACACCAATCAAATAATTGACGAAGATCAACATGACCAACAATTGCAACAGGATAGCATTAACAATGCCATACCTAAGTCAGTAGTCAAGTTCGAAGATTTTTATGATTTGAAAGATCGGTTTAAAAGATCTACCAATTCAAAACTCCAAAGTTCAACCTTGAATTATGAATTAGTAAATCTAGGAGTTGATACCAAACCACAAAATATCAATCTAGGCCTTAGTCTAGCTCCTGAAGAAAAATTAGCGTATATTCGTCTCTTGAGACAATACAAAAGTGTCTTTGCTTGGAATTACGATGAACTCAAAACGTATGACACATCTATCATCCAACATACTATTCCAATAATAGACAATGAAAAACCTATCCAACAAAAATTGAGAAAGATCCATCCCAATTTAGAAAACCAAATCAAATCTGAACTCAACAAGTTATTGAAAGCCAAAATAATTTTTCCCGTTTGACATTCCAAATGGGTTTCCAATATGGTCCCTGTTAGAAACAAAAACAGAGACATTAGAATCTGTATTGAGTTTCAAAATCTTAACAAAGCCTGCCAAAAGGACAATTTTCCTTTACCTCCCATGGAACAAATACTGCAGGCAGTTGCGGGCTCAGAATTGATGTCCTTCTTGGATGGATTCTCAGGATACAATCAAGTGTTGGTACATCTTGGTGATCAATTAAAAACCACATTCAGAACTAAATGGGGCACATACGCATATCAAAAGATGCCATTTGGTTTGATTAATGCTGGTGCCACATTTTAGAGAGCTATGGACATCGCATTCAAAGGGTTAGTTAACAAATTAGTGGTAGTCTATTTGGATGATATAACCGTATATTCCAAGAAATGAAACAATCATCTTAGAGATTTAAAACAAATCTTCCAACGTTGTCAAAAGTATGGGATTTCACTTAACCCGAAAAAATCTTTTTTCGCATTAAGTGAAGGAAAACTTCTCGGATTCATAGTGTCAAAATCTAGAATTCACATTGATCCTGACAGAATCAAAGAGATTTCCGCAGTACCCCTACCTCACAACAAGAAAGCCATGCAATATTTTCTTGGCCAGATTAATTTTGTAAAGAGATTTGTTCCAGATTTTTCAAGAATTGTGTCTCCTTTACAAGCAATGATTAAAAAGAACTCAAACTTTAAATGGGGCCAAGATGAACATGAGGCATTCAATCTGATCAAACAAGCAATCATTAATGCTCCATCTTTAGTAACTCCAAATTTTTCAGATCCTTTTATTTTATATACATTCGCCTCTGCTAAATCATATGTTGTGATACTCACTCAAGTAAATCAAGAAAAGGCAGAAGCCCCAATTTCTTTTTTCAGTTCCAATTTACAAGGGGCTGAGTTGAATTATTCAGATGTGGAGAAACAAGCTTATGCTGTTTTCAAAGCAATTAAATATTTCAGACCTTTTCTACTCAAAACACATACAAAAATCACAGTATCATTTCCAGCAGTAAGAAATATTCTAGTACAGAAAGATGTGGGTGAGAAAAGAGCCAATTGGGTTACTGCCTTATAGGAATATGACGTGGAAATCAAACCAGCAAATATTGTAAAAGGTCAAGGCTTTTGAAAAATACTGGCAGGAGCATCGCTGATGTCCGAAATTCCGTCTGCAGAGATACAAATGTACGAGGTAAGCCTAAACAATGTTGAGTCATTATACGCTGATATCATTTATTATCTAAAGAATGGCTACACTCCTTCAAATCTCGATCATACCAAGAAAAGAGCTCTAAGGTTGAAAGCCAAACAATATCAGCTCGTAAATGATGTTCTTTTTATAATAAATTATGATTATGTTCTCCTTAGATGTCTTGAGAAATCTGAAGCTGAAAAAGTCTTGCAGGAACTCCACGATGGGCCAGCAGGTGGATACTCCGCGGGAGACGCAACTGCTCATAAAATCTTACGCGCAAGCTATTACTGGCCCACATTGTTCAAAGACTCACATAACTACATGAGGAAATTTCAAGTCTGTCAAACCACTGCTGGGAGACAAAAGAAACCATCCTTGCCACTGCAACCAGTTAACATTGAGCAGCCTTTCGATCAGTGGGGATTAGACATAATAGGTGAGATCGTTCCTCACTCTTCTAAGAAGCATAGATATATCCTTACAGCAACATATTACTTTACTAAATGGGTAGAAGCAGTTCCACTCAAGACGGCTAATGCTGAAAATATCATCGAGTTCATAGATCAGTTCATAATCACCAGGTTTGGGTTTCCTTCTGCTTTAATGTTTGATAATGCATCATATTTTTCTAGTAATGCAATGACCGAATTTGCACTCAAAAGAGGTTTCAAACTCAAATACTCTGCCAATTATTACCCACAAGGGAATGGGTTAGCTGAATCTACAAATAAGAATTTAATCAAAATCATTAAGCGAACCATTGACCAAAATCATAAAAATTGGCTAAAGTCTTTGATATACGCTTTATGGGAAGATAGAATAATGCAGAAAGCCTCAATCGGCACTTCTCCCTTTAATTTAGTTTATGGGAAAGAAGTGGTTCTTCCAACTCATTTAGCAATTCCCTCTTTAGCCTTGGTTCAATATATTGATGAAGCACCAACTTCTTCCTTACAACTAAGGCAACAGGAAATAATCAAGTTAGAAGAACAATGAGAACAGGCCAAGATAACTCACGCTCATCATCAAGCCTTAGTAAAAGCCTCTTTTGATTCCAACATGATATCCAGAAAATATTTTCAGATGGGAGATCTAGTTTTAAAATGGGACAAGGCTCATAATGAAAAAGGGAAACATACAAAATTTCAACGAATGTGGCTTAGCCCTTTTCAAATCATAGAAGTCATAGGTCCGTCTACATTTATGTTACAGGATTTAACAGGAAAAAGAGATTCTTTACCTATTAATGGTCAGATTCTCAAAAAATATTTTCCATAGGAGATCATTCTTCTATTTTGTAGAATAGTTGTTTCAGTTTCATAATAAAACCGGTTGTAAATGGTTAAATTAGGGATTCATGAAAAAGACATAAATTCTCTTTTAGATTTTGTTTTTCACTTGTATAAATAGAATTCTTTTTAGAAAATTGATCATTATTATTGAAAGATACAGTTAAAAGTTCTAGGCCTAGAAATGATACTAGTTTCAACTATATAAATTTTGATAAAAAACGACTTTTAGTAAAGAAATTGTTTTGCATCAGTCCAATGAAAGGTATCAATAATAAAAAGAAGATTCTCTGTAGAAAATCTCTTTCCAAAAACTCGATTATTGTCGTCCAGAGCCATCTTAAGGAAACAATGACTTCCTCCCCACCTAGGAAGCTACAACGTTCAGGGAATGATCCAATGATACACTTTAACTTAAAGAATAAGAGGTCTCATCACAAGCCAACTTATCATGATCATAGATATTATAGCTTGCTGACTTTGCCAATACTGCATACCACAACAAGGCAATGACTCAAGATTGTTGCAATCAAAAGACAAGGGGTATCATCACGAGCCAGCTTATTCAGCAAAGTTATAAATCAGTGAATGACTGTGTCATAAATTGGCTACCAAACCAAGACATTGTTCTTTAAGGGAAAAAAGAAAAATGAAAGCGATAAGTGTGGATATGGATTTCTCTTTGAAAATTGTAAATTTCTCTAAGTAGGATACAGGATCATTGCAGGGTAACAGGTAACCCTGTCGAGGCTATAAATGCCTGTTGGCAGTAGAGGCTCTACCTACGACAAATGAGCATATTCAAATGAGCTGGTATTGCTACCTGGGAAGGCATGTACAATCTACTTGAGGAAGAGAATCCCACAGTAATGGAGGTCGAGGCTACTGTAGGCTCACACAGCTCCTTCGAAGCATCCCTTACAGACCTAGCTTGTTCGTTCTTACACAGAATAGAGGGGAGGCCCAAAATTCTTCCATATACGGACATGGTTAAATGGATACTGGACAGTGTTGATATCAGAAATAGACAGTTTAAGACTCAAGGTCAGGGACTCATTGGCTCATTTGCTGCACAAGATTTAAGGCTCATGTATCATTTACCAGAGCCACAGGCCACTTATAACAAACAGTTCATGGAGAAATTTGCAAAAGAAAATCAAGACCTGGTAGAAACCACCAAAGACTGGTCGAGGAGGGATGAACCGCTAAAGAAGGATAAACATGGTATGTATAGTACTGGTTCTCTCACCTCCCCGTATTGCTTTGCCGCTGCCATGCTCTGTAGACTTTTTGGAATGCCAGACATTAACAAATTTTCATCTGAATGGCTACCATTATTGGATGCCGCCACAGATGCTACTATTGTGGATTGGGCTAAAATATTGTCTGATAACCTAGTCACGGCCATTGTAAACTACCGGTCTAAAAGAACTGTTTCTCAGAGAATTTATCCCCATTTTTACTTATCTGCTTATGTGATGGATGCGATATGTTATGTTTCTAAGTTTACTATGATGGGTTGGAAATGGACGACTCAGGACCCCTTACCCATTCATATCTATCATAAAGAATTGTGGGACTCTAAGTTCACTCCGCACTTCTACAAGATTTTTCATGGAATCATGTTGCCCCTATACAGAATGTTGTATGATAAGAATGCTCCAAGATGTTCTCCTGAAGCAGAAGTAGACATACTCCCCGTCGCGAGATGGTTCAGGGAAGAACTGTTTACATATATCAGGGTATTCGAAAGTTCCGCTTCCCCTCACGTCTTACCTTTGTATGTCCCTGATAAACTCATGGCACGAGAAATTGCTTATCAAACCTATGGAGAAGGAGGTTTGACTAAAGATTTGAAAGATAAAAAGAAGGCTATTTGGCCACAATTTCCTGTAGCCTATGGGGCCTTTTCACTATTTGATGTAGGCCATGCATTCAAAGAAGTAAACAATATAACATGTTTACAATTATTCAAATTTTCAGCAAGACCGTTTGACCCTCATGATATTGCTAAGAATTTTACTACTGCACTCAAGATAAAGGTGTTTTGTGGAAAAGATGATCTTTTTTATGACATATTCCAACAGAAAAAAACACTTGAAGAAATTCTGCTTTCGGCCCAAATGCAATTCACTCCAGCATAATTTCAAGAGTTTAAGATATACAGGGAAAGGATATTAGCTAGTATCCCCTTAGAAAAACTACGCTTGGAACCCGAAAGGGAACCAACTCCGAGTATCAGTCTCAGTAGAAGTTCAAGCACAGATAGGTCTAAATCTAAGTCCGGAAAAGAAACATCTGAACATTCCAAAAGATCAGAAAGTGACCATGGTAAAAGCGAGGGGTCAATAAAGGATACCGCCCAATCAAAAGAGCTCCCACAGCAACAGGCTTTTACCTCTCCACAAACAGATCCTCCCCCTCTCATCGTTCAACCATCAACAAACAGAACCGAACTAGATAAAGAATGGGAGACCTTCAATGAATTGATCAATCTAGAGGGACCAAGTACAAAGACACCTGCAAGTGATGTACAGGCAACAGAAGATATAATCACAGGAACAATTAGCAATGTCCCAGAGATGGAATATATTCCCATCACCCCATCCTCTGAACTCATCCTCAAGATAGAAGAAATTCCTCCTCTTGATGTATTTTATAGTCCGCAACACAAGGCAGTAGTAAGGAGACAAAGGAAGAAAAGGAAATTGGAAAACGTGCTCTCTAATGAGGCAGAACAATTAGACGTCTTATGGCCAGATCCTACTACCAATCCCACTGAAAACCTCACCAAATTATCACAGATCGCAGGAGCATATGCCTCTGCAACCATTGACAAAGCATCTGAGGTACAGAAACTACTAAAAGAAAGGGAATACTAGATACGAGTTTTGCAACAACAGTTGCAACAAGCCAATGCCAACAACGAAGCGTAGAAACAGCTTGAAAAACTACAGCAGGACTTCCAACGAATGTAGATAGGCTACCATAATTGTTTGGCAGAGAAAGAAAAAAAGTTGTGGGATATGCAGGAGATGCACAAGGATGACCCTAAAATTACAGAATTCATCACAGAATCCATTTCCTTGAATGATCAACTACTGCAGCAACAGGAAGCATTGTGCCAAAGAATATCACAATGGAACTCTTACTGTGAAATAAGCGATAAAATCACTAATCAAGTCGTAGATTTACAAAATGATTATGATTTAATTGATAAACAAGTTATTGAGTATTTAACTTGGCAAGAAACAGAGGAGGGAAAAATAGTAGGTGCACCAAGGATCAACGACAATCACAAAGAAATGCTCTTTAATAAATGGGATGCACAACTCAGGGAAGCAGAACAAGTAGCAGAAGAAGCGTCCATGGCAGCAAACAGCGTCATTGATTGTATAAATGAAAATTTGCATAGAGAAAACCCGATCTCAGAGATCACTCCAGGGTATCTACCAAAGGCACAGCAACTACAGACAAACTGGAGACAGAAAGCTCAAGAAAAGGCAGAATCAATCCAAAGGTTAACCAAGTTAAATTGGGATTCTTACTGGATGTACTTGGTAAAACCACACATCCAGTGCATGACTCTCAAGTGTATCATCAATTCTGCCAAGAAGATGGCGCTAGCTCTTACCGATTCTGTTTTCTCAGCACATCGGAAATCGGAACTCGGCCAGCCGACTCTGCTCAAACAGATGCTAAACGCATGCGATTTCAAGGATCAGATACACAGTTAGTTAGTAATTTTAGTATTTTTAGTTTTAATTTAGTTTTATTTTTGCCCAAAGTGAGGACGGTCATTTAAACTGCATCCTACATTTTTGTAATAAGTTATTTTTAGGTTTAGTTAAGTAGTATTTAAACCCTTCTCATGCATTTAGAGAAGGGTCCTGAAATTTGTCAAAAACTTATCCCCAGAACATGCACTTTTGTACCCTCTAAGGAGGTTTTGATGAATGAATGGAACAGGATTTATTGATATCTGTATTTAATATCTGCTACTGATGTTGCACTTATGTACTCTTAGTGGATGTTTGATCAGGAAGAGATAAATCATTATCACTTGAAGCTCATGAGTAGGACTAGTTATAAATGGTACTTCTATCTCTTAACTATTTTTGCCTTTTGTGTTAAAAGTGATATTCAAGTTCAGTTGTTTATATATTGATGTGTGAATGCTTGAGTTATCATTTGGAACTTTTGTACGGTGATAGCTATTTATTTATGCTTGATGTATGAATAGCTTATTATGCGATATGTTTTTCACAACTGTTTCGTCTAACTTTTTATACGAAGTGGTTCATCTTTATTGAATTCTTTTCTCATAGCAGTTGAATGATCTTTATTACCAATTTCTATTTGAAATCATTTTAGATCGCATAACAGAAGGATTACACCCCGGTTCAGTGTAGAATTAGATGTTTTTGTTTATTAGAATAAAATTTGCATGTTATTAGATTAGAGTTAGAATTAGAGAATCTCACTTAGGAACTTTTAGAAGGGAAATATCAATTTTTCACACACACACACATAAATTGGGAAATTGGTCCCATATCCCCAGTCGGACCCACTACACCAAATGGAAAAGGAGCTGCTAACCAAGGTCCGAACCGGGTGGGTATCCCCCTTGTTGTAGACCCGATTTCGGGGCTTCAACAAATACATATTGAAATTAGTACAATAATTATGAAGACCGAAACTAGTTACATTCCTGAATATTCCCTCTTAAGTAGGGAGGTATTCATAATTGTACAATGAGTACAACATCATATCTCAAACTGAAGAGTTCTCAAGAAGATTCATAATTGATAAGTCGTACTATAACCATCATCATCATGCCCAATGCTATCCCAGAGACCTAACTGGACAAGCTCTACTTTAATCAAGAGCATTATGTTGGGAGGTTTTACGTGTGATACCTCACTACCTCTAAAAGGTACATACCCCATTTGGATGTTTACAAGTTATGTAATTTTAAGAATATTCTTATCTTGGATCTCCAATCCCAAGTCCTCAAAGAATATTGGTCCTCTTCGACAACTCTTCTCTTGGATACTTGTCACATCCTCAAAGAGTGTTGGTCCCTTTCCTTTCTTGGATGTTATATCCTCAAGGAAACCACAAATGCTTATCCAATACTCTGCCATTCTCTCTTAGTCACTTGAAGAGGAAAATGCACATGTGATGTCCAACATCACTCCCTCTCAAACTGAGAGGACATCCCTATTCTCTTTTAATCTTGAGAATAGAACCTTGCTCTATACAAGGAGACTCCTTTACTCCCTCTTAAAATCAGAGGAGATATAGACCTCCTTTCTATTTGGGAATTCATCATCACAAATCTTACAACTTGTACTCATAAGAGTATCAGCTACCAATTCTTCATATTTATCTAACTCCCTATTACATCATCAAGCTTTCTTTATTTCAAGCTATCATGGAGCCACCTTCTCTTTTCAATCTTGTGATAGGTTCCAAACCAATATTTTTTCTCATCACTTTCTTATTTGATACGAAGGAATTACATTGAGCCTTTACACTTCAAGTTGAACATAACTTCCTATTGAAATTTATCTTCCTTTTACCTCTAGGTTATCTTCTAGCACTACTACTAGATAATCCCAAGATGTCCATATCTTGACTTACGTTAGGTCAGTATATTACTAGTGTAACCCCTTATTGTTATTAGTGAAACCCCCTTATTGTATTTTTGTGCCCAATGAGTTCCCATATTGTTATTATTGTGCCCCATAGAAGCCCACTACTATTATTTTTGTGCCCTTACAATATTATTGTTATGTCGACTCTGATTATATTGTGACCCCTTAGACTCCTATATATAGAAATGAGTTCTTGTCATTTGTATCATCCAAGGATTGTTCATTTGTGTAATGTAAAGGAGGTTTCCCCCTCAAAGAGGCTTATTTTTTAGTCATTGATCTATCTCTTCTTCTATTTTGTGAGTTGGTTGCATAACATTCGATATCAGAGCTTTGGATTCTAGGGTTTCGCTGCTTCAAATAGGTCATTGTGGAATTTGCGCTATAACGTTTTTCTACGAAGCTTCAGAATCTTAAATTAAAACTCATTTGAGCCGAATTCTTGATGAACCTCGTGACCTAATTTCGGATGTTGTCTCGATATATTTTTGGAGATATGAATTGAGGAAGTTAGGGTTTTGCAGGCTCTCAAATTCCATCTCAAACAGGTGACCTTGGGAAAATCATCATTACTTTCTCTCTGAGCATTAGATTCAAATTTCGTAAAAAGTTACAGAATGAGGACAAACTGTAGTTTCTTGGGTATCATTTTCATAGTTGAAACAATGAGACATGGAACATCGTACAAGTTCGCTCTACTGAACTAATCAATAATCAGGCTATCTCGGGAGATTGAGTATAACTCTTTCTTGGAGAATCTAGTGTCATTTAAACTTGTGGGGTTTGAAAGAGGATGCAGAGGCCTACCACAGTACAAAATTTCAAAACTTGTAGATCTGAAATTACAAAGTTATAGTCATTTCAATATCATGCTCCTAAAAGAAAGAGAAAGAGATACAAGAAAGTTTGATGGCAAGGATCCAGTAACTTGGATACTAGATATGGAGCAATATTTTGATCTGCATGATGTGAAACTATTACAAAATATATGTATTGCATATTTATATTTAGAACCAAATCAATTTGTATGGTATAGAGGAATTTGTTCTCGTAAACCACTTGTCACCTTGTTAATTTTCACCGAGGAAATGATAACACATTATGAGGATACAAAGAGCAACACCTTCTTTAGCCAATTGATAAATATCAAACAAAAGGGTTCAATGGCAGAGCACATTGAGGAGTTCCACAAATTTAATATAAGGGTAAATGGTATTTCAAATAAGTAGAGGATTGATGCCTTCATGGGGACTTTGAAGGATAACATCCAACATGAGGTTCGCCTTTGGGAACCTGATTCATTGGAGAAGGCATTCAGGTTGGCAAGACAAATTAAAAGAAAAATTATGGCAATAAGGAATCATACCACTCACAACTATAAAAATCGAAGTGGTGTTTCTCCTAGCCTTCCACAAGCTACAAGGTTGATACCACAACAATTGGAAGAGAAAAGATAAAAAGGGCTTTGTTACAGTTGTGATAGAAAATACACTAAAGGTCATAAGTGTGTTGAGAAGAAATTATTTTACATAAATTGTGAAGAGGAGGAAGAAAAGGATCAATAAACGTAAAAATAAGAGGATATACAATAGGAAATAACCCTAGATAAAGAAGAAATGAATTCAACCATATCTTGTTGTGCATTGGCAGGAATTACCACTCCTCAAACTCTCGAGATAGATGAACAAACGAAGATAGTGAACAAATGTTTGGAAGGATATCTTCATTGCTTTGTATCTGATAAACAAACACAATGGGTCAAGTGGTTACCTTTGTTTGAATGGTGGTTTAACACTTAAGAAGAAATGACCCCATTTATGGTAGATCACATCAAGCAATGGAAGATCATATCAAGCATCAACAACAAGTTCTCCAACCCTTAAAGGATAACCGCACTTTGGCACAGAATCAAATGAAACAACATGCATATCAACATCATAGTGAAACAAGTTTTGATGTAGGCACTTTGGTATTTTTATGGCTACAACCATACAAACCAATGTCCCTCAAGCAAGATAAGAAGGATAATAAATTATCACCAAAGTACTATGGTTATTACAAGGTGTTGCAAAATATTGGTACTATGGCATACAAATTAGAGCTCCGTGGATCTTCTTGAGTGCACCCAGTTTTCCATGTTTCATGCTTAAGGAAGGTTATAGGTGACAAGCTCCCAGTTCAAACAATATTGTTAGAACTTGAAGAGGAAGTAAAAATCATAGTGGAACCTGAAGCAGTCATGGAAAAAAGAACCCGATAGCTACAAAATTGATCAATTTCAGAGTATCTCATCAAGTGGAAGAACTTACCCGCTGAAGATTTCACATGGGAGGATGATAATTTTATACATAATCATCCATAACTACTCAAATGGTTGAGGAAAACACTTTTTGAAGGAGGGGCATGTTAGGTCCCTATACTACTATTGTAGCCCCTTATTGTTATTATTGCAACCCCATTATTGTGTTGTTGTGCCCATGTAGTTCCCATTTTGTTATTATTGTGCCCCATAAAAGCCCAATATTATTATTGTTGTGACCTTACAATATTATTGTTATGTCATCTCTCATTATATTGTGACCCCTTAGACTCCTATATATAAAAAGGAGGTCTTGTAATTTGTATCATCCAAGAATTGTTCATTTGTGTAATGTAAAGGAGGTTTCCCCCTCGAAGAGGCTTATTTTTAAGTCGTTGATCTATCTCTTCTTCTATTTTGTGATTTGGTTGAATAAAAACTTCACATTTGTCAGGTACCAAATATTAAGCTTCCCTCAATATCCTTCATCCATATAGTTAAACTTGCCTCTATTGCCATGATATATTCCTACAACATATTCCAAGTAGAAAAATAAAATGTTAACTAGATAACCAACAATAATGAAAATCAGACTTACCTCATCATGATGACCTTCTCGTTTCATCAACGTCCTCATCAACCATCTCCACTTGAATCTTTCTTCATGCATCAGAGTTCCCAAGGATCGAACTTGATTACCAAGTTACAACTTTTCTTCTGGAGAATCTACTGGATGTTAATCATTTATATATATTCTAGAGAAAGTCTTAAATTATTTACACATCCTTAAGTAAGTCAAAACTTATTCTTTTAAAGTATCATATATCCATATACCCAAGCATATTTTATGACCAACTTTATTTTCACAAGATTCTATACATATGAATCTTATCCAAAGTTTTATATTCAACATGCATTCCTATTCTTTCATCCAATCATCTAGATTTATATATACATATCTCACAAAGAGAGTTGACCCATTGCATTCCTTCATCCCTTTACCAGTATTGATTCCACATTACATGGAATGTCTACTAACCTTATCATGATGCTTTTCTGAAAGACCTTCCAAAATGATGGTTTTCCCTAAATAATGATGATTCAACTAAGTAGGCTGAAAACTTCTAACATAATGTTAGACATTACATGGATGAATATTATGCAAAAATGGTCTATCTATCCATCTATCCAAATGATCTCTACAAATAAACCATGTAATTTCTAGACATGGTACTATCATATGCTTCTTTATATGATGTCGTACAAAACATACTATCCTAAAAAAAAGATTAGTCTTCATAAAGAACCTAATAGTCAGTAAACCTTCTTCTCAGGTTCTCCCATTGTCTCGGTTACATCAGTCTCAATCCTTTCCTTTCTCTTTTTGTTTTTCTTGTTTCGACGGTCCCTCTTAAATGTCCAAATGCATTGCATCCAAAAAATTTAACTTTGGACATGTATTTCTTCTTGGACTTACCAAACTTTCCCTTTTTCAGCTTCTTGAATCGAGATAGAAAGGCTTGATATTTCTCATCTGATCCAGTATCATCCTTGATCTTGATCCTTGATTCTTCCAATATACAATGTGCCCACAACTATTTTAAGGGAGTTGAATATTTTTGGAGTAGATGCTTATTGCAAAGTTGCTCCATTCTAGTGGAAATGCATTTAGTACATAGATGGTTACTTCATAGTCAGTGGTTGGTTCCCCAAGTCTTTGAATATGGTCTCTTAGTTGTGATACTCTCATGATAAAGGATGCCACATCCTCAACGTTTGATTTCTTCATTCTATACAGCGTTTTCCTCAACAAAATCTTTTGTCGTATTTTACTTACCAAGTACAAATTCACTAGCTTGTCATACATGGCCTTAGAAGTCTTCAAATTTGCAAAAATGGAACAAGAGAATCCTTAATTGATTCAACTATGATCCTTTGAGCCCTTACTTCACATTTCTTATACTTTTCTAGTTCCTATGTCTTATCTTTCTTATGTTCAATAATTTCCCCAGTAAGATATTCCATTACTTCTTGTTATGTGAGTAGCAATTCAGTTCTTTTCTTCCATGCTAGATAGTTTGATGTCTCAATGATCTTGTTTCTATCCTTACAGAAAGAAACCATATGGAAGATTTAGGCATGATGTAATAATATGTTACTTACTTTATACTAAGATTCTCATTGATGATATCTTCAACCTTTGTTGTGTTGAGAAATCTAGGGGCAGCAAGTTAGGTGATTTATCTTACTTTTATAACTGCTTGTGATGTATTTTTCTTAACTTGATTGTATTTTTTATTTTACTTGATATTATTATGTGTTATTTTCATAAAATATATAACAAAACATAAATAATAGAAAAGTAAGAGGACACAAGATATAGGTAATCAGATATGCCCAAAACCTCTCCAACTAAGAGGAAAACTTACCAAAATTATTCTCTTCTTATAGAACATAAATTGATGAATTCCAAGACCCCTCCAAGACTAAGTCAAACCATTCCTCTTGATGATATTTCCTTCCAATAACTTCTACCTCAACACCTTATGTAACTTCAACCCACCAGTAGATACTTCTGCAATTTCGACCTCTAGCAATTTCTTCTGCAGAAACCCTAGATCACACGTGTGGCTAGAATATGGATGAATTTTCCTTCTTTCTCCTTCGCTTGATATGGAATATTCTTATTATAAATTCAGCTTGCAAGTGTGTCTTTCTTTGACCCAAAACTTTGGCTCTCTTTGAGTGACTACAATTCGGTATCTTTTGTTACAAGATGATGCCCTAACCTTCACACGTGTGGAGGAATATAGCCCAAAACAGATCTAGAGTGATTCTCTCTTCCTTATCCTTTCCTCACTAGGTATTAAGATTAATTCTCTATATTGATTGAACTTCTTTTGATGCTTGAGTGAGTGTGTCTTGAATGAGGCTAAGTACTCCTTTATACAGTCTATCTTGAGCCCTCAAATAGGCCTACTTCACCTTCTAGATAGGCCGACTTGCTTGTTATCACTTGAAGAGGCCTTGGAGGGTCATTTGACTCAATTTGTACTCAAATAAAATTTATTTACAAAAAGTAACATGCCCAAGAATGGTTTTTCATACATGACAATGACTTTATAGACTTGTAGACTCGATGACAAGCCCTAGAAGCTCTCAATGGGAGCTTGAACTATAAAATAAATTTCCTTGAGCATGAAACCCATGCCTCAAGAATAACAATAATAAATTTATTTTTCTCATTACATCAAATATATATACAATCATGATTACATATGTCATTATGAAGACCGAACCTAGTTACATATCTCAACACTCCCTCTTAGCTAGGGAGGTATTCACTAGTATGGCTAAAATATGGATGAATTTCCCTTCTTTTCACTTTGCTTGAGATGGAATATTCTTATTATCAATCCGGCTTGCAAGGGAGACTTTATTTGACCCAAAACTTCGGCTCTCTTGGAGTGACTGCAATTCTTTATCTTTTTGTTGCAAGATGATGCCTTAACCTTCGCACATGTGGAGGAATATAGCCCAAAAAATATCTAGAGTTCTTCACTCTTCCTTCTCCTTTCTTCACTAGGTATTAGGATTATTTCTCTATATTCATCGAACTTCTTTTGATGCTTGAGTGAATGTGTCTTGAATGAGTCTGAGTACTCCTTTATATAGGATATCATGAGCCCTCAAATAGGTCGACTTCACCTTCTAGATAGTAGACTTGCTTGTTAGCACTTAACGAGGTCTTGGAGGGTCATTTGACTCTATTTTGACTCAAATAAAATTTCTTTACAATATGTAACAAGCTCAGGAAGGGTCTTTCATACATGACAATGACTTTCTAGACTTGTACACTTAATGACAAGCTCTAGAAAGTCTCAATGGGGGCTTGACCAATCAAATAAATTTCCTTCAGCATGAAACCCATGCCTCAATAATAACAATAATAAATTTATTTTTCCATTACATCAGATACATAAAATCATGATTACATAGGTCTATGAAGACCAAACCTAGTTACATATTTCAACACTTTGATGCCTTCAAGACTCTTGAAGAGTCTTCAACAAAAATAGCTTCCAAATTCCTCGATTCCTTCTTTAAAGATTCCTTCCAAATAGATCTTCTTCAATGTAGAAAACCTACTTCTAGGTCTTCTACCAATGACTCTTCAATCCTTCTTGAAGTATTATTATTTAGTCCTTTCTTGAGAGTTTCCTTTTTCCCTTCCCCTTGAAAAGTAACTCCTTCTAGTGTCCTTTTATTTTCCTTCCTTGTTCACCTTATCTATGATCTCGTGTTGGAAAATGGAAAGTGGCAGCTATTAATCTTATTTTCCTTTACCTTAATATTTTCTTGTTAACTTATTAGCTTTCTTATGTTCTTTTAATTAGATATTTCATCAAACAAACATCAAGAACATAAAGTGAAATAATAGAGGAAACATATATTAGGCTCTCAGCTAATGTAAAACCCCTCCAAGGGGAAAACCAGGAAACTATTCTCTTCTTTAAATCTAACTTCAAATGAGATACAAAGACCCAAACCCTAGGTTATTCCTTCTCCTAGTACCACGTAGGCCCTTCTTCAAATCCTTCCTTCTATCTCTACTAACCAAATTCAATAATGCAACTTTGACCTACCAACTTCAACATTGCAACTCGTCCAACAACTTTAACCCTGCAACTTCATCCTTGCAGCTTCTCAAAAACCCTAATCGAGCTTTGTCCCGAGACCTTCCTAGAGAAAGACATATCTTCCCAATTTCAATGAGGTATAGACAAAGTATTCTCTCTTCCAACTACAAGTTACTACACTTCATCCTCCTGTAACAAGGACTTGCAACTTTGGCCTCTTTTTGCAACCCAAAACCCTTATAATTTCGCTCATGTGAGAGAGATAGATCCCAAAAACAAAATATTTCATCCTTTCAGCTTCTCCTTCTCTTTCACTCTTATTCTTCTATCTTCCCAGCTACATGTTGAACTCTTTATTGATAGATCGAACTTGTGAGTGAGTGTGTCTCAAATGAGGTTGAACTTCTCCTTTATATAGCCTTCTCAAAGGGTCAAATTCCCTCCTTTAGGATGAATTGATGTTCCCAGGGCCAACTTATACTTTTGGATCTTCCAAGGCTTTATAGACTCAAAAATATTTCTTTTTGTAATTACAATTTCCCAGAAGGGTCTTATAAACATAATGTTGACTCCTTTGACTCAAGACAATAAATCCTAGGACCTAACAAACCCTAGAAGCACAAAGCACATGATTTTGCCTAGAATACCATCAACAATGAGCATGAAATTCATGCTTTAATAATAACAACTTTTCTTTTCTTTTATTGTTTGATACATAGGATGCATATTGAAATAAGTACAACAATTATGAAGACCAAAACTAGTTACAATTCTCAACAACATAAACATCAATGATATTATTTATGTTTCATAATGCTTTTAATTGAAACTAGATATATATGTATATTCGTTTTATTTTTAATTATAGATGACGCTATTTAGCTGAGCAGGGAAGGAACTACACATATCCCTCATATTGGACTATATAGTGCATTTCTTTGTGCAACTACTACATTATATTTCAACCACATATGCAATAAATCCAAGATATCTAAACATGGTAGGGAATCTATAGTAGCAAATTTAATTACCCCTAGCATGAATTCCATAGATTCTTAGGGTGCCTAGATTCATAAGATCCAAACATGGGTGCCATCTCACCAAATTTATACTTCTAACTTTCGAATAAGTGGTATTAGAAATCATTCATTCTAGATTTGTGTAAATGGCATCCATGTTTTGATCTAGGACAAAACCCATTACCAAAAATTTTTGTTTGGGATAAACTTCTAGGAATTCCACTAGAAAATTGGATAGAAAGATATCTTAGGAACATATTATACTATTTTGGAAATATGTTGCATGTGGACTTGACTTATAAGGTAAGTTCTTAAAGGACCATGGAAAATTTTTGGTGGAGTTTAATATTATGAAATGTCTCCTTGAAAGCATAGAAATATTAATGAGTTCTCACTCTCATAGCAAGATTATAGATTATATAAAAATATATTTCATATATGTGACATGCCACATCTATGGGAATGTAGCAAAAGAGTGTAATTTTACATTCACAAAGAAAGTATGGAAGAAGAAGGTTTATAGTCAATATTTTAAAAGGAATGGAGGTTAAAAATCTAAATAGGTTGAACCAACATGTGCTAGAGCCAATGTGCGTGAAGGTCAAGTTTTGAGATATGAAACTCTAAAAAATTGTTTTCATAGTAAAATGACTTGAAAAAATACAAGAAAATGTCCATGCGCCACAAGACAATATTCATTGAGGAATTACTTTAGTAAATCAAATAAAGGAGTTGGAGAGCATCAAACCTATAGAGACCTAAGAAGATAAAAACTAGTAAGTTAGGGTGTAATAAATCAAACTCTTCTATTTTATGTAAATAAGGTGTTTTTGACTTTGGGGATAAGGGTATCTAATCATCTCCATCAGACGTGGGTAGGAAATTTTAATTTTTCCTTGGAGAAAGAAGATATTATGGGGGTTGTGAGTAGTTTAGTCAATGTGTCTATAATTTTTTCCCTAGAAGAAACTCACAATTCTATACCAATTACTAGATCAACATAGATTAATAAAGGATGATAGAAGGAATATAACTAATAGTATAGAAGGTGATTTAGGTTTGGTCATCTTAGAGAGACCTGCCAATATAATCAAGGGATTAAAATTCTTATCGACATCAATAATAAGATAAATCCCTAAAGGAGATTTAGCTAGGGAAAAAAAAATTCCTTGAAACGGTTCCTTAGAGAAGACAAAACCCTCGTATGAGATCATAGGTTCAAATCCAATGGTAAGTAAATTGTGTACACCTTTATATACTTTAGTGTTCGAATCGTTTCATAGATACAAGTCCCTTGTCCCACAAACAAGGGGGTCTCATACAAAAATTTGGCATATGGCTTTGTCGTGACCTTAAAATAAGGTTATCATCATCATCATCTGTAAATGATGAGGGTTTGGTAAACCCCTCAAAAAGAATAGTTTTGGTTAGATTGGTTGAAGTGAATAAACCTGATTTTATTTTACTATAGGAATCAATGGGTGGAGAAGAAAAGATAGTGGATGCCTTACGAAAACTATTAAAAGGATGGGATTCCCTAGTATTAAATGAAAGAATGATTTTAGGAGGGATTATTACTAGATGGAGAAGAAACATTCCCTTAATGAATTCTTCTCTTCTTGCACTTGGAATCTGTATATATTTTTAGGTCGATCTGCTAGGTCAAAGCATTAGGGTGATAAACTACTATTGTCCCTATGCTGATAGAAAGCGCTTCTAGGATTATTTTACCTTCCAAGAACTTATTAAGTATGAAAAATATATTGTAGGAGGTAACATAAACTTCATTTTATTTAACTATAAGGTTTGGAGGGAAAGTGAAAGGAATGATAAATTTCCTAAATAATTTAGGTATAAATTTTGAGGAGGTGGGTGGACTAGTTGATTTGGAACTATTAAGATGGTGCCAACTTGCAGAAATAAGATCATGGAAAGGTAGGGTTTCCAAGAGTTTGGATATACTAATTTTTAAAAAAATTATAAGTCGAGAAAATCAAATCATGGGTGGAAGTAGTCGAGGTATCAAATCATCCAAGGCTCTTCCACCATGCGTAATCAATACTAGCCCATAATTCTGGATTAATAAATCATATCCTAGACATCCATGGTATGGAGATACGTCTTCCTAAAACCTTCTTCCAATTTCCATGCATCAATAAGGGTAATCTTATCTAATTTTACAAGTCAAATCCCAATCAAAAGTCGTATCCATCAATCCTATACTTTCCAAATCACTACAAGAGCTTGATGCTTGTCAATCTCACTCAAGTTGTTAATTCTTGGATATCTACAACAGGCATGTTCTCTCTCTATTAGCAAGAGAAACCTCCCTTAGGTAAGGGTTAAGAACCTTAATAGATCAAAGGTAGACTATCAACAAGAATCACTAATTCAAGCAAGAAAACTATGAAAATTACTAACGTTGGGTTTAGGGAGAATACCCATAGGTCCTATGTTTGATGTTGATCCCATAGGGTCCAAACCCTCTGCTTCCTCCAATGGATTCAGACCTACAACATAAACCAAAGAAGCATATACATAGAAATTATTTCATAGAATGTGCATATTAAACATTTTAGATCATCAATTATAGATATATAAAGCATGATTTGTTAGACATGAATTATAAAAACATGAGATCACAACATTTTAGGAACAAGACAGAGCTTCATTATTGACAATAACAAATAGGAGTGGAAGAATACAACCTAATCTGACCACACGGTACCAACGAAACTTCCTCTAGATCAGTCCATCCCAAGCCTCAAACATCACCTCAATATCTAAAAAAGTATGTCATATAATAGAATATGAACATCTCTACAAGGAAACAAGGGTTTCCTATGATTGGGAGTGCAGGAGGCACAAAGAAAATCATACTTGATCTGGGGACAAAAGGAATATAATGTCGATATCCTATCTCCTTCTATATTTTAGGCATTCCCATGAGGTGTATAAATACCACTAGAAATCAGTGGATTCAATTAAGCCATAGGCTCCTGTAGTGGGCGATGACTCTGGTAAATCCCACCTGAGAAATAGGAAATTATTTATTTTTTCTGTATTTTAAATTATGCACGCGGGTTTGCTATTACAGTACCCGTGTGTACACGTGCCTTTATAAGGGCAGAGTTGCATATTGAATTTAAAAAATTATTTTTTAATAAATGGGAAAGGTTTCCCAAGACCATATAAGAGCATCATAACTACACGAGTGCTGAGTAATGCTACAAAAGATTTCCCCTATTATATTAGGTTAGAAGGGGTACATGATGGCTGAAATGTATTAAGTACAAAGAGAGATCATTTGAGAACTTGAGAGGAGATCACCATATTCTGACCAATTGAATACCTGTAGAAGGAATAAAAAAGAAGACACGTGTCTAAGGTAGGAATACCCATGATCAAAGATAATAAAGCATATTTGCTAATTAAGTATAAAGTAGATCCATCATGTATACATAAGTGTACAAAGAAGACTACATAACACATAGTGGATCATCTAATCATAGCCACAACTGATCAATGATGCTCAAAGAATGTCTGATCACTGATACTGCATAATTGATCCTCATAATAGTACCATATCATATAGGTGGAATAGTGGTACTCCATGAAACTCAGGTGCAAACATATAGAATGCTATTGAAATGAATTGCAACATATAAGGGCGACTCATTGCATTAGCAGAAAACTGAAAGGACTGACATGCAAACCAGGATGCTAACACAACCTGAGGTATTCATCGACCACAAATGGAACATTTCTACATGATGGAATAAATAATCCAAATCGACCATGTGAGAAATCATTTGATTACCGATCATTGATGTATACAGTTAAAAAACACAAGACAACTCACTGATAATGACGATGAGAGTCAAGGTACCCCAATACAATCTAACAAGTGCGAATAAATGTGTTGAAGTCGAACACTTGAGAGAATATATTAATCATAAGACATTGATGTATTCTCACTATCGATAACAAAGGAGTCTGCTACTAATGACTGCAAACCCTAAGGTACTGAAAAAATGACTCTAGATATTTATTCCCAGAGAAATGAGTTGGATTCAATGGGAAAATGTCTACTGGAAGGAAGGCATGAAGGCGTCCCACATCAACTAGCATGAGTGTAACCCCCGGGCCCATAATTTGGAAGAACTCGGATGAAAAGAGATGAAGTAACCATTTCAAAGTACGTTTCCAGTGTACAAAAGATGTGGCTAGCGCACGATAGAAACCCTTCGAACCAACGAATAATGAAAGCTAACACAGAGGTGAGGAATCCACCAATAGGCTCATATGGAAAACAAGTTACTTCATGAATCCCAATGTGTGATAATGTAAGCTGACGCCGAACACAAGGGAAGCCACTCAGTCAAAGATCCATGATACTTATCGATGTTGAGCATAAGGTCACCTATCAATGATGTAAATAGGACCAAGGTGAGGCTCTAGGCCTACTCCCAGAGCAATTTTTTGGAGTCGATAAGAGCAGACCCGCTAGAAAGTCAATAGGGACCTTCTTAACAAGCACGAGAGAAGGACAAAATAACTAATATGATCCTGAAGTTAAATCTAACATACCGGGTGTGGCCGACTAAAAATGAGTCAAGAGACACCGCAGAATCACTGACACATGTTGACTTCCCTTGAACAAAATCACTACTCATATGTGACTATATTGCAACATAAAATAACTTTGTATAAGTTTGCAATGCAGGAGGCATTAATAAACTCTCCATATGATTGGAAGAGATAACCAACCAGAGGAGGATTAACTCAATAACAAGGTTATGGCTCTCCTAAAGTCAAAGTAAGTCCCAACACAAATGGAGGAAAAACTTGTTTTGAGTGCTTATTTTAAGGGCGACATAACTAACTCTTACTTCTATCAAGTATGGAAGTAAATTTTTTGTTCCCTCTCTTTTTGGAATATATATATATATATATATATTGTCTTTTTCACATTTAAAGCCTAAAAAGGAATAAAATAATTCCTATAGTACATTGGAAAGAACGAGTGTCTGAAAATAGATGCTCTAGTTCCTGGGGCTAGAACATTCCTATGCTCAAAGAAAGATGGTGAAATTGGTCGTCAACACTCAAATGGATGTTTTGTCCATGGGTGTAAGGTGTCAAGTCACAGAGGCAAATGGATGCATGATTTTTATCTTGAAAAAAGTCATGGTCAAAAGTGGCTTATACATGAGTCCAAATGAAGTCGGTTTAAGGGAAAAAGGATACAAGTAGTCAAGCGATACAACTTAACACATGGGAGAATGAAGCTTCATCGCAAAGTCATGGCGGGACTAAAGAGGATTCCTGAGCCTAAGAATTTCTTTGCAACATGGGCAACATATGCTAGTGATTATCTAATTAAGAAGCCCATGTAATGAATGGCTCTACCATTATGTTACGATTTTATAAAATGGAGAGTGGAAGTGGTTAAAAACCATAACATAATGGGGTCGACCCTACAGAAAAATATCGCAGTATGAGGTTAAAGTGAGTAATGCAGCGGAAAGTGATATCCTAACCTATATGCCAGTAATGAAAATGATACCTGCCACAATATGTCTATGATCACCGAGTCGAAGTGTTGAAACAACATCTCAAAGTCTTCCTTTACCTTGAAAAACAACCTTCCGCAACATTTCAAGCCAAAAAATTAAAAGTTCATGAAATAATAATAAAATTGAAAAATATGAAATTTCAAAAAGTGGGCTTTAAAATTTCAATATAAAAAGACATTTGTGCTTACCACAACTCATTTTTAATTGTAAGTGTTGATAGTTTAAGAGCTTGGGAGAAAATTTTGGGCATACAAAACCAATGATTTACTCAACCCATTTTCCAATCAACAACTTCCAAGTAATTCTAAACTTGATCTATGATTATTTCGTGCAATTTGAATCGATTCCCGTGATTTTTCAACATAGGGATTTTGACTTAAATTTTTCATTCTGTGCGTACACGACTTTAGCTTTTGAAATTCATGTGTAGAAATTCTGACACATGTGTTCACAAAAGATAAGTCACGTGTACATGCGACTGTCTTTTAGGAAAAATGTGTATACACAGGAAAATTTGAAAAAATAAAAAACTAATGGATGAAAATGTATCAAATTGCAAGATGTCAATCGTTTGGAAGGATAGAGAGCATAGTGAGGTTGATAATGAGGTTTTAGGAGATCAAGAATCATTAAATGCTTTGAGAAATTATGGATTTATCAAATTTTATATGTTGTCAAACATGAAAACCCAAACTCGGTTGCTAGAAATGCTTATCCATTACCGGGACCCAGACCAAGAGGTCTTTATAATAGTTAAAATGCCCTTGGACATAACTGCAGAGGATATTTATTTCACTATAGGGCTATCCCAAAAATAGGATGTATTTTATCTAAAAGAGAGGTCTCGAGGAGGCCTAAATGTCTCTAGTTACATAGGCATCTACTATAGAGAAGGAATAGATAAAGTCGGATCTTAAATTCCGATAAAAAGTGTGAGTAGATTTCCAATCAAAATCATTCTCTTCACTATTGTCAGAGTGGTAGGCTTGGCAGCACTACACCAAGCCTCTCAACCAGCCATGTTCTTGTCCGTAGAGTGCCTTTGACCCAAAGTATTTGATTAGTGCACAGGACTCTTGGCTTGCATGAAAAAAAAACTAACTTCAGTGAGGCGAGGGAGGACAAAGAATTTTAGATATGGTAGCATACTTTGTTGCTTTTTCTTTGAGAGAGTTACAGCACTCTGATCTAGAGTATCTACCACCATCAGCAGTCCCAGAGATCTGAGGATGTCCAGATGGTGAAATTTGATCAGGCGAGTATGTTGGGTGTGGAGACTAATTATCTTATGTATTCAAAGGTTTCAGCCAGATGTATACCCTAGGAAGATTGTACACCCCTCCACGCGGGGGGGGCCGCTTGCAAGGGAGACTTGTCCCCACTGTGGGGGTTCGGGGGGGACTTGTCCCCCCCCCCCGCAGGGGTTTAGGGGGGCTGATCCCCCCGGTTGGGGGGTCTGAGGGCCAATGATCCCCTGACGGGGGCTCAGGGGCAGCGCCCCCGAAGCAAAAAATAGATGTAAAATTGCCTTGTAAAAGTCTAGTAACTTCTAGTCAATCTGGGCCGTTCATTAGGCAGATGATCTGACGGTAGAAGTTATGTTTAGTTTAGGGTTTTTTTCCCTAGAAGGAAACCCCTTACTATATATGAGGGAATTGTATTGGGTCTATGTAGATCTGTATTCTGAGTGAGGAAGAGAGAGGAGATTGAGAGCGAAGAGGGTGTTACAGCGGATCTGTTGTAGGTTGTATCTATTCAGTTTGTTGGATAATGTAATAAAAGAAGGACTGGTTGTTTCTTCGTGGACATAGACCAAACTGGGTGAACCACGTATATCTGTGTCTCTCTTATTTTATGCGTTTTCTGTGTTTATATTTCTGCAATATTTTATGTGTTCCATTGCTCCGTAATATATAATTTTCTAACAAAGTAGGCGGAGATGTGGTCACCCGAGTAGCATTTGATGATGAGTTCTTCCTTTGGTGGGAGGAACAAATCATAACCATAGACTATTATCCCAATGTAGGCATAGATTATCGAGATGACCTAGATCTCTCCCTTTCGGAGGGCTCCATCCCTAATTTTGTAGGACATTTGTCCATAATTTTGTAATGTTTTGAACATATTATTCCTATCTATATACAGACAAACTCTCTGTGGTTTGATCATATATACAAATGATTTCATGGTATTCTGATTTTTAATGTGATGAATGATTAATATGCCAATCTAATGCTTCATTATCTATAGAATCAGGAAATGAATTTTCTGATCGTGGAATATGAAAGAAAGTAATAAAAATAAATTATCTTTTCAATAATCTCACTCTTAGAAATTGGCGATGTAATAAAGGATCTCTCACTTAATATAATTTATTTAGTTAAGACACCACCAGTTGTGAATCCAAATAAACTACTAATGGTTCAATACCAAAAGATATCGCTTCAGATATCGAATTAATGACAACACTATATTCAACCATATTATTAGATGCAGGACTGATACATGTGCCTCTTGCGATTAACAACTGACCAGATGGATAGTAAATTACCCAAGCGGCAGAAGCTAAGTTCCAAATATGTCTACTAGCACCATCGGTGAATCCTATATACACCAGATCACTCATTGACACCTTCCAAAGAATACCAAAATACCATTATTACCACGAGACCCATAGACAAAAATAAATAATTAAGTACAATATTTACAAAACTTATCAAATGCTAGGAAATAGTCTAGGTATAATACTTCTTAAGATAGAGCACATTTCTGGGTTGCGACAACACATTTTCGTCAAATTCAACCAACTCATAAGCCCCCCTTTTCAAGACCTTTCTAATGATGTACAGATCGTATCACATAGGTTTGAACTTGTCTTCCCCCAAGATGTCTTTGACTTGCTCATCGACTAGCGCAAGGTCACCTTCAGAGAAAACCCTAGGACGCACAATCTTATCATATTGGGTTTTACTCTCTTTTTATGAGCCTCATTTATTGTGGTTGCATCTCAATGTTGTGCATCAAGATATTCCAAATGAATAAGGTATTCTTCGAGACAAGATGTGTCTGGAAGAAGTTTGACTGGTAATTTAAGGGATGGAATTTCACATTCTATAGGAAACATTGATTCCAAACCATAAACTAACTGAAAAGGAGTAAAACCTATGGCAGTCTTAACAGACATGTGGTATGCCTAAAGTGTAGGATATAGCATGATGTGCCAATTGGATCTGGCTTTATTGATCATCCTTTTTAGGATGATTTTAATGGATTTATTCACGGCTTCAACCTGACTATTGGTTTGAGGATAATATGGAGATGATTTCTAATATGGAGATGATTTCTCCTACCGGAATCCCAACTTTAAAGGCAACTCAAACGTCATCTTATTCTGAAAGTGATTTCCATGGTCAATGACAATATCCTTTGGAATATTGAAATGGGAAATGACTTGGTTGAAAAGGAAAAGAGTTATTGTCTCACCATCGTTGGAAAAAGTAAGCATAACTTCAGCCCACTTCGTAAAGTAGTCCACTGCTATGATGATGTACTTGTGACCTTTTGCTAAAGCTGGGTTATAAGTCATAAAATCAATACCCCACTTTGTGAGTGGACCAACGGTGATGGGCGGGAAAAGGAGAGCTAGATGAGTGTGCATTTTCCGAGTATATATTTGACAAGGATGGCATTTTTTGACCGCTTCCATGCAATCTTTAAAAATTGAGGGCCAAAAATAGCTTGCACACTAATTTTTTTGGGTTTTAGAAAGCCCAGATAGATGACCGCCACAAGATCCATTGTGGTAGTCATTTAAAATGGACTCAATTTCTTCTAAGGATAAACAACATCCAAGGATTGAGTCAACCTCGCAATGATATAAAGTGTCACCAATAAAAGCATAATTTTTGGCCAGGTGATGCAATTTTCTATGTTCATCCTTCGAAAAAGCTAGAGGAAACTTCAAAGTCTGGAGATATACAATGATGTCTCCATACCATGGATCTTGTGAAGAAATAAGGAAGAGATGTTCATCAGGAAATGACTCTTCATAAACAATACCTTCTTCACATGGCAACTCTAAGATCAATTCTGTGAATACTAAGTATTTTTTAGACTCGGCAGACATGAATTCGAGATCGAATTCCTGTAAGATCACAATCAATTTGTTATATTTGACTCCAATCACTCGCCTACTAAGGACAAACTGAAATGGGTTGACATTGGCCAACACAAAAGTTTTTTTGAGAAGAATATAATGACGAAGTCGCTGGACAACGTGAACCGCTACCAAAGCTAATTTCTCTATATGAGAATATCGAAGTTCAAGACTGACTAAGCCTCAACTAAAATAGTAAAAACATGCTCTCTAAGATCATGATCCTCGTTAGATCCTAGATTGACCTCAGGCTGAAGGGAGGCAATCCTAGGATAACTACAAACCACGCTTAACCTGGTAGCTAGCCCTACCAGGTCGGGAGAGGGCTCTCTCCTTATTAATCTCAGTGAGGATGGTTGCAATTATGTCTTGAGATGACTGAAATGAATGTTGATTTTAGGCTAGGTATAGTAGATTAGGGTTTATGGTTTGATTTTTAGGTTTGGGTTGTTGGATCAATTGGAGAAGGTAGATTGGGTCCGGGAAATCAACTCAGGGATACAGTCATGTTCTGTGGGGTGAGGTAGACAAGGTTTTATGTACTAGAAATGGATTGAGATGGTATTTTAGGACAACTGAGGAGTTGAGGAGGGAATAAAGAAACTATGAGTCCTCTTCAAATAGTTGAAAACATTGAAAACCAAATGCATTCCCAAGACAAAGCACAGCAATGTATTTTGTCTATTCACCTTGATTCATTTAGTTTTAGAAGAGAAAGATAGATTTGGATACATATAAAACATAAGAAAAACTCATTACAAAGAAGAAACAATACATAAACTCACTATCACAAGAATCCCACAAAAATAGTTGTGAAACTTGGTTTTATTCCTTGCCAAACTACTGTAGAGATATACAATAGAGTTCAGAGCTTCCACAAGAGTCCAACCTTTACAAATGACTAAGAAAGTACATAATATAGGCAAGGAAACTACTCATGCTAGCTATCAGGGGTCGAATCCATGAGAAGATGGGTGGTTTCAACCATATCTAAACTAGGAACACAAAAGTAGGCAATGGAACAGCTTGCCTCTAAAACTTAGGAAACGAATTCATTCATCATCAAAACCACTTGAAACTTGATGTATCTACCATATGAGGTTTTTTTCATCCATATTTACATCAAATACATCATTTACCATGCATACATTTACCAAGGAATGAGGAAAAAGTCAATTTCCAAGAAAACTAGGAAAAATCTGGAAATTTAAGCAAAACTAGCAAAATCAGTTTAATGCGTAGCACCGAAAATTTAATGTGTATCACCATTTTAGGGCTAGTTTTGGAGGCCTTCCTAGTGTCCAAATCAGGTGCAAGTTGGCTTGTTTGAAAGCCCTACCTGTCTAGTTTCTGGAACAATTTGATTTTTCTGATTTGGAGCTCATTTGTGCCTCCAAAATTTGATTCTCCCAAGACTAATTCCTGTGTGGCAAAAAAGTGGCACAAAAGGCACTTTTTGGGTGTTTTTTGCCCTTTTGGTGACCAAGACCTTGTCTAAATCTTCTCAATATTTCTGGGTTTACTTATTTTTCCATGCTGATTCCAAATGTGTAGGACATTTTTCAAATAGAGGTCCCCAACAAAATCGTAGCTCCAGTGGAGCTATGCACCTATTGGGTTTTCCTGTGTTGCAAAATTTAATGCGCAGCGTCACTGATTTAATGCGCAATGCCTCTTTAAAACCCAGTTTTGGAGGCCTTCCTGGTGTCCAAATTGGGTGCAGGATAGCTTGTTGGAAATATTATTGAGTCTAATTTCCAAAACATCTTTAAATTTTCAATTTGAAGTTCATTTGCCTTGTCAAAAGTCAAATCTCCCAAGACTGGTCAAAATGTGCAAAAGGAGGCTGCCTAAATGCAAAGTGTTGTTGCAGTCAACTTTTGAAGGTCTTCCTCAACTCCAAATTGAGCTTGTGATAGCTCATGGAAAGCTCTTTGTGTGTAGTTATCATTTCACTCATCAAGCAAGTCATTTGGCCAACCAAGCTAGGAGAAATCTTGATTTTCCCAATGCCACTCCACAGGTGCAGCAACCCTCCAGAGGCAACTTTATTTTTGAAATCTCTCTAAAACCATGAAACTTGTGTTAAAAGTGAAGGTTTTTCTTCCTTGGCCTATTATGGACAATTACCTCTCTCACGCTTTCCAAATTCTTTTTTTCTTGCTCAGAAAAATCATTTGGGTAAAACCTATCCCGATGTGTGGAACAGTGGATTTGTCGAAATGAAGGGCAATGAAGGGGACAAGGGGCTTCTAAATTATTGAGAAAGTTTTTTTGGAAGTAGGGAAGGATGTTAGGAAGCAGGGGAAATTGAAATTTCAAATGTTGAGTGAGGGGAAGGGGTTCAAAAGGGAAAAACACAGGCCTAGACTAGAAAATTGTCAAATTGTAGCAAGAAGCTAGGGTTTGTGGGAAAAAGATGAATTTGAGGGATATCAATGATGGGAAGTGCTTAAGAAGGTACATTAAGGATAGGGTAAGGTGAATGAGTATCAGGATACAAGTTTTGTTGATGATTTTACCATCCAAGAGAAATTACCTTCAAAACCCTAGGAGAGGGAAATGAGCCTTACCCAGTACAACTGAAGCACGAACAAGGTGTAAAATGACCCATTGGAACTTGAAATGATGATGAAAACTCTCTGAATGATGGTACACTCATCTGAATGGTGACATGGACCGACATTTGGACAACTTTGAAAGAAGTGAAAACAAATCCTAGACCTAATACCTAGTGACCAAATTTTATTTGAAGACTCACTGAAATGACAAAATTTGACCTTGACACCCTAAGACCACTTTGTAAGAGCATGTTTGATCACTAGTGGAAGGCTTTCAAAGACTACCGCTAACAATCCTGAACCAGAACCATCCCAAAGGTTGATTCTATTGTGGCGAGATATAAAAGGAAATCCCTGTTATAATCAGGTGGACTCAACAGAGGAGCATAGGTCAATGTCTTTTTCAAAGAATCAAAGGAGCATTCAGTGAAATCGTCCCAAACAAATGAAACTCCTTTCTTCAACAATCTCATAAATCCTTTTTTGATCTCGGCATGATTTATGATAAATCTCCTTAAGAAATTGGCTTTACCTTGGAGACTCAAAAGTTGATGAATTGTTGATGGGGGAGGCAACTGAAGTATTACCTCAACCTTGAAGGGATCAACACGAATCCATTCATTGGATACTATGAACCCTAATAAATGACCGATTCAATCGGATTTTATAGTAACGACATTGTTTAAAAACCAAGAGAAGGTGATGTGGATGATCAATTCTCTTTCGAGAACAAGCAACTAGATCATCCAAATATGCTTCTATAATGTGCTTGATGTTGTGGAAAGCATAAGACATGGCCCGCTGAAATGTGGCTCCATCATTTTTAAGGCCAAAACGCATATTTTTGTATGCAAATGTACCCCAAGGGAAAATGAATGTTGTCTTCTGTTGATCTTCAGGATAGATAGTTATTTGATTATACCCTGAAAAATCGTCCATGAAGGAAAACACCTCATTTCCAGCACACTCATCAATGATCTGATCGATAAACAGAGTGGGGAAATTGTATTTAGGACAAGCCTTATTCAAATCCCTAAATTCAATGCATACATGGATCGTTCCTTTTTTTTTATCAACATGGACTAGATTTGAGACCCATTCAATTAATGGAACAAGGTATATGAAACGCCCTTTTAACAACTTTTCAACCTCAGCTTTAATAGTTGTTGCTTTCCTAGGGTTTACCGGTCGAAGCTTCTCTTTATACGCTTGGTGTTTTCATAAGTCTTGATCTCATGTTGAACTATCGATGGATCGATTCCAGGCATTTCCTCATAAGACCAAGCAAACACATCTCAAAATTCTTTGAAAAGGTCAGTATAAATATTGATTTCTTCAGGGGAACATGCAGCTCCGATGAAGACATTTTCAATAATATTGGGATTCCTGGAGATGTTCACCGGAATAGTTTCTGAAATATTGGACATATTACCTTTGGCAAAAATATGTGTTGGGGCCAAAGGATTTAAGATTTTGTGAACACTTCCAGTTGAAGAAGGACTAGACAAATTTGACTCAAGTCGATGCAAGTCATGGATAAAATATGACCGATGATGCAAGTCATTCCACGGTCGTTCTACACCAGTCATTGCTTCTAGGATTTCCTCTTCATATGGTAAAACTATATTAAGGCAATCCAAAGTTGAAGTAGAGTCGAGAGTATAGACCGGAGCCACATCTTCTGATGAGAGAGGGATGGGATCGAAACCTGCAGAAGTAACTATAGATTGGTACTCAATTTTTGTTGCAAATATAGGGTACGGCATTCCACCTACTTTCCCTTCTTCTAATGTAGCAGTAAAGGGGGTAAGGGCCAAGGATCAGAAAAATAATGGGTTCTAAAAGAACCTCTTCGAGGAGTGACCTTAGAAGATGAAATAGCATTAATATGAGAAATAGGAGAAGGAATATCAAAAGTACCCATCAATGAGGAATACATTCCAACTCCAAAATTCTCCACATACTACTTGCTATTCTTCACCAAGGGAATAGTAGAATCAAAAGATGTGTTGGGATCATTAGGAGAATAATCCATTTGATAAATCATAATAATTCTCCCTTCATGGGGGAAGTATAGGACGCGAAACAATGATGAAACAATAACATCCATTGCATAAACCCAATTTCAACCCAATAGAAGATTATAATCCAAATTGGCATCAACCGTTTCCACCTCGACATTGATAGCCTTACCCCCAACATAGACGAGAAAGGCTAGAACAATTCCATGAGGCCTATGAGAATGGCCATCAAATTTGGTAAGGAGAGTAGGGGAAGGAATGACCTCCGGAGATCCAATAGCCTTCCAATATGACATCTACATAACACATGTGGAAGCCCTTCATCAAGTACAATTCGAAAGATATTCATTTTATCATATGTAGATTTAATCTGGAAAGCCATATGATGAGGGAGTCTCTTCTTAGCATTTGACATATAAAATGTTATAACAAGAGAGTTTTTCAGATCCACTGCTCTTATCATAGTGAGAAATGCACCCCTTCACAAAGGACATGATTGGTGTACCTCTAACATTGACATGGAAGAAGGGCTTTGAGCCAGATCTTCAACAATAGAGTAGTTCTTAGAAACCCTAGCCTTGGGATTAATAGTCGAATGTTTTGTAGAGCCTTTCGGCATCCAAGGTATATGATCAACTATGGGCCTCTCAGTATGGAGTGGCTTTGGAATATCGGAAGTAGGCTTAGCCTTAGAAGGTTTCGATTCACCATAATCATGTGATCTTGTAGAAACATCAACACGGGACCTTACCATATAGACATTCGCTATAGATTCCCCTTCTTGGCTGCCCCCTATGGGGGTTCTAGTACCAACATTAGTGCCAGTAAAAATTTGTTACCCTTGGGAAAAAGGGTTAGTTAACACAACCTAGGAATTTGAAGATCCCTGCTGAGCTAACAAGAGCTGAGCATCTTGAATCTTAGGGCAAATATGGGTAAGATGATCCCCATTATATAACTTGAATGAGAACTTTACTTTCTTTTTTGATTCCTTCTTGACCTCTCCAGTATCATTATTGTACCTATTTTCATTACCTTTCCCAACCTTATATTTCTTCTTACCACGTCCCTTCTTCTTCCCATCGAATTGTTGGTCTCCTTTGGGGTTCGAATAATGGACAACCTTAACTGCTGAAGGTTGGGAAGGCATACACACTGACGACGATGCCTGCGCTAGAGAAGAAGATTGTAAAGACAATTGTTGTAATTGATTTAGCGGGTTAGTAATCTACTGTAGATCAATCCTAAAATTATGTCAGCATGGGGTCATGGCTTGGGTTTGGCTAAATCAATCTTTGATCAGTGAGAATCATGAAAAACCTTATAGAGGACTCCAGATTGAGAATATATAAGTTCTAACTATTGGGCTTTGAAGATGGCTTGTTCTTCAGTGAAAACTCTGAAGAGCGACACATCCTTAGAAAATCCTGGCTGTAGATATTTTAAAAACCATTTGATAAGGAACTCATTAGGGATATAGGCCTTAATGAGCCTATTCCTTCTATGCCACTCTTAGATGTGGTCAGAAATGTGAGTTTCTTTGTCATGTTGGAAACTAGCTAAAATCCCAAATCCGACATCATATCGTACATGCAATTAAAAATGGTTTAAAAACATAGTAGATAGCTCACCAAATGTAGCAAAGGTACCCCCCTTAACTCAATATACCATTTTGTAGTGTTTCTAGTTAGGGTGCATTGGAATAATCTCAACTTGATCGAATCATCGACCAAGGAGTTTGATGAACACCATAAGTGGAACATGGTTATATGGTCAGCCAGATTATCCCCAGACTTCCCTTCAAATTTAGGAATATAGGAGGGAAGTTTGGTCGGAACCGAAGGCCAAGCCAGATTGTAACAAATCGGATCATTCGTCAACTTCGATAGATCTGGCAAGTTTAAGGTTGCCAGGAACGGTAAGCGTGGAGGAGCCGAATAATTCCACCCACCAAGAGTATAATTTCTGATATTTTGAAAAGAGTATCCTGGATTTGAAGAGGCACCAGGTTTCCATGGATTTCTCATAGAAGGAGCTGAACCATAAGGATATCCTTGTGGCCCGGAAGTATTCGGAGGGTATCCACCCCTGCCGCAGGGTTACCATACATAAGATAGTTTCCACCTAGCAGGACATTGAAAGAAGGGGATAACCCCTGATAAGGATTCCATGCACCAGCTAACAGAGGAAAGACCTGTGAGGTCCCGACGGAAGGGAAGGGCATACTCCCCTACTGACCAAATAAATGGGATAAATTCCCAACCCCTAACCCACTAACAAAAGGATTTGGCCATCCTTGAGCTCCTTGGAAAGGATTAACATTCTGAGCTTGTCCTAAGTTCAACGATGGATTGGAAGGAGGTATATGACTACTTCCAAAAGAAAAACCCTGAAAGGATGTTGAACCACTTGGCATAGAATTCATATATGTGGAAACAACAGATGGAAAAGTTGAGGGAACTAAGGGAATCCCACTATGTGGAATCCCATAAGGATAGGTACCAGTGAAAGAAGCGAAAGGTTGGGTGCCCCCACTCGGAATCAGAATGGAGGTAGAGCCAACAACTATTGTACTAGGTGTAATAGTAGAGATAGCAATAATACCCCCTCCTGCAACTGAAGGAGGGGTTTTCACACCAGAAGTATCTATAGCCATGGTTACACCACTAACATTAGCCATCTGGAAAAAAGAAGGAGAGTGAATAGGGCTTGTCGACCTATGAGTCAAGGTTCCCACGTACGATACAACATATGGAATATGAGAAGGAAGGGGTGTTGAAGGATTCAGGGGGTACTCAGGAATGTCTTAAATATCAATCTCGTCTCATGATTGAAAGATCACCCTAGCAAGGATTGGAGCATTTCCATCCAAATTACGAACTGCACTAAGTTCACCCTATGAAATAAGATCCCCTAAAGCTGGATTAATCTCTGATTTTCCAGCTACTACTGGTTGAAAATCACCAACATATCTACTCTTACACCTTATAGATGAAGGTTCAGCACTCACAGGTGAAAGCCCATGAATCCTCCTACACTGATGAACCTGTTGATCAGCCACTTTTAAGTATTAAGAGAAATTTTTAAAGACTCAAAAAATAAAAACTTATGGCAATCTAGGAGCATAGAGCACTCACTAAAAAATCCTTAAAGATATAACCAAACAAGCGGCTTCCAAGTATTTCTTCTCTGGGTGATTAGGATCGGACACCAAAATACAAGAAAGTGAAAATAAGGACCTTCCAAAGATAGTTTGAGATAATTACGGCCCAAGCCTACCAGCGAAGGTATCAGAAATAGTTATGCTGACCTCCAAACAATAGCCTCTGTTGGTGCAAGTACCCAAGCTTTGCAATGGCACCCTCCATAAGTACAATGAAAGTGATATAATGTTTGTCCCAGGTACCATAGGTATTACCCCCCTGTAGTCACTTGAGTGGTCCCTAGGATAGGAAACTAAGGTCACCGGTTCATATCGGAAGTCGGAAGGAATAGTCGTGGGCTTAGTATCCAACAAGTCGGGGAGGGGGTATCTCTCTTTCCCTGTCTTCACTCATCCTTGTGCTTAACTCATGTGTTAGAAGAGATTTCCGAACAACTTAATGCGACTGGATTTTTCACACTTAAGTCAAATTCTATGTTTTAGTTTAGAGTGGCCTTGGAGAGTTAATCTCCACACACCTATTCCAAGGCCCTAAATGTCCTAGACTAGTTGATGTATCTATGAAAAAAATAAAAGTCTAGTTTATTTTAATTAAGGGCTTATTTTAAGTTGTTGTTTTTTAAGACAGGGGTAGCGGAAGTGAAACTTATGATGTTCTGACACAAAAGAAATCAATAGAAAACTATGCTACATGTGATATGCAACTTCTTTTTCTTCGATGAAAAGTGATCTCTACGGGGTTCTACGAGAAACCCATGAAAACAAAAAACTTGTTTTCTCTTTTTAAACACACTCACACATTCATCATCTATCTAAAGAGACTAAAAAGAAATGCCTAGAATACAAACTACTTAATGCATACTAGAATGCCTAAGTGCAAGATTCTAAGGAATTTTTTTAGAAACAACAAATGTATTATCCTAAAGTCAAAAAATTTCCCAAACAAAGAGAACCAAACATCCAAGAAAAATGACTCTCAAGCAAAGAAAATTTCAACTTAAAACCATGATTCATGCACTTGCTAGCAAACAAAAGACCAAACAAAGAAAAGGAAGACAAAAATAAATGTTTTTTACTTTTTCTTTTAAAATACTTTTGAATAAAAGATTCAAGAATAAAAACAACTAATGAATTTAAAATCAAAATCAAGGGTAAAGGCAACAAATCTCATTGGCCACAAACAATCATTGAAATGATAAGGCCAACAAAAGGGTAAAACACTTGAAAGTTCTAATCACGAAGACACACAAAACATTCAGCAAAAAACGATCTCAGAAAAATGAAAATATTTCATTGAACCAAAGTTGCAAAACTTTCTCAAACTAACAAGAAGAATAAAAAAGAGGCAACTTCAAGAATTCAAATGAAGCAATGAAAATATTGGATCTTAAAGAAAGTTGGAAAACAACTCTTTGTTCTAGATGTATGGAACAGTTAGACACTTTGCCAAAAGGTCTAAAATCCAAACTCAAAAGCACAAAACTTCACCAAAGAGAAAACCCTAGGTTGACAACTTCTTTTTTCAAAAAAAGACCAAGAAACTGACACTAGAAATTAATCATATCATTCCAGACAGTAAGTGACTCTTATAAAGCAAGAAATCCAATCTACTTCCTAGAACTGGAAGAAGAGATTTGGAATTAAGTTTCTTTGGAATTAACCGCATGTGTATGAGTCTATGTACAAAGAAAAAAGGATATAGGTGGAAAAATAGGGAAAAATAAAAAGTACAGGCCTAATTTAAATGATCAGATTGACTGCCCAGACTGCAACATAATCAATAAGACTGGAAAAATCAAGAAACAATACAAAAGATCCCAGATCAAGAATAAAACAACCCTTCTGTGAAATACAAGATTATATTCCCCAGTGGAGTCACCAATTCTATTAGCAGGATAAACCTCCCTTAGGTAAGGGTTGAGAACCTTAACAGATCAAAGGTATACTATCAACAAGAATCACTCATTCAAGCAAGCAAACTATGAAAATTACTAAAGTTGGGTTTAGGGATAATTCCCATAGGTTCTACATTTGATGCCGATCCCATAGGGTCCAAACCCTCTGCTTCCTGCAATTAGTTTAGACCTGCAACATAAACCAAAGAAGCATAGACAAAGAAAATATTTCAAAGGATGTGCATATTAAACATGTTATATCATGAAGTATAGATATATAAAGCATGATATGTTAGACATGAATTATAAAAACATGAGATCACAACATTTTAGGAACAAGACAGAGCTTCTCTATTGACAACAAAAATAGGAGTGGAAGAATACAACCTAATCTGACCACACGGCACCAACAAACCTTCCTTTGGATCCATCCAGTCCACGCCTCAAATATCACCTTAATATGTGCAAAAGAATGTCATATAATGGAATATGAACATATCTGCAAGGAAACAAGGGTTTCCTAGGACTGGGAGTGCAGGAGGCACAAGGAGAATCAGACTTGATCTGGGGACAAAATGACTATAATGTCAATATCCTATCTCCTTCTATATTTTAGGCCTTCCCATGAGGTGTATAAATACCACCAGAAATCAGTTGATTCAGTTAGGCCACAGACTCATGTAGGTGGGCTTTCGATGAAACCCATAAACCCCACCCCAGAAATAGGAAATTATTTATTTTTTCCATATTTTTAATTATGTACATGGGTTTGGTATTATGGTACCTGCATGTACATGCGCTTTTATAAGAGAAAAGTCACGTATGGAATTTAAAAAATAATAATAATAAATTACCAAGTCTAAATGGGAAAGGGCTACCCAAGGCCATATAAGAGCATCATAACTACAGGAGTGTTGAATAATGCTATAACACTCTCCCCAATCATTTTCCCTCACCGCCATAATATATCATGAGTTGCAAATATTAATCAGCACAATAAATCTCAATGGTTCATGCCAAAAGCAATGTAACATTCCCCATACTATCCCTAGTCCTTACTAAGGGTAGAAGGTGAAAGTTACTCCGATGACCCGACCTCCAAAGTCTAGTTATGGAAATGGGGTCTAATTTTTTTTTATATTTTTGAACTTCCTCAGAACTTAGAATGGATAACAACGTTCTGTTCGTCTCAACGAGATCTTTCCAACAACATAATTTTTTCTCAAATATTACTCTTGTATCAAAAGATATGGTCATTCAAAGATTGGCCTATTAGATAGTGCCACATTACTTTGACCTCCCACGTGGCACCTACGTGGTCCTCATGTGGTGCCCACATGGGCATCCATTTCATATTCCACCTAGCAGTTGCCGACCTAATCATCGTAGGTCACATTATATTATCGACCAACCCATTCATGTCCAGTACCATATCATCCCCTTTCCATGGTTTTCAAGTATATATATATAGACGAAGTACATGGCTCTCTCTCTCTCTCTCTCTCTCTCTCTCTCTCTCTACATACATACATATATATATATATAGAGAGAGAGAGAGAGAGATAGATATATTCTCTCTCTCTCTCTCTCTCTCTCTCTCTCTCTCTCTCTCTCTCTCTCTCTCTCTCTACATACATACATATATATATATATATAGAGAGAGAGAGATAGATATATATATATATACACACAAAAAAAGAACATGGCACGAGCTTCTCTATGACCACATCACCCTGGGAATAAAATCTTGGAACTTTTGTACCCAACACCATAGGATACCATTGGGGAATAAACATCGTAGTGACGTCACCCAAATTTATTGCTGAGGTGACGTATCCTTCCCTACATCACCACATCACACTAACATCAACCTTCACCCTGCATATTAAGTGTTTTCACATTTCTCTTGGACACAATGCTTACCAAGTTGACCATAGGTCCCACAAGACCCTTTGTTCCTTGGTTAAATGCATATATCACGTTATAAAATATTTAAGGCGTGCTCCATTGGGTTACATCAAATTCTAGAAAATAACCCTACTACATCACATCATCCTCGCAGATAAATCCTACCAGGATTTTCCCATATTCCCTTCAAAGTCTCTGAGGTACTAAACCTCTGGGATCCATTCAATGGTTATACAATTCTCAACCCTCAATGGCCTAGATTCCTCTTGCTTAATCACAAGTTTGAAAAGGGTTTAAGCCATTTCCTCTAGGGTACTAAGATTTTGTCCTTGCATACACATAATAATATGTGTATATAATAGTTGTGTAGCTCCTTCGAAGCTAACCCTCCTAAGATTACTGAGTCTTAGCCATGGCCATTAAACCATTGTATTTGTGCGTGCGTGTGTAGTTATGCATATATTTATAAACACTACACTATCTCTTCTAAGATTTGTTTGAATAAACCAGGCCAACTCGGCCTGTAATAGGAAAATGGGAATCTACACACAACTATCCCTCCTAAGTTCCTGAGCGAATATCGACCTAAGACCTAAGACAGAGAGAGAGAGAGAGAGAGAGGGAGGGAGAGCTTATAATTTAGAATTTAAGGCTCAATAGCTAAATCCTTTCAATCATGCCATCATTAATTCATAGAGATGTTCCCATCTCCCGTATTCATACCTTTTAGGCCATCATTCAAACTCAGGATAGATACGTAAATGTCCATTATTTTAGGAAGGATTTATAGGGTCTACCACACCTATTTATATAATAAATCATGCTCCTTATTGATTTTATTATCATTTTAACTGAACAATGACCATAAAGTAGCTTTCAATTAAATTATGGCATAAAATAATATTAATATATCGACCCCTCTAGTATTTACAATTCCTCATACATTGTACAACATTCAACAATATTCATTCGCACCAAAATTAACACTCCTCGACATTAACATGAGTAATAAGCCAAAACATTAAATAGAGACATGATAATCACATGCATAAAGACAAAAGAGATTACTTATCTTATAAAGAGATATAGAAACTTATATTTGGACTCTAACTCTCCACGCAACCTTAGAAAAGATACAACCACGTTTACTTGTCACATCTCTGTTCACATCAATTTCATTGATCCCACACTTAGCCATTTTTCATAAACTTCCCTGCAACCCATCCTAATCCGGCCTTCCTGTACTGCGCATTTCGCGGTTCCAACCCTCAAGTTGCAATCTTGTCCCTTGACATTGTGCAATGTGTGGTTCCTTCCAATCAGGACTATGCAATGCGTAGTTTCAGTGCTCAAGCCTGAACCTTGGCCCACAGAATTGCGTAATCCAACCCTCCAGCCTGACCCCAACTATGCATTGTGTAGTCTCTAAGCTTAATCCCAAATCGTGAGCTCTTGAGCTGCAAAACTACACAACCACTAGGTCTGCTCTACCTCCCAAAACTGCACAATTGACTGAAACAGTCTAAAGCCCTGCATTTTGACTCACTGAGCCTCAAAAATGCGCAATCTTCCTGCATAGCCCAGCGTAAACTGTGCATTATGCAGTCTCAAGGCTCAATCTCTTGAACTATGTCATTCCACAATCACCTAGGCTCCTCTGTCTTCCAGAACTGCGCAATGGGAAAAATCAGTGTTCAATCCTTCAGGATGGCTCCCTCAGCTCCCCAACTATGCAAGCTTTTTGCTCAGTCCAAGCCTAAACTATGAATTGTTTAGTCTCAAGGCACAAGCCTAACCCTTGACTTTCTGAGCTACGCAATTGTGCAATAATTGAGCCTCTCCCTCAGCCTGCCACTCAGTTCTAGCTCATTCAGTGGATCATCATGCAGCATCTTAGATAGGGATGTAGAAACTATATCATGTTAGGGAAAGATGATGAAGAAGGAGATGGAGAAGGAGGAGATGCTAGAAGACATATATGGATCTGAAAATATAAGATCATCAAATAAGAAGACGAAGGAACACTGGATTATAATAGAAGACCAAAGATGATGATCGCATGAAGACTCAATCTGATTCACAACCCCTTTTGAGGGTAGATATGAATAACAAATCATATTTCTCATGAAGATGAATCATTGGATACATGTCTTATTGAAGATGGAAAGCAAAGAGGAAGCAAAAGGGACAGCTTGGCACTGCCACATCATCATGAAATCCATGTCATCAGTGTCATGTCATGTCCGGTGATGAGTCATCATGTGCAACATCATTATTGTGGATTATGTAATTATCTATTCAAAATGTATTATAAAGTGGAAGTCCAAAGGACACATTCAGAAATGAAGAGTCATGTAAAATTCGAAAATTCATTAGAGATACAAATGAGTTCTTTTGAGGAGCAAGGTGTGGCTCCAATGCTCCACTACTGGAGCTAGTGGTTTTCATTGTATACATGTGTATTGGAACTTTTACTTAATATCAAAAGCCTTATGGCCAGAATGTACTTCATGCATGGATTATGAATATTTGTAAGATTGTTTTATGAATATTTGCAATTCATGTTTTCTTTCATTTGTGCTAAAGTACTTGAACTATTTTGGTTATTTTGGTACTTATCATATTGAGAATGTGTTGTAATGGTTATTATCATTGCCATGTCCTCATGGACTATTATACTACATATTAGACATATATTTCTTGTTGTATAGGTTGTAATGATCGTCGCATATTTGTGGACTATTCTACTAGATTTTGAAAGGATTCTTCTCTTTTATGTGTGTCTCTATTAGGGTGGTACTATTACCTCTCTCTTAGAGGCTCACTTCTGCAGTCAAATAAATTTTACACACATACAAACGAACACTCACCAAGCACACCCCCTCGCTTTTCGAAGGCACATTTTCACTCCTCTCTCATGCTAATAGCTAGAACCAAGGAAAACCTGTAAGAATACATGGAAATTGGGCCAATACTCCAAATGGAGCACTTATTCCATATCGTGTCAAGTCTAATTGGGACTTCACATCAGGGAGACCCCTTAGTTGACGAATTTCCAACACTGTCAAGAATGGTGCTAGAAGGAGGGCCAAATGACAAGTTGTGCCCGTTGAGTTTGTTTTGAACCTATTATCTAAAATGGATCATCCTCAAATATTCTCTCGAGGTGTTTCTCCAATTTATCCATTTGTCAATTTTCGATCCCCAATGAACCTCCCTATCACATTTCTCATTTAAAGTTTGATGGTGAGGATGGAACATCCATAACCGAGCACATTTCTGATTTTCTTAAATTTTGTGAATCTTGCGAAATCGATGATGAAGAGTTTGCTTGTGTTCTTTTCTTCCTCACCCTTGAAGGTCATGTTAATCGATGGTACCATAACTTTCCACTTGCTTCCATCCATTATTTTCATCATTTCCTCAGGAAGCTTCATCAAGCCTTTAATAGGTATGATTACTGAGATTTTTGTAAAAGAATGAAGCCTAACGAACCAGTTGAGGATTTTTCAAATCGATTCCTTCACCTTTGTTATCAATTTCCTAAAGAATATATGGATCGGGATTTCTTGAAACAAGAGTTTGAGCGCTTGGTTCTTATCTATTTGCATGGTGAATCCAAAACACCTGATGTTTCTTCATCCCCAACTCTTGTAAACCAAGAGACATCCCTAATTTTAGAGGAGGAACCTGTTATTCCTTTTGTTCCTTATCCTCCTTCTTTTTTCAGTTTCGATGCAGGTGCCTCCTTGCGATGATCGTAAAGTTGGGAAATATGCACATCAAATCCCTAAGCCATCTTCTCATCCTCCTTCTACTTTTCATGATTCAAATCCAACTAAGGAAATCTCGGAATGGCTCATGAATCCTACGGTGAAAATCAATTTTTCTATTTCTCAAGATGGTATTAACACTCATAAATTTAGTATTGAAAATGATTCATAGTTATGTCACCATCTATCATCTACATGTCATGACTCTTTGTACCATGATCCACTTGATAAATCTACTCCATCAACTAGTTTTCCCAACTCTCCTAATTTTTAAGTTGTTGTCCCAAATTTCAATCGGGTTCAAGGCAGTCACATTACACAGGTAGAGGAGTAGGAAGGTGAAAATTAGCTCAATATTTCTTCTCTTTTTCAAAATCCTTTGTGTGAATATGGTGTTTCCTTATTCTTGGTTGATATTGAATCTGTTAATCTCGGTAAATAATCAAATGAAATTAGTTTTTTTAGATTTGATGTACTAGGCAACAATCATTATGATAATGATAATTTTGTTGATGTATGTCATGATTAATTCCCAAGTACATCATTTGATCTTTTGGTTTCTCATGAAAAAATTAATTTGAAAGATATAGATCTCGAATATGTATGGTCAAATAAAATGCTCTTATCGAAACTTCCTCTTTGTCCCACTATTCCCTGTGCTCCCCTATTTTTGATGCAGCTACATGCGATGAAGATACTCCATTCTCTTCAAGTTCTTCATCACATGAGTTCACTTCTCAATTGACACAAGGTATTGAGCTTTTCCATGATGAAAGAGTAAATAATCAAATCATTGAGTATCCTTTCCATCTTGTATCATCTCTTGTCTTGCATGAAGACAACTCTTCAAATCAGCTTTCTCATGAAATTTCTCCATCTCTAGATTTTTGATCAGATGAATCTTTCATCTTGAGTAATCTGGTTGTCGAAGTTGTAAAATATGATCAAATTAGTGACAAAGATGGTTTTCATCCAGTTAATAGTGATCTCATAAAAATCAGTGAAAGCAGTTATCCTCACACCATGTAAGATCTAGTTCAATCTTCGGAATGATATTTTACAATATTTAAAAGTTCTAGGACTTCCCAGAGAGTTGAGGAACTTCAACTTCCATTGATGTTTATGTCAAGATCTCTCAACTTTGGTAAGACCCCCAAACTGAGTCAAGTCTGGTATTCTTCACGAAACTCTTCTTTCTACATGGTTTCACTTGATGTAAATTCTTTCTTGAAATATATTTGGCATTGTGGAAATGATATTTCAAACCTTCAAGATTCAATTTTTGATCGGATTCAAGATGATTCATACTCATGCAAATCTCTTGTATCAAAATTGGGTTTGGAATGTGCACCTCTCGTAGAATCATGGAACTACGAAGTTGATTATTCTAAATATTATATTTGGCCAGAGGAGTCATACCTATCGCACTCTTTTGAAAACAATAAGCTCTTGATCCTTCTTGTGAATATTCTAATGCTAATTTTTTTCTTATTGCACCTGAAATCCACTTGAGTGTCAGTGAATGCAAGGATTGTTTGACGAATCAAATTATTCTTCGCCTATTTTACCCTCACTGACTTCATGTGTTTGTTATACTAGCATCCCTTTTTACTTCTTTCGGCGATTATGATGCTAGTTCAATGTGTAACTAGTCACAAGAAACTAGTTTGTTACACTCATCACGTGAGGAAGATGATTCTTTTATGCAGAGCAATTGCAGAAATGTTCAATTTGATTTATATTTGGTAATTACAAACTGGGAATCGCATGCTTTAATCATCCCATCTGATCATGATTCTGTGTGAGATGATTTTAGTTCAACTTACTATCTTCCCATCAACACATCCAATGATAGTCGTTTTACATCATTTGATTTTTATGGTTTAACATCTCACTATCTGGGTACTTGTAAAGAAGTTAGAGGTGCTTCCACACTCATAGATGGTTATTTCAATTCCTCCCAGTCTTGACACACCTGCTGAATATGATCATATCTATTTCCCCTCACAATATTATCATTGTAATCTTGTTCCTTTAATTGAAAATTCATATTTTAAAATATTTCTGGGTTTTCAAGAGGGTTGTCACAAGTTTTATGATCCAATTATTGAATGGTTGGAGAAATCTTACTTGGTGGGCTTCGTCGCAAATAACATTTTTTTATCTTTCTGTGTGCTTGCTAAGGAGTTCAATGGGGTTGAAGACACATTCGCAAGAAGCTTCCTAGGTTTTTTGAATGATGGTTTTCATCAAAAAGGTAAGAATGTGAACTGGTTAGAAGTAGTGGCTATGGCCTATCTTTCTATTAACAAGAAATACCTTCAAATTTTTGTGCAAGTTATTCAAGTTCTTATCTATTTTGTTGCACATTTCTTTGTATCAATTTTAATTGCTTATATCTTTGTGAATGTAGGTCGGGAGTATTTACGATGGCTTCATTGGAAATTTCATTATACATGACCCCGACCTTCTTGATGATTAGGTTAGGAGTAGTTTTAGTTGCATATTATTTTACCTACACATCCATCTTGTATTCATTTCCTGTAGTTTTTCTTCTGTTTTCTCAATTTGGTTTTGCATCATCTTTTCGGTTAGCCTCCTTCTGTTTTTCCTTCTAGTTTTTCTTCCTTGTTGTGTGTTGTATTTTCCTTGTTGTTTAATACCTTACATGAAGATGCTATGTTCACTCAAAAGGGAATGTGGAAAATAGAAAAGGACTTTGTGACACTGCAACAATGGGCTAACTACCTATCCTTCATCCTTGTCTTGGTTACACCTTTTGGTCGATGATGTTTCGACGGAAAAATACAATCATTGCATTAAGAAAAGCCTTGTGTTGAATCATGATCTCCATGTCTATTCTAGAAACCTAATTTCTACGCTCAAGCTTTTACGTTACGACGTTTTTTAGTTGATCCAATCAAGTATAGAAGGACAAGGGGAAAATATGAATGAGAAAAACAATATCAGAGGTCTTATGTATGCTTCTCTGAAGGGACAACCTCTCCTACTCTCAATAATTCGGAATCCCTCTTTCGCCCATGAAATAAATAAGTTTTGGTGCAAATTCCTATATAAAATAAATAAATAACAGTAAAGGAAGAGAAAGGATTCCTGCACAGAGAGGTGAGCAAGCAACTTTGTCGAGGTACTGTCCAAGCTAGCTGGTAGTGGAGCTATGTTTTTGTTCCTAAAGTGACTCTAACAAGGTAGCGTCTAGGCTTGTTGGTAGTGGATAAACACTAGAGATGAAAAACTATACTCTGAAAATATAAAGCTCGCTAACTTCATTACCCTATCCTTATTTGAAACATTTTGTGATAGTTGATCTTATGTTTTTGTTTAACCGAGTAAAGGAATGAAGGGGACTATATTTATGCATGGGTAAATGGGGAAGCCATGGTAATCTAAACGATGAATCAATACTTCCTCAAGAACTAGACCCTGCGCGGAAGAATTTTCCAAGGAAGAGGAAGCTGGATTTCTACCAGTGTGTTTCCAAGTGTTGTCGCTACGATAAACACCCTCCAAAACTTTGCCTACACTTAAATTTTGGAGCCTAATATGGATCTCACGATCGATCGTTCTCTGATCACTTCTTGATTGATCGAAGTCACTTGCTCACACATCCTTAGTTTGCAACGAATTCATGAATGCAATCTTCCATGCAACCTTGAACAAGAATAAGCACAATCCATCAAGATGGTGTTTGTGCAATGTTCAACCCATGTCAATAGTCAGTGTGCACTGTCATTGACAATCCCTCACTTTTGGTTGTGTTTGTACCTCTATTTCAGTGAGTTTTTCAAATTATCTCTTTTGCGCACCTTCATTTTGGCGAGTGTCATTTTCATTATTTCGAATGTTTCTCTTGCTTTATTTCACTTTAATTAATTTATTTTTCATGTTATCTTCATTATGGCATGTGTCTCTTTCACTATCTCGCATATCGCAAGTGTCGCTCTCCCTTTTCTCTTCATATAATAAATGTCATATTTACGCATGTTAGTTGTCACACAATGTGTATAAGCTCGTTTTTGTGGTTTCAAGGGTTTACCTTCATCAAAATGAGTTTATCTTACCATGTAAACACCTATCTCACTCATTCCCAATTTTTAAGCACTATCGCACAAGTGTCGTCACGGTCAAAGCTAAGTGTATCTTTAGCATCGCAATTGTCGTAAAGTCATCGCAAAGTTGTCGCATTGAGGGAAATATGTTTTTAATGTGTTCTGTATGATCTATGTTATTATGCCATCAAGTGTTCTAAGTATGTGATCATAGTCAAGTCACATCATTGTTCACATTAGTCTCATTGTTCCCACACTTAGCCATTATTCAGAAACTTCCCTGCAACCTAGCCTCATCTGGCCTTCCTCAACTACACATTGTGCAGTTCCAACCCTCAAGCTACAACATTGTCCCTTGATACTACACAATGCATAGTTCCTGCCTCCCAGGATTGTGCACTATGTAGTTCCAATGCTAAAACTCGAACCTTGGCCCCCAAAATTACGCAATCCAACCCTACAGCCTTGCCCCAACTGTGCATTGTGCAGTCTCTAAGCTCAATACCAAACCCTGAGCTCTTAAATTGTGCAACTACGCAATCACCAGGGCTGCTCTGCCTCCTAGAACTGCGTAGTTGACTGAAATAGTGCAAAACCATACAGTCTAACTCACTGAACCTCAAAACTACACAATTTGCCTGCACATCCCACCTTGCATTGCATATTGTGCAGCCTTAAGACTCAAGCCTCAGCCCTGAGCTATTTAACTACGCAATTGTGCAATCACCTGGGCTCCTCTATTTTCCAAAATTTGCACAATAGGAAAAAACAAAGTTCAAGCCCTCGGCCTGGCTCCCTGAGCTCCCCAACTGTGCAATATTTTTCATTCTGCAGCCTCAAGGCTCAAGCCTAACCCTTGACTTCCTGAGCTACACAATTGCGCAGTCACTAAGCCTCTCCCTTAACCTGCCACCCGGTTTTGGCTCAATTAGTGGATCACCATGCAACATGTTAGATAGGGGTTTATCAGACTAATTTCATCTTTTCATGAGTGGATTGCAAATGCAGTTACTCTATCATGCTATGGAAAGATGATAAAGAAGGAGATGGAGAAGGAGGACATGCTAGAAGACACATATGGAGCTGAAAAGATAAGATGATCATCAAAAGTGAAGATGAAGGAATATTGGCTTAGCACAAAAGACTAAAGATCAGGACTACATGAAGACTCCATCTGATTCACAACCCCTTTGTAGGGTAGATATGAAGAACAAAGCATATCTCTTATGAAGATGAAGCATTAGATACATCTCTCATTGAAGACGAAAAGCAAAGAAGTAGCAAAAAGGATAGCTTGGAACTGCCACATCATCATGTAATCCATGTCATCAGTGTCATGTCATGTATGGTTACGAGTCATCATATGCCACATCATTATTGTGGATTATGTAATTAACTATTCAAAATGTATTGTAAAGTGGAATTTCAAAGGCAACATTTAGAATATGAAGAGTCATGCAAAAGTCGAAAATTCATAAGAAGTCAAACAATCATGAGGGTAGTCAAACATTCACGAGGAAGGTGAAGCATCACCTCATTGGTTATATATACACCCTCATTGTATGAGCAAAGGAATTTTTACCTTGGCTCCTCCTGTAAGGCATTAGAGAGACTAGCTAGTTCTTTTGAGGAGCAAGGAGTGGCTCTAATGCTCCACTATTGGAGCTAGTGGTCTTCATTGTATACATGTGTCTTGCAAATTTTACTTAATATCATAAGCCTTATGGCCCAAACATTCTTCATGCATGGATTATGAATATTTGTAAGATTTTATGTGAATGTTTGCAATTCATGTTTGCTTTCATCTGTGCTAAATTAGTTGAACAATTCCAGTTATTTTGGTACTTATCATATTTAGAATGTGTTGTAATGGTTATTATTGCAATCACATCCTCGTGGACTATTCGACTGGATATTAGACATATATTTCTTGTCGTATTGGTTGTAATGACTGTCGCATCTTTGTAGACTATTCCACTGGATTTTTGAATGGATTCTTCTTGTTTATGTGTGTCTCTACTAGGGTGGTACTATTATATCTCTCTTAGAGGATCACTTCTCTTCCCCCTGCGCAGTAAAATAACTTTGACACACATACAACCGAAAACTCACCAGGAAAACCCTGTTATTTTTCGAAGGCACATTTGCACTCCTCTCTCCTCTTTCTAATAGTTAGAGCCTAAGAAAATATGTAAGAATACATGGAAACTGATGGGGCTACTATTCCAAATGATGTGAGGTCTAATTGGTAAATCACATTGGGGGGACCCCTTGGTTAACAAATTTCTATAACCATAAACAATGGCACTTGAAGGAGGGCAAGATGACAAGTTGTGCTCGTTGAGTCTGTTTTGAACCTCTTATCTAAAATGGCTCATCCTCAAATCTTACTCCTGCGGTGTTTCTCCAATTTATCCATTTGTCAATTTTTTATCCCCAATGAGCCTCTCTATCAATTTTCACAGTTAAAGTTTTATGGTGATGATGAAACATCCATATCCGAGCACATTACTTATTTAATTAAATTTTGTGAATCTTACAAAATCAATGATGAAGAGTTTGTTTGTGTGCTTTTATGCCTCACCCTTGAAGGTCTTGTTAATCGATGGTGTCATACCTTTCCACCTGCTTCCATCCATTATTTTCATCATTTCCTTGGGGAGCTTCATCAAGCCTTTGATAGGTATGATTACCGAGATGTTTGTAAAAGAATCAATCACTTAATAATGAATCCTAATGAATAAGTTGAAGATTTTTCTGATTAATTCCTTCACCTTTGTTATGAATTTCTTGAAGAAGATATGGATCAGGATTTCTTGAAACAATATTTTGAGTTCTTGGTTCTTATCTCTTTGCATGGTGAATCTAGACCACCTAATGTTTCTTCGTCCCCAACTCTTGTAAACCAAGAGACACCCCTAATTTTAGAGGAGGAACCTGTTATTCCTTTTGTTCCTTGTCCTCCTATTTTTTTAGTTCTGATGCGGGTGCCTCCTTGTGATGAACGTAAAGTTGGGAAATTTGTACATAAAATCCCTAATCCATCTTCTCATCCTCCTTCCACTTTTCATGATTCAAATCCAGTAGAGGAAATCCCGGAATAGCTCATAAATCCTACGACGAAAACCAATTTTTCTATTCCTCAAGATAGTATTAACACTCATAAATTGAGTCTTGAATATGATTCAGAGTTCTTTCACCCTCCATCATTCGCATGTCGTGACTCTTTGTACCGTGATCCGCTTGATCAATCTTCTCCATAAACTAGTTTTCACACTCTCCTAATTTTCAAGTTGTTGGCCCAAATTGCAATCGGGTTCAAGATAGTCACATTACACAGGTATAGGAGAAGGAAGGTGAAGATCTATTTAATATTTATTCTCTTTTTCACAATCCTCTATGTGAATATGGTGTCTCCTCATTCTTGGTTGTTATTGAATCTGTTAATCTCAGCAATGAATCAATTGAAATCAGTTTGTTTAGATCTGTAGTATTAGGCAACAATCATTATGATGATGGTAATTTTTTTGATGTATGCGATGATGAATTCCCAAGTGCAACAATTGATCTTTCAGTTTCTCATGAAAAAATTAATTTGAAAGATTTAGATCTGGAATATGTTTCGGTTGAATAAAATTCTCTTATCGAAACTTCCTCTTTGTCTCACTATTCTTTGTGCTCCCCTATTTGTGATGCATCTACATGTGATGAAGATACTCCATGCTCTTTAAATTCTTCATCGCATGATTTCACTTCTCAATTGACACAAGGTATTTAGGTTGCCCATGATGAAAGAGTAAATAATCATATCGTTGAGTATCCTTTTCATCATGTATCATCTCTTGTCTTGCATGAAGACAACTCTTTAAATCAACTTGCTCATGAAATTTCTCCATCTCTAGATTTTTTATCAGAAGAATCTTTTGGCTTGAGTAATTTGGTTGTTGAATTTGTAAAATCTAATCAAATCAGTGACAGAGATGGCTCCCATCCGGTTAGTAGTGGCCTCATCTAAATCAGTGAAAGCATCTATCCTCACACCATGCATGATTTGGTTCAATCTTCGGAATGCGATTTTATAATATTTGAAAGTTATGGGACTTGCCAAAGAGTTGAGGCACTTCAACTTCGGTTGATGGTTATGTATGGATCTCGCAACTCTCGTAAGACCCTTGAACTGAGCCAGGTTTGATTTTCTTTGCAAAACTCTTCTTTCTGCATGGTTTCACTCGATGTAAATTATTTCTTGAAATATATTTGGCATTGCAGAAATTTTATTTCGAACCTCCAAGATTTGATTTTTGATCGGATTCAAGATGATTCATATTCATGCAAATATCTTGTATCAAACTCGAGTTTGGAGTCTCCTCCTGATCCTTCTCGTGAATATTTTGATGCTAATATTTTTCTTCATCACACCTGAAATCCTCTTGTGTTTCAATGAATGCATGGATTGCTTGACAAATCAAATTCTTCTTCACTTGTTTTACCCTCACTAGTTTCATGTGTTTGTTATACTAGCATTCCTTTTTACTTCTTTTTATGATTACAATGCTAGTTCAGTGTGTGAAAATTGGTTATGCAATTCCTACTGTAGCAACTGATGTTAATTCTTCTAATTGTTAATTCGATTACACAATTTACTTGCACTATGCTACGACAAATATCGAATTAACTACATTGCAGCCTACACAAATAAAAGCTATGGAAACTAAATACATCATAGGAGAGAAATAATCATCACACACATCTACACATTTATTTTTGGACAAATGTCCCTAGAAAAACCTAATATGGGAAAACCGGTGCAGCATCTTAGGGTTTTAGTATTAAGTAGTAGTAAATATGAGTACAATTCAATGGATGCCCAAATGTCTATCTGATATAAAGAGAAACTGGGAAAAAATAATAGTGAGATGATCTCACCCTGTTACTAGAAGAATTGACATTGATCTACATTCGAGATGAGCCTGTGTGCTTCCTCTGCATAGTTTTGCGTCACTCCCACATAGTCACTGTAGCTATGACTGTGTTGCACCTCTTCCTGATCCTCTGTTGACTGGAAATTTCAGTTCTCAGGCCTCACGGTCTCACACCCCAGCTTCTTGCTCTGGAACTCGACTTCCTTAGCATAATTTTGATCTCCCTCTAAAACTCTGCGCTACCACAACGTAGCTCTGTGTGGTCCTATGTCAACCTCTCTAGATGTCTTGCTGCCTTGTACTCTCTGGTCTAGGAAAACTTCCCTTTGGATACTATCACTACTGCTCACTGCAAGAAATCACTTTGAATCTCTCTCTGGAAATTGTCGTGTTGTTGTCTTCAGAAATTCGATCTATGATCTCTTACTTGATGTATTTCCCGAATGCCCGTCAAGCCTCCTCTTATAATCCTCCATTTGAGAACCAACGGCCCAGATAAGATTCTAATCAATGGCTCAAATCATTTTGGCTTGATCCTTGTCTTATTCTAGAAGTTTCACCCACAGTTTGATTAATACCCTTTAATTATTTTAATTTTCTAAGTTTAGACTTATGCTCCCATTAAAAATAATTAATTATTTTAATAAAACTATCTCCAAGTAGAATTTTCCAAAACAATTTCTAGGTATTGTGGAATACATGTGTCCAAGCCTCCCTGTAAATTTTGAGGCTTAGAGCACATCTGATTCTACAAAAAATAAACACTCGCTCTTAGATAAGAATGTGCTCTAGTAATGAAACCTGATGAATCATCACTCTGACTCGGAAACATCTCCCTCTCGTTGTTGATGTCCGACATTGCTTCCCACCAACTACCATGAAAATTTTTCATTTGTATTGTTGTTGACCCTGCGACTGTCAACACTACATTTGTACTTCAACCCTCATAAATTTTGCATATGTGTTGCTGTTGGTACTGCCACTGCCAACACTGCATCTACACTACAACCTTCCCCAAATGTTGTTGCTATTGCATCAGCAATGGAAAAGCATCCAAGATTACTAAACATGTGTTCATCATGATGCATTTTTTGTTGGAGTTCTTACTATTTCTAGTCTCTCCACTGACCCCCTAAAGCCTTTACATTTCTGCTAACTCTACATTGTGCCAACTGTACTACTGCCAACTCTACTCTACATTGCTTAGACTCTGGTGCTCCTAGCCACTACAACTGTCACTCTGGAACTCCTATGCACCAACTAATACTAGTCCATCCTGCTATTTATGATCTGGGCTTCCATAGCAAGGTATTGATCCAAGAGTTGTAGTCCTTAAGGATCTTTCCCATCTGCAGTTCTTTCGAACTACAGTTTTAGGTCACCCACCTCTCCCTTAGATGTATCTAGGCCACCATGGAAAACTCTTCCTCCTTTATATTTCCGGATGCAGCCTTCAGATCATGCTTTTCGTCCTTGTCCTTCTTCATGATATAGTTTCTACATCCCTATCTAAGATGTTGCATGTTTAAATAATTACAAGGAAATGTCTAAAAGTGGAATTAACCCACGAGAGATGTCACAATCCCCACCCCCTTAGAGGAACACCATCCTCAGTGTTCTCATTCCCAAACACAAAAGAAAAAAAAAGCATGCTTAACCCAAGTATAATGACAATGATTTTTATATCTATGGCTCATTTACATTTAGTTGTTACACGCAGTTGTTTTCCCGGCAACTCAATATAAATAAATAAATATATATATATATATATATATATCAACCATCTTTCAGTGGCTCTTTTGCAATCTTCTTGGTGCTTTTGTTGCACAATCTAATACCTTCAAGTCGTTGCTATTCATCTTGCATCCACGTCCATTCACCCAAAATGAGAATTTTCCATGCCTTCCTACATCATGGCACACAATCCTCCATGAGACTCATCATAAAAGAATTATAGTAAATTTAAATCATGCCTCATTAGAAGCTTCTAGGCTCAGGGAACCCTTATTCTGGGTAGTCTACCTGTATGTATTTCAAATGATAACATATATGTCATAACCAAGGATCATGCTTTCATGTTCCTAATGTAAACATAGGAATAATATAAGAGTTATATTCACATGGTATTGAAATCATAGATCAACCATGGCTACGTTTTCCCAAATGATTCCTCGCACAAGCAGGAACCTTGCATGCCATCACATTTGCATTAAATAAATATAAAACATCATTCTTCCACAAAAATGACTCCTAACAAATCATATCAGTCACAATGGCATTCATATATGTATATAAACATTGACATGATGATGAACCTATCATAGATTTACATATGTAAGTTGAGTTAAGGTCAAGAGAACCTCATGTATACATGGGATTGAGATTAGGTCCCAAAATTTGGCCAAGGAATTTGTTATCAAATTCCTCTATTCCTATTGGTTTCAAACCTAAGAGGCATCATCCCCACGGTGTTTTTCCAACAATGCCCTTTCCTTCCATTCACATGGCTAACCTATCACTATCCATTTATTCCCATGGGCCCAACCAACCCACTTGGTTGTCATATTATTCCTTCCTGCCTTCAAATGCCTTTCACTCATACAACGAGCTTCATTCGGGTCTGTTAGCCTCCTGTTGCAACAGGTATTCATCTTTTATGATCGACATTTTTACATACCAAATATGTCATACTTTGCATGCTGCAATGTTCCATATTTTCTACAGAGGCCAAAGAAGTGTCCATGAGAGTGTGCTAGTCTAAGTGCCACTGCTATGATCCATTTTTTATGAGTTGATCCATTTTTGATGAGTTTTCAGTTAAGGTAAGGCCAAACAGCTTAATCTTGGTCTCCCTGGGTTTCAATTTCCTGTTGTAGAATATAGAGAATCATTATTTGTCCAAACAGCTTAAACTTGGCAGATTTGTAGATAGGTAGAGAAACAAGGGTGCTCAACAGCTTAATCTGAGCCCCTGAATGAAATAAGTGTAGATGTAGATAGGAGGACAGAAAGAAGAAAATAATGAAAAGCTGGGTATGCTAGTTCAAGTGCACCCAAACCCAAAAGAAGAGAAAATGCTAGGTGAGTAGGCCGGGTAGGTAGTTTTGCGGTTGCAGAATCATGGCTTGTGACCCATTTCATCTTTTCAAGTGTCATATCTATTCATATCACGAGTTTGAGGCAGTTTTTCATTTGAAGGACTTCAAACGAGGCATGACTAACTCCCCCTTCTTCTTGTTCCCCAAATCATTCACTAACCTCCCCAAAGAGGGCAAGATCTGCTTAATACCTCTTAGTTTCATCATTTTCCGTACCATTTGCCTTGGTAAAGATCTACTTTACTCAAGGAGTGTTCATACTTCCTCTATGAGTCATTTTCCCCCTTAAATAGCCTAAGATTTACATACTTAGCGCTTTCTTCACAAAATTCATATTAACTCCTAACTCTATTATGTAAATCCCTCCTTATTTTTCCCCTTCCCATACTAAAAATATATGGTAAAAATCCCCATTATTTATATATCCCCTCCTCTGGTTGAAATATAACCATAAGTATGCTTGGGAATTACTAAGTTTACTTGAAACTTAGTAAGAACCCTCATTTCGCTCAAAAAACCATCTTCCTAAGGTGTTTGGACTCCTTCCAAAACACAAAAACCCCCTTCAAATGCTATCGGACTCCTTCCGATGCATCAAGAACCCTTCCAAAGCTTTAAAAAGCCTTTTTCCAATCGCATTAACCCTCCTCCGATGAGTTTTCCTCTCCTCCGACGCGATATCGCTGTCGGAGGTCGCAGCATTCATTCATCGGCCCGCCCCCTTTTATATCTCCCCGATATCACTTCGTCGATGCGATTTCGCGATCGGCAGTCGCAAGTTTCTGTACCTGTATATATATCCCCCCTCTCATCCACCGACGCGATATTGCTATCGCACCCGAAAGCATATCGCATCGCAATCCATTCATTTCCGCAATATTTCCCATTTTCGCACAGCCGCATGCCTTATCGCCTTTCTGAAATCGGCGATCGCTCCCATCGCATCACATATATAAAAGCCATTGCCCCCTGTCCCCGCCGATTGCCGATCTCCGATTTAATCCCCGCCGTACTCCCACGTCACCCTGCCACGTCACTGCCGTACTGGGACCCACTGCTGACGTCATGCTGACGTCATCACTGAAAGAAGGCGCGAAGGGCGCAAATCGCAGCAAAGAGAGCCCGGAATGAAAAACTGAGGCAGTTTTCGATGCGCGATTAGCGCTTAGCGCAAATTGCGCATCGCTAAGAAAAAATGACCCAAATGGAAAGCTTCATATCGCTCGGCTACCAGCAAGCCCGAAAACTCGCAGTTTGACAGAAACTCCTCATTTATGATTCCTATTCAAATCAGCCAGCGCCGGTAGCATTCCAGAGGCCACGGAAATCATTTGCAGCAGCCATTCTTGCCTTGAAAGGGCAGAAAAGGGGCGATTTGACAGTTTCAAGCATATCAGATCAAGAGAAAGTAGCCCAATTTAAGTGTTAAAGAGTATCAGAGGAAAAACGAAGCCTCGATTACATTGAAGAGTATCAGTGAAGCGGCAAAGAGTATCAGATCGAAGCAGGTGAACATTAAAGGCCCCCAAGCAAAGTCAAAGAAAGCGGTGAAGCCATTTAAGGGCTCTCAGTTCACAATTAATGCACATCAAAACCACTCAAGAGCAGGGGATCAAATCCCAAAGCACATTTATGACTAAATGAACAGCACAGAGCCATAAGGACAGATTTCGACTCATTTTTGAGGTGGCTGCCCCAGCGCAGCACTTAGATATCTTTTTGCATTAATTCCACGACAATATTAGATTAAAGAACTCACTTCCTGCAGATCTGTTTAAGATCTTCTGTAATGGATATTTTTAGATATTTTCCCTATATAAACCACCCTAATTCATTGTTTAAAGGGTTGGTTGGTTGATAATCCTCATGCTGAACTCGCACTGTATGTTTTGGAATTTATATAATCAAAGACTGATGAAAAGCTTGGAGGATGGACTGTTTGTTTTGTTATTAATGGCTGAAGAGTGAAATATAGATTTCTTGCGCTGCTACATGGCCCAATAAGTGTTTCTTACCTCTATTTTCGATTCATATATATATCATACATATATCACCATCTAAGTTACAGAAAGAAAGATTAGTTTAGAATTTGCGCGGCTGCACTGTATGCTCAATTGCTGTGACTTCTATATGTTTTCTTCTGATTCAGGCATAAATATGAATTCCTCATGGCTCTTATTTGCTTTGTTTCATTCATGTGTGACTGTTATTTAGGAATTCTTGACTGCTCCCAGATATAGTTCACTCGCCTCCCCTCTGTTAAGCTGAATGAGAGATTCTTAGTTGCCTTTCATTCCTTAGCCTTTCATTTCATCCTTTAACTTAAAAGATTGTTTCATGTGTAGCTGTCTTGCTCTATATTCCTCTTGTGACCAAGAAAACGCACCAGCAATCCTACTCCATGACTCCATGCCCAATGGTTTGAAATTATCATACTATGCATTACCTCTCTACTTGAAAGCTTCATCCTTCCCACCAAAACTCAAACAAAACCCCTTGAACTCAATAACTAAACTAAAATCATCATCAACAAAGCTAAATCATAAAGAGAGAGCCCTCTCTCATTGCAGGTAGGCTAGGACCTGCAATCCAAAGATTGGTTTGTGGTTACCTCGGTTGTATCCCTTAAGGAGCCAAGGGACAACCTGAGTGATAATAGGGTCTACTTTCCTTTTTGTATTCACTCAGCTCTTCCCCAGAGCTCCTTTACCTTGCTTCTACACCCAACAATTTTCCCAAGGCCCTGCGACATAAAAGGCAATAATAAAAGAAATTGAAAAATCATAAAATCTCATACAACAATACAAAACCATAAACAAGGTAGCATGGCCATGTGCAAGTCAATAGTCAAAATGGAAAATCAAGCATAAAATCAATCGAACACAAAACATAAAATATTCAACAACCACAACTCAATCCCCTTAATTTATGGTGTTTCCAATAGTTCATGAATAAATGCTCATCCTGAGCCTTCTTTAAGATTTCAGGGCAACCTTTTTAACTTGTACAACCCCTCCATTTTCTCTGAGTAGGAACCCTTTAATGCTTATTAGGGAGTTTTGATGGAATAACCCTCTTCTTCCCTCTTCTAACAATATACTTTGTTGCCTCAAGTGTCTGAGAGCTCCTATAAGTGATTCTTTTTTGGTTGTACTTAGACTCTTTATGTGTTACCACATACATTCAACCACTAGCATCATCCATGCAAATTACACCTTAGTTGTTACTCTGTCATGTTATACCAAGAATTTTGTCCTGCAGCTACATATACATCTCAATTTATTTATTAGTCACATGTCTCAAAGTCCATGACATAATTAAGCACACTTATATCTCAACATAATTTTCAAAATCATGATTTTCATGCACGTGAGCATATCTGTTCATTTATAATCATGCCTACATAGGTTTAAAAATAGGCCTTTTACCAAAACCATTAGCATTAACTATAGTCAGCCTCCTTACCAACACCACCATTATAAAATTTAAAGAAGGTCAACCCTTTTAAAATTTTAACTAGCATTATCAATTCTCAAGGTCATCCTTCTTGTTGAGGACGACAGTAGCCATTAAGTTCAGCCTCTTTTCCAAGGCCAATGATCATGGCATCTGCAATCTCAAGGGGGTTAATTAGAAAACCACATGTGTCTATCATACATAAAAATATTCACATTTATTAAATGCCTCATAGGACGTGCATGCAATCCCAAGTTAGCAAACAACCATTCATTATAGTATTACACCCAACATTCACATTGCACATGCAAATAATCAATATACAAGCCATGATCATAGTGTTATACCCATCACCTACAACAAGCAATTATCAAACCACCTAACCCTTTAATAGAGTCACAAACACTATACCTCCAATTCACCGAGGAAATCAGGTTTCTAACACTTGTGACAAGGCTTTAACGCCTCATTTTCTCTCCAAAGGTCTAGTGTTGAACCTTTGTCTACATTTTTTATGTGATAAAACCCATCTAGTCCAAGTGCTAAATTTGGAAGCTCTGATACCACTTTGTAACATACCCCCTACTATCCCTAGCCCCTACTAATGGTAGAAGGAGGTAGTTACTATGGTGAACCAACCTCCAAAGTCCAACTATGGAAATGGGGTCTAATTTTTTTTTTATCTTTTTCAACATCCTCAAAACTTAAAATTGATGACATTGTTACTTTCATCTTGTTGAAACATTTCCAAAGATAAAAAATTAGCCTCAATCCGACTCTCGAAAAAAAATATATGGTCGATCGAAGTTTGGCCTTTCAAGTCTCACCATGTCATCTAACCTTCCACGTAGTCCCCACATTGCTACCCCAGTCATACACCTCACCACCACATGAGTTATGAAAATATGGCCCCCTCCTTGGCCACATTGCCTAGGGAATAAAATCTTAATGGATTCCAAAGCATCCCCCTGTTGAAATTTTTGGGGAAAATATTCTAGGTTTATCTAGACCCTCCTCCAATGCATCTTAATTCCATTAGCTATCGCCACACGCTCGAGCTCCATCATGCCACATCGTCCTAGCCTATTCTCTTCTACGAGGCATTCAAACCATCTGGCTGATGTGGAAGTCCACATGGCCATTCACCACCTCAACTTCGCTTCAACCAATCACATGGTACCACTCCCTTACAGTGGTGTAGGTGGGCCCCACCATTGCCACCTCACCCCAGGAATAAAATATTGGTGGGATCGCACCTAGTTCCACGAAAATTATTCGGGGACAAGGCGGGTGACATCAAACCCTCCATGTGGCTCCACTCCAAGAGTTCCACATGTCGCTCATCTATAGGCTACTTTCCCCTACCAAAACCCCAAAACCAGGTGACACGTGTCCCGCCTCCTAGATCACCAAATGCCATGTCACTTTCCATGTTGGTCGTGGGTCCCACCTGGTCCTTCGTTGCATGCTAAAATTTAAATTTCACATTATAAATAAACTCATGGGTTCCTCCACCTTACCATGAAACACGCCTTACCGTAAGCCCCACCGTGCCATGTCATCCGACAAATAAATCTTAGCGGGATTTTCCTGGACTCCCATCGAATTCTATGGGGTAAGAACTCAAGGACATGTAGATGGCGCTAAACGTTCAACAGAAAACCAACGACTCTAATTTTCCCATCCTGCATGCCCTTTGTCATGGCTCATGGTGATATTGCATATAAGACTCAAACCTTCCTTGCTCCTCCAAGCCCTGACTTCCATCTCCTGTGGCACATGTATATGATTCAGCCTTTTCCTTGCTCGGTGCTTGGTTATAGGACTTGCGCACATGGCACTATATGATTCAAAGGCCAAACCCTTTAACGCCTTAAGCTTTGCTCCCACTCATTTTCCATGCAAGTATGTATATATGGTGGTAAAGTTCTTAGAGTTATCCCTCTTAAGCTTTAACTATATGCATATATGTATATATTATTATCGTCATCCCTCCTGAGCTTACTAGTGATAAAATAAGGTTTGGTAGCCAATATTTAACTACATAAAAATGAACCTAGCATAGATTTTCCCATTCATTCATACTTAAGGCCATTGGGCTAGATGAAACGATGTAAATTGACCTTTCACACGAGCATCATGATCCAGTCGAATCCATCACTATAGTACTCTTTAATTCTAACTACGGTAGCACAGACCTAATTAAAAGCGAGATATGAACAAATCCATCATGCCCCTCACATTTCCATGCATAGTGCATTATCTCATTCATTAATCATAAAGTAAGGAAAGCAACATTCAGTTGCATACACAAGGATCCATGTTAACTCATAATAGACTAAAAATAGTCCCTTAACAGCAAGACTTTTTAATGCTCAAACACATAGATCCTCAGTTAAATATAGTAATTGAGTTAAGGAGTGTCACACATCCCATATCAGAAAAATTGAGTCTTTAACAAACATTGAAAATCATGCAATTAAACAAGAGTATATCAACAATTATAGGGATCTCCAAATGCTTAATACCATGAGAATAATCATACAAATTTCTCAACATATCAAATAGGATTACACATTCCTCATGCATGCAGGAAATCACATTCCCCATTATAACACAAGCATTAGACCAGTACATTCAATTAATACCAATACAGGCTTTAATCTAGCACATCATACATATGCTTAACATTCAAGTTACAAGGCTTGAGTATACACTTATCTTAGAGAATGTTCTCATCAATTGATATTAGGACCTCAACTCTCCACCCAACCTTAGACACATTTCAACCAAGTCTTCCTTGCACTAGTCACCCCCAATCTAGATTCCAGATCTTGAGGATGAGTGCTTAACATTGTAAATTAGTGCTTCTAGTTGAGACAAGGCCTCCAAAGGTGACCCGCCTTTACCCACCATCTAGGCAAATAACCAAATGCACAGGGACTTACTTCCCTCAATTGTTCTAAACAATTTTCCCATTGTCATGTCATAGGGCCTAATCTCTGCCAGCTTCATCATAGGGGTATTTGATAAACACATATAGTAACATCTTTATTCTACGAGCATAATTTAATTATGGTATGAGAAGGTTCCCCCGTGGAAAGCTAATAATAAATCAGTAGGTTATTTGTACCATAAGCTTCCCAGTGGTAGTCCTCAACCTTAAGTAAACCACTACTCAATCTCAGTAATTTTAACTCAGTCAACTTGTATCATAGGGGTCCCTTGTTCCAAAAAGAATCACATCTCTAAATCAAAAGAGTAATCTTATTATACATGGGAAGGTTCTTCAGTGGAAAGCTATTGACGAATCAGTAGGTTCCGCAAGCCACTCTCGATGGGTTCTTAAGCACTAGATGAGACACTACTATATTACAAGAGGAGGAGAGCTCAATATGCAAATATGGGAAGGTTCTTCATCATGCACACTACTAATAAATCAATAGTTTATTCAAACTATAAGCTTCCCAGTGGTTTTGTAAGGCAAGCCATACTCGTTGGTTTCTTTAGTCCTAAGGAAACCATAGGAGAATGAGAGTTCAACATGGGAAGGTTCCTCAGGTGGATAAACTACCATGGGAGCACAGATATCACCCTTGTTAGGTATTTTGTTGGGTCCCTATAATACTAGTGATTACCCCATTACTATTGTAGTTATACCCCTTATTTATATTGTTGTGCCCCTATTACCCCCATATTGTTATTTATGTGCCCCATAGAATCCCTCTATTGTTATTTTTGTGGCTTTATATTATTATTGTTAGGTCGGCTGGATTACATGGTGACTCCTTAGACTCCTATATATAGAAAGGAGGTTTTGTCATTTGTATCATCCAAGAATTGTTCATTTATGTAATGTAAAGGAGGTTGCCCCCTCGAAGAGGCTGAATTCTAAGTCGTGGATCTCTCTTTTCTATCTTTTTGTGAGCTGGTTTCATAACATTTGGTATCAGAGCTTTGGATTCTAGGGTTTCGCTGCTCCAAATAGGTCATCGTGGAATTTTCGCTATAACCATTTTTATGTAACATTTCAGAAGTCGCAAAAAAAACCCATTTGAGAAGAATTGGTGCTGAACTTTGAGTCCGAATTTCAGAGCTTTTAGCGCGATATTTTCGGAGATATGATCTGAGGAATTTGGCCTTTTTGCAGACTCCTGAATTACATTCAAAACAGGTGACCTGGGGAAAATAGTCATAACTCTCTCTCTGAGGATCGGATTGAAATTTCGTAAAAAGGCACATAAAGAGGACGGACTGTAGTTTCTTGTGGGTGAGTTTCAGATTCAAAGGTTGAAACAGTGACTCGTGGCACGTCGTACAAGTTCGCTCTACTGAACCAGTCTAAAAGCAAGTCACTGTGGGAGATTTCACATAACTCTTCCTTGGAGAATCCAATTTGGCTCAGACTTGTGGCATTGGAAAGAGGACGCAGAAGGCTACTACAGATAGTAATTTCAGAACTGGATGATCCGAAATTACAGAGATACATCAGATTCAATATCAGGCTTCTATAAAGTGAAACAAGGTGTGTAGTTTTTTTTTTTAATTTTTGTGTAAGCTTGGTGTAACGGAATTCAAAGGGCATAGTAAAGCATTATTATCGGTAACTGATGCCCCGAGGAAAGAAAATGCAAACACCTAGTAAGGAACCTGAAAGCTCTAGCATGACTCATGAAGAAGAGGAAGAAATGCTACATGATATATCAAAATTACAAGAACAAGTGCAACAAATGTCACGCTCACAAAAGCTAACAGAAGCTAAGATAAGTGGCGTGGAATCTAAGATAAATGGCGTGGAATCTAAGGTAAATGGCGTGGAATCTAAGATAAAGGGCATGGAAGCTAAGATGGATGGCATGGAAGCTAAGGTGAATGGCATGGACGCTAAAATTGATGGCATGGATGATAAGATGGATGAATTGAAGAAGTTGCTACAAGAAAGGGTCACTAATGGTGAAAAGGTAGTAAAGGAAACTCATGATGAGAACAAAAGAAATGTTAATCATGATTCCATAGACTCTAATGTTGGATCGAAGACTCACCATGTTCCAAAAATCGATATGAGGAAGTTTGATGGCAAGGATCCCGCCACATGGATATTACAGATGGAGCAATTCTTCGATCTCAATAATGTGCAAAACCCACAAAAGGTACGTACGGCAACTTTATATTTGGAACCAAATCAGTTTGTATGGTATCAATGGCTTTGTTCTCGTAAACAATTTATCACTTGGGCAATTTTTACGGAAGAATTGATAGCACATTATGAGGATACAAAAAGCAACACTTTTTTTAGCCAATTGATAAGTCTCAAACAAAAGGGTTCAATAATGGAGCACATTGAGGAGTTCCAAAAATTGAACATAAGGGTAAAAGATATTCCAGAGGAGCATAGGATTGATGTGTTCATAGGGTCTTTAAAGGATAATATCCAACATGATGTGCGCCTTTGGGAACCTGATTCATTAGAGAAGGCATTCAGATTAGCAAGAAAAATGGAAAGCAAAATTATGGCAACTAGGAAGCATACCGTTCACAACTATAAAGACGGAAGTGTTGTTGCCCATAGTCTTCCACAACCTACAAGGTTGACACCACAACAATTGGAAGAAAAAAGAGCAAAAGGGCTTTGTTACAATTGTGATAGCAAATACACAAAAGGTCATAAGTGTGGTGAGAAGAAATTATTCTACATAGATTGTGAAGAGGAAGAAGAAAAGGAGCAAGAAAGGTCAAAAGAAGAGGATATATTCCAGGAACAAAGCCTAGATGAAGAACAAATAAATCCGACCATATCTTGTAATGCATTGGCGGGAATTACCACTCCTCAAACCATCAAGATAGAAGGACAAATCAAGAAAAAAAAGGTAATAGTGTTGATTGATTCAGGAAGCACCCACAATTTTATTCATTGTAGGGTAGCAAAAGAATTGAATTGCTTCCTATATCCAGCACCAGAGTGTCAAGTGATGATTGCAAATGGAGGAACAATAAATTGCTCTGGAAAGTGCCATAATATCAAGCTATCCATGGGAGAATATGTATTGACTAGCCCAATGCTTTCCATTCCAATGGGAGGTGCGGATGTTGTACTAGGAGTCCAATGGCTACAATCCTTGGGTACAATAGCTTTTAATTTTCAAGAACTTTTCATCAAATTTTCTTCGGAAGGAAAGGAAGTTGAATTAAGGGGTATTGCAGGGAAACCAGGAAAGATAATCAGCTCTCATGGTATGACAAAGCTTCTAAGAAAGGAGCAAAGAGGTGTAATTGCACAATTATGCTCGCTAGATGTTTCCACATTGGAATCATCTATTTCTCCAGATCTCCAAAAAGTCTTGGACAATCATTCCAAGGTATTTGAGACTCCCAAGGGTCTCCCACCTATGCGTGATCATGATCATGCTATTCATCTAATTCCAGGAAGTGTTCCTCCAAACATCAGGCCGTACAGATATCCCTATGTCCAAAAAAGTGAAATTGAGCGTATGGTTGCAGAAATGCTAGAGGCTGGTATAATTCAACCGAGTCAAAGTTCTTTCTCAGCTCCAGTAGTATTGGTGCACAAGAAGGATGGATCATGGCGCATGTGTCCAGATTATAGGGAGCTCAACAAGCTCACTATTAAAGATAAGTTCCCCATTCCTGTTATTGATGAATTACTAGATGAATTGCATGGATCAATTTACTTCACCAAGTTGGATCTTCGTTCGGGATATCATCAAATCAGAATGAAGGTTGAAGACATTCCAAAAACGGCATTTAGAACTCATGGCCACACCTAACTGCAGAAAATTTCAAAATCAGCATATCTTAATACTAACCCAAATTACGCGCAAGCGCTGGCAAAAAGGGGTAACGTAACTCATGAATTTGCAAAGCAAATGAAAGTGGAGTGAAGCACATGTACACATTTATTTTTCATCATTAACATAAGCATAACTTGTTAAAATTCTAATGAGTGAATGAAATAGTTCCGTGAACATGTTCAAACAGCACATTGATTTTATTGGCATTGTTATGATTCCTTTGCCGAGAAGAAATTAAAGGCTTGTTGCTTGTTTATTTCATATCTGAATTATTAAAAGAAAACAAAAAGAAAATTAGTCTAAACTAAACTACTCCTACTCCTGCTCTAATCTGCAGGAACAAATAAGACTAAGTCATATTTCCAATGGAGCTAGTCAAATTCTTTTATTCTTGCACATAAATGTACATCAAAAATTAGTAACATAAATAAAATTATTATTAAATTATTAAAAAAATCAACTTATTACGTATATTTATTTCTAATAAGTTCAGGGAAAGAATTTATTTACAAGAAACCTAACTTGAAACATATTCTCAAACCATATTCCAATTGAATCATAGAAATTATGATGGACATCTATTAAGGATTGGAGAAGATTCAAATGAAGAGAGGGTGACAGGCCAAACTCAAATAATGTTGCTTTAAATGGTGAAGTCTATAAAAAAAATGTTTGTATTATGTAGAAGAGGAAAAGTATTAGCAATCTTCTATGAAATTGAACTTTCCAAAAAATATTCAAATGGATTGTTAAAACGAAAGTGGAAATCTAATGAATCTTTCATAAGGTTTTCAGATAGATTAAATAGCTAGCCAGATTGTAATGTTATGCTTTCAAGCGTCGAAGCTTATGCATGATTTATTTCAAAAAATAGAATAAGTTTGTATGTTATAAGCATCAATTGCAAATGAAAAACTTGAAGTTCTTGATACTCATAATTTAGGCCTTGAAGTTCATTTTCATGTTCTTCCACAAATGCACTTGATGAGTATTCAGTGTTTGACTGCTCAAAATGTCAATATAAGATTTCAAAAAATTGAAATATAAAAGTTAAATATAAATATGAAACAAACCATAATAAACGAAGGATGTAAAATAAAATTATATCATTATTTACACTATTGTTACAAGGCAAATCGGTAGGATGATCCTAGAACTAACGATTGTTTGTGAATGAAGAATCACCACTGGAAGGAAGTTACAGTAAGTTTTTATCAAAAGAGGTTTCCAAAAAAGATCAATTGGTTCACTAGATAAATCTTAAATTGGATTAATTTCTATTGAACCTTCTTTCTAGTTACTAGCATTAAAAAATATTTCACATGCATTTTCATATTTTAGATTTGGATCTGGATATTTAATTCCTGAAGTCTAAAATTGCGAGAAACAAACTTCCAATGTGTGGGCTTGTGATACATTTTCAAATTTATTTATGGGCTCAATGAAATTAGATTTAGATTCAAAATTAACTAACAAATTTGAGACATCTTGTTCATCATCATTTGATCTACTATGTTCATAGTCAAAATGAACAAGAGAAGTAAAGTATTCAATCAAATCTTATATTGAAGGTAAGTCTTTGAGATGAAATCTAAAACAAAGTGACATGAATCTAGCATAATAATCCTCAAGAGATTCATCTACATGCATAGAAATATTTTCAATCTCTAAACACATATCTTCATAAAATGGCTCCATGAATGTATAGACTTAGTTGGTAGTGTTTTGAACCATTTTCGAATTTTTCCTTAGAATGTGAAAGTAAAAAACCTACAAATTTCATTATCATTAATAATATAAAAAGATTCACATTTATCCACAAATTAACAAAAGATAATTTGAAGGAGAAATTTTACTCTCCCGATCATACTTCAAATTAGACAAAGGTTCAAGTTGTCTTTTGTGTATGTTTTTGGTAGGTCTACATGAGCTAGAAGCAAGACCTAAAGTAAGAATGTATATAAGAGCCGTGATTAGTTAAAAACTTTTGAAATAAAACTCTACACATATAATCTATTTGTGGCCCTCTAGCGCCAAAAATGTTGATGGCTAAAATTGGCCATGATCAACATTAAGGAGATCACCTAGTCAATACCCCAATTAGGCCTTTTTCCGTTTAAGATGGTGATTCCAACTGGTTAAATGGATCCAATCACCCTTTCCTAAAAGTAAATTAAACTAATGTTAATTTATTCTAAACTAATCTATATATACAAATCTAACTCTAAGCTTACCCTTTGCCTGTGAAAATATGATATTGCATGTTGTTATTAGCACACAAGGGGAAATACTTGCTTCCTCGTAGCATGCTTGCAAGACACAGTGTTTTGTGTTAGATGAAATGAGGGCTCAACGAAGCCACAAAGAAAATTGCTTCTGCGAAATGAGACTTCTAAAATTGTTTCATAAAGGCAAAGGAAAATTAATTGAGGATGTAAGCAGCAAAATAAATCATAATCTATCTTGATCAAGAAAGGAATAGACCTTATCCTAATCAACAACAAGATATTACAATATGAACCAGCTTAAATTTAGAATAAAAATGAAGTTAGCAAATCAAAAAAATAGTTCTAAGATATGTTATTTGTTCACACATGTGAATAAACAAATATCTAATAAATAGTTACCAGATCTTTGTTGTGCATATATCTAAATGCAAATGGGAAAGTAATTGAAACAATGGATCGTGTTAAACTACTAGAATAGTCTAAATAGAAGAACAAGAAGAAAACCAAACTAATATGACATTAAGTTGATAGTTAGCTATGAGCTTAATGAATAAAAACATGCCCAAATACAACTTTAAACTCCAAATCCATCTCTAATCAACCCTACAAGTTAGCTTGACAGTAATTTTAGCAATAGTAGTCGAACCAATCATCACATTTATAAAACATAAATAAATAAAATCTCGAAAGCAACCGAGGGAGCTCCCTTTGAAATCGTAAAGGAAATATTGGCAAGGTTACATGGAATAGTAAAGGAGTGGGGTTATGTCTAGACGTGCGCGGGAAGAGTATGCGGGGAAAAGGGCCCCGCCATTCCACGTCATCTTGGCAGTAAAATCCCAAAAGTAACGAATGGGGCATCAAAAAAAATAGTTGAGGAAAATTCTTTTAAGCTTACGTGGCATGTAAGCCATGGTTTATTGTGTACAAGTGTTTGGTTTACATATTCTTAATAATTTTGGGGTTTAACCCTAAGCTTTGAGTTCCATTATAAAGATTATTTTGTGTGCGCGCGCTTATGTATTGGAATTTTGACAATGTCTTCAGTTGCTGTTAAAATGGGGAAATACAAAAGCTCTGTTCCACGCCTTGAGCTTTTATTAAATTATTATTAAGTTTACAAATCAAAGTAAATTATTAAATATATTTACAACATTTTTTATAATAATATTAATTAATATAAAATTAAATTAAAATTAATTTAGTTAATATTAATTAATTAACTAAATTAACTATTTAATCATATCTATATCAATTTAACTAACTAAAATAATATCTACATTAATTTTAAAATACATATTTATATATTTAATTAATCAATTTTATTTACAATTTTATAAAATACAAATTTAAATGTTTTCATGCCCAAAGGTGAAAATGAGTCATTTGATCCATCACATATTTTCAAATGTAAATCGAAATCAAATGAAATCTATGTCATGAGAAAGTTAACAAGGAGACAAAAGCAAAGGAACTGTAAGAAATGAAAATGGAAACAAGTCAAAAACACTCAAAGTAAAAGGTGGACTAAAAATGACATTAACAAAATTTATATGGAGGGCTCCATGATTTTTGAAAAAAATAAGAGGGATAGATGTGGCCACAACAAAACCCCAAAATGATCTCTACTTCTATGCAAGCTCCCATGGCAAATTTGTGTGTAACCTTATTCTTGGCTTGAATATAACATTTTCAAGATGTTTTAGGAAATATATTGTTTAATGTCTTGTTTTAATCCACCCATGTAAGCATCGACCAAATGTTTTCACTTATGTTATCCACCCTTGTGGTCAAAACCTAAAATTCTAAATTATATTTTCAGTGTCACCATACTACTTGTTTCCTGCCACAAATAACAAGAGTAGTCTTGTACTCCATCTTTGCCATAAACAATGTTACTAACTTAACAAGAAGTTTCTTGTTTTTTTGGATGTCACATCAAATCATGACTTTCATGTTGATTCTCGAAAATGGTGACGTTTAAAATTCCAACATTTTTTAACCTTGACATTAAAAATCAAATATCATGATTACGAAAGACATCAAAATCCAGGTTGAAATGCAAAAATGATAATGCAAAATTACATTTTTTATTTAGGGTTAAAATTTAAACAATTTTCACGGCATTAAAAACCAAATATGACTTTAAATTTGCCATAAACAATGTTATTAACTTAACAAGAAGTTTACCGAGTTCTCGTTTTTTGGATGTCACATCAAATCATGACTTTCATGTTGATTCTGAAAAACAGCTCCACCATTTTCTCATTTCACGCTTAAAGTTCCAACATTTTTTAACATTAAAAATCAAATATCATGACCACAAAAGACATCAAAAACCACGTTGAAATGCAAAAATGATAATGCAAAATTACATTTTTTTTATTCAGGGTTAAAATTCAAAGCATTGATAATGCAAAATTACATTTTTTATTCAAGGTTAAAATTCAAAGAGTTTTCAGAGCATTAGAAACCAAATATGACTTTAAAAAAATAGAATATATAATTTTAAATTAAAATAGAATATATAATTTTAAATTAAAAATAAATAAATTTAAATTTGCAAAATAATTAATAAAACAAAAGAAAAAAAATCCAGTAAAAAATAAAAATTATATATATATATATATATATATATATATAAATATTTTATTAATTATTATTATTATTATTTCAATTTTATATATATTTCTAAAATTATCTTAAAAAAAAATTTTAAGGTTTTTTTAGTTAAAGTTCTCATTTAAGTTGAGTTTTTGTTGAGTAACCTTCTATATATTATACTTCTAAATCAATTAAGCATAATATCAAGAAATGATAAATGTAAAGCCAACGCGATTTATGTATAATTCAATTTACGAGAATTACTATATTTATTAGTGTTCTATGCTTTAATTGAACTGCAAGTGCAAGATTGGAGAGTGTCCACTAAACCAAGCCAAATAAGGTGGTTCATTGTGTAATAAATTTCTTATTTAAGTTATAATTTTTTTGTTAAGTAGGTAACATTTTATATATTATATTTCTAAATTGATTAAGTATAATTTTAAGAAATGATGAATGTAATGTTGATTTTGGGTAGCATCAAAACTGCTTTAGTTCCAAAATTTTATGGAGAAGCTAAAACATATGAAATTTCCAAAACCCATAAATTGTTTGAAGAAATTCCACACGGATGAGGAGTTATTAAAATAATTAATATTTTTAATAGGTTCTTAAGTCTAAACTTAGGAAAATAAAAATATTAATGGGTATTGATAAAGATATGGGTGAGAAGCTTGTAAGAGACGAAGATCAACTCTGTTTTAATTTTAGCTGTTGATTAGAGACTTAATCTCAGTGATTGATTCATCAACAGGAAAAGTATAAGAGAATACTTGAGAGTCATTTGGAAATACACCAGGCAGATACTCAGTATCTCGAGGGAAATCGATTCTCAAAGAGAAGGAGATCGATTTTAGAGCGAGAGTCGCAAGGTAGAGGAAGAGGAGGGCATCAGCAGTGGTCAGTGTTTGAAGAGGTGACACAGGGATATCGACAGATAGCGCAGAGGGAAGAGCAAGCAAAGAGCACCACTCAAGACGCAGTCCTCACGCAGGCTGACGCAGAGGTGAGTGAAGGGTCTCCAAGGTCTTAGAGGTTCTCCAGGGAACTTTGTCTCCGGTGTTTTCTCTCATAAGTGTCTCAGTTTATCTGTAAAATCATTCATTGTAAAGCAATTGTTGCTAAAGATTAATAAAACCCTCATCTATTGCACCGGTTTTCCCACATTGGGTTTTTCTGGGGACGATTGTCCAAAAACCACAGTGTTGATGTGATTGATTCTTGTGCTTGTATATCACTGTTATTTTCTCTATGTAATTATGTGATAACTACAGTAGAATTTATTTTAATGTTTGCTTAAGGAATTTCATAAATAACTTATTATGATAAATAAGTAGGTGAAATACGGATTATAAATTTTCACATGGTATCATATCAGAGATCTGGCAACAGGAGAGAAGAATTTGTTATGGGTCAGGAGCATGATGTAGAGGCATCAACTCAGAGGGACTCACACAGATTTCTAGAAACAAGAATAAAGCACGAAGAACATGGATCACGATTATTTTATGTTAGCTTCAGACTGGAAGAAAAAGTCGTTTGCCTATCAAGTTCTACCTCCTCTGAGGTTTGGTACATAGATAGTGGAGCTCTCTGGCATATGACAGGAATATGAGAATTTTTTTGCAAATTATCAAGAAGAAAGGATGAATTTTCGGATCACCATGGGAATAAGGCAAAGTGTACCCCCGTAGGAAGAGGTATTGTAGACTTTCAAACCGAAGCAGGGGATCAGCTTCAAGCAACCAATCTGTTGCATGTGCCAGGATTGGGGATGAACTTACTCTCCATATCTCAACTTCAAAACAAGGGCTATGACATTTTCTTCATTAAGGAGAATGTAACAGCCCAAAATAAATATCTAATTAACTTATTAACATTAACTTAAAAGAGAGTGGCCCTTACCTAGCCAAATAAACATGTGATTAATAAAACTAAATTCAACTATGAATAGTGCTTACCTGTGGTAGAAGTAGGCTTACCGCAACAAGGTTTTGGGGACGACTCTCCACCCAACCGTAGGCTCAATTGTGCAAGGATTCTGCTACAACTGGCCACCCTCGAGCCCTCAATCAACGTACTACTGCCAATGACTCCTAAGTCTTAGTATACCATTCTCCCAAGAGAATGAAAGATAGAATCTCGAAATGATAGAATGCAAGAATGCCTCTCATCTTCCTCGCCATCTATTAAATAGAACAAACATTGGAAGAGGAACCACATGCACACACTCCATGTGTCTCATGCAACTTTCTTTTGATTTCTTTCTTTTTGATAGTTTCCTTTTTTTGTTATATTTCTTTCTTTTTGATAGTTTCCTTTTCTTTTTTTTATTTCTATTTATTCTTATTTAGAGTTTTTGTATGGTTATTACTATTTTTATTTTTATTATTTTTATTTATTTTCTTGTATATATTTTTTAATATCATTTATTATTTAACATTTATGATTTATTATCTTTATTATTTTTATTATTTATTATTAAGTGATTTATTTATTATTATTAATTATTATTTGTGCATTATTTATTATTTATTATTTATTATTATTATTATTATTATTTTTTATTATTATTATTATTATTATTATTATTTATTATTAAGGGGAGGGATATTACATACTCTCCCACTTTAAGGAACTTCGTCCCGAAGTTGAGTTGAATTATTTATTATTTATTATTTTTATTATTTATTATTTATTATTTATTAACTTCATGTTGCCAACACCCTCTGCTGAACTAGTATAACCAGTAGGCATCGAAAGTCCCCAACACCCCGGGAAATCTCAAGGAATCTCTATCCTTTTTCCCACTTTCGGCACCAGGCATAAGCCTGACCCAGTCTGTATCCTAGTCCAAGGCTGGCCCCAAGGCTCGCGCCTGACTCAGACCTCATCTGCCCCAAGGCAGGCATCCGGTCCGGTACTCAATGACCCCGGGCATCTCGCAAGGCTGGCCCACTCCCTCCACAACTACTAAGGCGCACAGCCCCAGGCATCGAAGTCCTTTACATCCCTTCCAGACTTCGGCATCTCAATCCAATACTAGGCACCTAGCCTAGAACATCAGGCACTTGGCCTCCTCAAGATGGTCCCATAGCTCTTCTAGAGCTATCCATCAAGAGCTATACACGAGACAAAGGAACCACTGGCATATGTAGTGTTGATTGAGTTTGTCCCCAGCCCATATGGTGTTACTTATTCTCCCTCGTGCGTATGGGCTCGCACGAGATCATCAAATAAACCGACCCTCTCGGCCCATTTGTGGAGTCCTGTCAATCATCACACCTCAACATGCAACCAATGCATTAGCTATACCATCATAGTATCATAGAAAATAATCCACATGCCAAGTCTTGCATGTCATCATGAGAACATTCATCATTATGAATAATAACGAACTGCATGCTTATGCATGTCATAAATTTGTATGAAACTATCACATGCTTCACCTCATGAAATACCATCATAAGTTATGACATCAACATATTTACATCAAAGACATATCATGACTTCACATAATAAATGAACCACATGTCACTAAACCTCATATTATAGCATCATAATTCCTATGCCACGTTATGCATATCATATCCATCATGAGCAGTGTTCAAAATTGAACCCTTCCTAGCCCTTCTTTGGGCTCCTGGCCCTTCCTAGAAGGGCTAAAAAAAAATTACACTTCCAAAAAAATTTAAAAGATCAAAACCACTAGTCAATTACAAAGGTTAGATTAAATTTTTATATTTCAAAAGAAGGGGAATATTTTTAATAACCTGTCAATACTTTTTTAAGTTTACTATAATTTTGAGTTTGTACTAGTGCATAAATTGCTCTGACTAGTGATAGTTTCGTAAAAGAGACCAGTGAAAGTCCAAATGACCTCATACAATTTAATAGTTATGTCATGATTTGGGAACATTTCTTGAGGCCCCTAACTTAGGCCAACATGATGCAACTTGCAACAATAATACATGCAACAGTCATGGTACTATTACACCTAGCACAGGGTGGCAGAGCACATTGAATAACCATTCAACAACTATGCACGTGCTCTTGTTGCTCTGTGATTATCCTTGACTGCTCTTTCCATGCATCCAATTTTTCCATTTTCATTTGAATTGCAACCCATCATCCATAGAAGGAAAGTTATGGTTCCACGCTAGACTATAACGTATTTTTCATTATCCTCCTCATATCTTCATTAACATTTGGTTTTTATTCTATGGATTCTTTAATGCAACACTCCTTGAAGTATTGGCAACCTTCATGGTCAAACAATGTCTCATGGGCACCACAGAATCCACCCCAAGAAATCAACATTGTGGCTAGATACCCTGAATACAACTGCTTGCCATCCTTCCATTCTAGGAATGGGTGGTGGAGTTGTTTTCTACATTGTTAATGGTGTCATTTTTTATTGTCATAATTATATGAATCTACCAAATATGAAAATAATATATATCTTATATCGAGGGTATTGGACTCCACAACTATAACGCTTTCATTCAAACTCTTGCTTATTTTTCTTTGTTGCTTAAATCCATACAAATTTCTTGTCACGGTATGATTTTTCATGAAGTGTTTGTTCTCTATCATAAAGCTACAGGTTTCCTTGAATGTTACAAAACATAATTCAACAAATCAATGAATAACCTATCAAGAAATCTATAGTCAAATCCTATGGAATCTTGCTAAAGTTGAATTTTGTCTATCTCAATCTTGCTAAGGGATTTTTAATTTATGTATTTACTTATTCTATTGTTTTTATTTATTTAATAGGTGTAAATCTTGAAAAATTCTCCTATTGGTTGTCCTAAGAAGGATAAAATGCAATTATCAATTGTTGAATCATTTGGCCTTACATAACATTCTAATCAACCATGTAATATTCACAATGAAGTTGATGCCCATCTACATGAATATGATGAATCAAATAGTGTAGAGCTTGTTGAAATAGAAAACCCATCAAAGAAACACAAAATAATATTAAAATCCAAATGGAAACAAGGTTTCCATGGGCTTATGTTTTAAAACATTTAGTGGTAATGAAAGATAAAATGTTCTTGACGTGTTAAATTTAAAAGTGAGACTCCATTTTCAAAAGAGTGAACTACCACTCTTCATGTTAGTGGTATAAGTGGCCATGCAAAATCAAAAGCTTAATTTTTTTTTCAACTTTTGGAGGGAACAAGCAATTGAAGCAATATTCCAATCACTAAACATGTAGAACTAATGGTAAATGTTGGGAAGGAGAAAATTATATCAATGATTGAAAACATGTATTTTGTTGCTATACATGATTTATCTTTAGAAATGTATAATTCAATATGTGACTTGAATAGGTATAAATGAACTCCACCACCAAGAAAAGATTTTCTTCAAGTTTCTAAAGAGGTCTATTGGAACAAACTAAAAGAGAAGATTTTACATAGGTTATTTTACTCAATTTTAGTTGATGAAAGCACTGATCAAATTATGAAACACCAATTGATTGATTATATTACATTTTTGACGAATGGAGGAAGAGTTCAATGTTTAACAAAGTTTATATGTTTACTTCAAATAAAGGATGGAATAGCTCAATGTATGTATGATCTAGTGAGAACTCTTTTAGCATAAATGGATTTATATTTGATGAAGTTTGTTGGTTTGGTTCAGATGGTGCTTCTTCCACGGGGGTATTCATGAGGGTTTATCTCCTAAGCTTCGTATGCTACTCATCTATTAGTTATCCATTGCATAGCTCATGGGGAAGCATTAACAATCAATGAGGCTTCATCTCATTTTCGAGAGTTGCAATATATTAACAAATTTGAAACAAAGTTTATTCATGACTTGGAAAATCAACTAAAGGACAAGGAAAATTGAGAGAGCTAGTGTATACATTTCAAATCACTAAGTTAGTGGTCTTACAAATTCATCAAATTAGGCGGCTCTTTAGAGGAAAGTTCATGGAAAGACTTGTTAAACTCATGCATTATTTATCACGATTGGGAATCAGGGGAGAAAGAAATGCATGAGTTGGCAACAATATTTCAAGTGCATACTTGCATCCATATACTTGTAGAAATTCTCGTTGAATTAAATAAGTTGAATCAAAAGTTTGAAGAGGATCATGTTGCTATTACATATATTGACACTACTTTACATGTTTCTATTAGCATTCTTCATAAATGATTTTTGGAAAGCATTTTTGGTGTAGATGCAGTGCATATGTCTTCCATTTTAGTTAAAGCATAAAGAGGAACCCTTGAATTTGTAGATAGTACAAGTACGGTACATTTACATCCATTGAGGTTTGAAATTTTTCCAAAGATGAAAATATCGGGGCTACTATATGATTGTTTTTTTTTGGGAAAATGTTTTATTGTAGAGGTGATTAAATCTTTAGATAGGAGATTCATAGATTTACATGTATTTAATGTGGATAAGTTTTGCACTTTTCAACATTATTATGAAGAAGTGAATAATATAGACTGTCCAACAAAAATATAGTTGAAATGTTTATGTGAAAAATCTATTGTGGATAATTGTGGATACTGCTAGATGTTTGGGTGAAATGAATTAATTTATTTGTGCTATTTGTAAATCATACCTGAAAAGAATATGTATGGCATGACACCTATGTGGAGATGAGCATGGATGGTTTTAAGACTTTCCATATTTGATGCAATTATGGCAAGCTATTCTTTTTATCCCAACAACCACATCAGTGTGTGAAAGACGCATCAGTGTGTGAAAGAGGCTTCTAAAAATTAAACAGGATAAAAAATGATGATAGATAAAGACTTTCATTGGAGACACTAAATATGTTAATGTTTCTATCTCTAAGTGCACATCATGCTCTAAATGAGATAGATTGGAATGCTACTTATGATGTAAGGAAATAAATGAAAACTAGAAATCCATTTCCATTGGGAAAATATATTTATATTTTCAATTATGTAAGTCCAAATACTTTTGAAAATCATCTAATGAAACATGTTTTTACCTTTTTTTAATAGAATTTGAGATTTTTTTGTTTTTTTATTTACTAGTAATATTGAGATTTTATAGTGTTTTCATTGAAGCTACTCTTTAAATTTTTAAGATTTTAAAGATTTAGAATGACACTATTTTATTATGGATTTTTTTTGAAGGGTTTATTTAATATATACTTTTCAGTAGAAGTGAATTTTTTTTATAACCTTTCATCTTTGAAGGGTTAGATGAATATATGCCCTTCCAAATTAAATTAAGAGTAGACCTTCAAATTTGATCACTGATCATGAGTATTCAACATTAAATACTTATCATCACGTAGTAAATTAATATGTCAATATACCTAGACATAACATCATAATGCCTATGCATATCATCATCATCATAAGTATACATCATCACTATTGTAACAACTATATAAATATGAATCACATGAGCATGATCACCCTCATACCATCATATCATGAAACATCGTTAATCTGAGAAACATTTCAATATTTATCAAATATAGAATAATATTCTATAAGCATTCTTATCATGATTCATCAATTTCATTTACTTGTACAAACATTGAATACCAAGTATGAACTAACATTATTCTTAACCTCTCATCACTTATTCTTCCTTCCCCAATGAAATTCATTGCTAATATGTTACCATTTGTATAATCATTTAAATCATCAATATCAAGTTAAAATTCCATGATCACTATACATATTTTTCTTATCCAAATAGCACACATACAAGAGGTCATCCTTATTTAAGTCTTATTTTATGCTTAATCTACCTGCATGAGGGCTCGTTGCCCCCTCATGATTTATTCATTAGTTGCATAATTTTCATTGTTCATCCTAAAAAGATTTGCTTTTCTCATCAAGTTTCCACTTGATCTCTATTATCGTAGATTCACCCATGTTCAAGTTGGAATAGGGATTCTTCCACTTTAATTTTCACTCATTAAATATTCAGTTTAGACTTTGAAATGATTGGAACCACTACCATCATTATCATTTATGAATGGTTTGGTATGCCCATTGTATTTTGGCAATAACTTCTTTCAATACTAATGACGCGCACTAGTAAGTTGTTTTGTATGAGGTAACAATATATGATCAATCCACTCGTGAGTGAAATTTATTCAATTGCACCCTTTATTAGTTGAATCTCACTTCTTTTGCCCATTTATATGTAATCCTTATCAAAGTCTCATTATATAATTTCCAACTATATTTCCAACAATATTTCTTCCTACACTTCATGCTCAATGTTTTCTCATTAGTCTACATCATGTATTTTTTTTTTCAAAAAGTTAAACAATTATTATCCTTGGAACATTTTCCTAGTTTATCATTTGTCATTTCTCACCGATTACAAGTGCTTAGAACTTCCTATAATGATACTTATATAGGCCATCACTTTGACCTTACCAATCATGTTGACCAATCCACTTTGTGTCTACTAGCTTCAAAGATAGAAATATTATTAAATTGGCCTTGTTTTCTCACCTTTAGTCATACTAGTTTATTTTCCTCCTCTCTCTGAAATGTATAAAATTGTTACACTAGGAAATATTGTTACTATTTCTCCAATCACATAACTTATCTTCTCAAATTGATGAATTATTATGGATTCACTTCTTTAATTCAATGTTATCATACCCTTCAGGCCCTTGACAATGACCTTTTTTATTATTCAACTGCGTTAGTTGATCATTAATGTTGCTTCCACTTCTTAAGGTTGTTGTCTATATATTTTTCCATCACCTTATTGTAATAATAGGCTTGTTGTTCTCCCAAGGCTAGTATCTTGTTATCTTAGGTTTATATTTATTAGTTCCCTGAAATTACACCACTATTTTCTCACACCTTCGCCAAATAGCTAGTGTCTCTTTAATTTACATATTAACTAAACTAGTTTTGCATGTATGCCACTTCATATTTAATGGTCTCTTTTACATTATCAAGTAGATAAGATACATATTGATTTCTTTGTGGACTCATCAATACCACCATAATTGTATTATCATCTTTGAGAAAATAGGTGTGTTGCAAGGAGCATATAAAGAGGTGTCATCCTCATATGAAATTTCTTAATGTTATGAATTGCTTGTTATATCTTCTTTACCTAACCACAAAATTTCCTTCAGGCTATAGTTTATGAGATATAAAAAAAGATATCAAAAGAATTGATTCCACTTTTGATTAATGCATGGAAAAGGAGATGCAACCATAACTATAAACATGCACAAAATTGGACAAGAAAAATAATCTTCACTAAGTGAAGATTCACATTAATTTCAAAGGCCACCTAATAGCCAACATAATTCTATGTTAAAACATAACTACAAGGAAAAAGGGGAAAAACATTCTAATAGAAATAAAATTAAAACAGGGTCAATATTTCAAAATAATTGTACCATGAATATTTTCTTACAATTAATCACCAAAATAAAAGAAGAAAAGAGTTGACAGGTTATTACCTATTACTATTTCATGTTCTATAATTTTCCATTTTCATATCTAAATTCCCTTTTAATATAATGAAATGTCGCTTATATAAATTCATTAACAACTTCTATTACTTTAATAGATTATACAATTTACATACAAATACTAAACATACAACTGTAACATTTCACCAATTTCATTTTTCCTAATCCATAATCATCCTTCATGATTGATTTTGAAAATATCCATGTAAAGTCTATCTCCATATAAAATTTATTTTGAATTTTATGATATTGACTATTTGTATATTGTATATTTTTAATTTCAACACTGAAATATGTGGAATTTAAGAAAAACCAATGTCACTGTCATTGTAAATCATTATAAAAATGGGTATTTTCAAAAATGATATTTTGAATTTTAGTTATACTTCAAACTTTTTAATACAAACCTTTATACTATACATATACATATAACGTATAAGGATAATTCTTAATATTTCTCCATTTTCACTTCAAATGCAAATTTCATTTTCCAATTTATTTATTTCTCTTAAATTGTTTTAAGTTTCATAATCGTTAGCTATTATAATTTAGTTGAGATTACGGATTTTCATTATAAAGGTAGAAAAGTTTTGCAATCCTGATGAGGAAAATATTTTTCCAGATTTTGAAGAACAGGCCAACTATGATCATGTTGCTGAAAATTCTACTTTAGTCTAGAAGAACTTTTTGGTACCCTATTTTTTAAGACAAAAGACTATGGTTTGATGTTTCTTTTAGGATGGATGGGAATAGAAAAGATGACATAGTTTTGAGCTCCTGTAATGAAGAAAAATAAAATCATTTCCAGCTCAGATTTAAACGATTAGTTGCCAGTTTTAGATTCAAGCTTTGAAGAGTATCCTTTGTAGGCCTAGGTTTCAAGAGGAAACTAGAGGAGAGAATTTACAGCCTTAGTCATGGAAATAACAACACATAATTAAAGTATTACACTTTTGGGTAATTCAGTCCAAACAAAACCGAATGGGAGGATAGCAGAAAATGGAGGCTGGCAGGTTGATTTGACAAGGAACTCAGTCAGCTAGCCAGTCTGCCAACATAATCTTGACTTTTCTGAGAAATGTTTTCCTAATCCATCCTGTTTTGCTATTGATGAACCAGTTAAAAGTGTTTGCATTCCAAGAGATGACGTCAACAATGTCTTCAGAGTCTCATTCAAAATCAATGGATTGTTGTTTTTAGAGGCACATTTTAATACCTTCTATGACTGGAATCAACTCAGCCTGGCTATTTACTTTCATGCCATTATTCTGTAGAAACACTACCTTCATTAGGCCATTCTAACTGCTGATATGAAACAAAATCTCTGCTATAAGGAACAATATTTGCATCTATTGAAAGTAATTTTAACTTTAAAAACACTGGCTGGAAATTATGTAATATGTTAAAAAAAACTATCACTGACAAAACAAAAATTTCATACAGTCCTCTTGAAAAAATTCTTGAATTGTTTCTCCTTGGCAATTGCTTTACTCATGACAAATTCACTGAATTTCATCGTCTTGTCCCATAATTGGTTCACAAAAAGAAACCTCATACACAGTGAAATATATATATATAGAGAGAGAGAGAGAGAGAGAGCTCAAACTTAATGTATTAGCCCTTGGCTATGATATAATTTTATTTCCCATAACCTCAAGGTAAATAAACTAGTTTTAATGATAAAATAGAAAATTAAAAGAATTTTTTTTTTTTGTTTATGTATAAAGTGCACTAGTTATGGTCACTATTTCCCAATCTGGTCCCCTAAAAGTGGGTAATTCTCAACGCTTGGTGTACCTTAGTACTTCTGAAATTGGAATATTCATAAATTGGTAACGGTGCAGGTGCGCAATCTCGATGTCATCTCCGAAAATCAAATTCACGGCCACGGTGATTCTTTGTACACTGCTAAGATTCCAAAGCCCTAAGAAGAATTTGTGAGCTGAACAGTGCGACAGGGTGGAGTTTGAACTGGGTGGCCAAGTGAACTGTGCGGCGGAGTTAATCGTGCTCAAAGCTGAAAGGGAATGCATCATGTGCCAGGTAGATATATGTAACACTCAAATAGTGTAGGGATGGAGTCTTACTTGCAGAAACCTTTAATAAATAGCAAACAACCCAAGAACTCAAAAAGACCACCGTTACTACTACACTCACTACACGGCATGTTTAACTAACTACAATAAAAACTTAAAATGACACGGGGTAACGAGCAGTGACCACTTAGATCCAGTGCAAACTCCACTTTTAGGCAAAAAATTTACAGTTTAAAAGAGGTCAGAAGCCTTAAGCTATGAAGCTCGAAGAGACAAATGTGAAAAATAACAGAAAAATTCATGGTGACGTTAATATAATTAAGGGATTCGTGGATACCTGGAGATCGATATCACCGATTTGAGAACCGAATTTTCTCACAGGACAAATTTTGTAGCCATTCTCTCAGCTCGAAATTCTCTGGATTCTCTGGATTCGAAATTCTCCAGGGTTGCATTCTCTTGTTCTGGAACGAGTTTCCCACCGTCAAGGAGTCGAGTTACCATCTTTTCATGGTTTGGTTGAGGTACATTACGCTGGTTCATACCTAAACTTGAGAGGGGACAGTAAATCCATCTTATTTATCACAGTCTAACAAGGGTCGTATTGAGAAATTAAACAGCCGATTTGGGTTAAGGCCGAGAATTATAGTCGCAAGCTAGATCCTAGCCGAGCCACATTGAAACTGGGAGCCAAATTGCCTAGTTTAGAGGACCATCATCTGCTCAAAGGCTAAGGGCCAATTTTATTGCATGCAACAATAATGACAACAAATATGATGGTCATAGGACGATTCTCTCATGCTCTTAGCAGGGCTCAACTTCAGTGACATTGAAAAGAAGGGCGTAATTATTGGTGGACTAAGTGCCTTGAGCCTAAACTTCCTAGGTGTAAACACCATCAATTGCACGCTGTATATCTTTGTGTGGAGACTGTATCGAAATTCTAGCGAATCTGAAGCAGCATATATATCTCTTTGGATCGATTTCCCAAACCTACAATGGTGAACTGTCTCAGTTGTTTCAATCGGTCCAAACAATAACTTTATCTGATCACAAGGACAAGTTAGTCAAGCAAATCGAAACTCTTATTGAAGGCCGCATTGGGTGATCACTCCTGTACGTGGCACTTACTAGTTGGTGGCCATTGCTTAATTTAATTATTAAAGCAGAGGTATGCAGGATAGAGACAGAGAATTTAAATTCCAGAGAGGAGTCCCAAATTTCGAAAGGATCCCCACTGCCGGAAGATCGAGCTGCTGCCTCATTGCTGTGGTAAAAGATAAATGTACCCAGGTCGAAACTCCTTCAGCAAAGGTCCAAATTTCCTCTTTGCGTTTTCACTGGGTCATAAATCTGGAGTTGTTTGTATGTAGTCTGAAGACTGGAAATTTCTGAGCAAAAAATTATCAGTTGTTGGTTTGAATTGCTGGTTGAGTTCCCTTCCACCAGAAACACTTTCCTCTTGACCGAAATCACCATTTAATCTTTTGGAGGTCGTACTTATTTGTAGAAGCTGAGTTCTAGGCATAGAGGGACGGTATTTCTTGCTACAACCAAGGTTGTGGGCTACCATTACTTGCTGGGCGTATTTTCTTCCCAAGAGGGCCGATATCAGACACTGACAAGACTGTGTGCCACTTGCTATTTAGTGTGAGTACTGCAGGAGAGTTTGGGTCTCTGTGGGTTGAGCTAACACAAGAGACAGATGTGAAAAATAACAGGAAAATTAAGACCTTGGGGACGGAAATGTGAAAAATGACAAAAATGATCCGAACGAAGGAAGGGCTATAGCAGTAAGAGAAAATTTGATGATTTGTAAGTCGAACCTGATTTGCGTACGATCTAACCTCCTCTTGTACAAACCTCTCCAAGCCTAATGAAGAATCAGATCAGGGCAATTTCGGTGGAAGTTTGGTCTTTGAATGTCGTGAGTTTGAAATAAAAATGTCTAGAGCAAACCTGGGGTGATTTTGGCATAAGTATACTCATAACTGGCGTAATTTTTCAAGGGCTTGCATTGACTGAGAGCGTGCAAGGCTCTCATAGTTTTGTCAAACGTCTACTTTTTAAATAGAATGAGTTTCAGTTTCAAAGAGATGACGCCATATGCAAATCTGATTTTACCAAAATGGAATGAGCTTCAAAGGGATGATGCTAGGTGCAAATCGAGTGATGTTCGCTATAATTTTCGATTCGAATGGCATGAATTTTGAAAGGGCTGATGTCCAAGGCAAGTTTGGGGAAAGTTGGCACAAGTCTACTATTTGAATAGAATCGTAATTTCTTGGATGCGCGTTTCTTGACACACTTACAGAAGAAATAAATCCTCATTCTATACAAAACATTTTTATTTCAATAATCCTCTGTGGATAGAATCATTAGGATGTGACTGTAATAAAAATAAAATAAAATAAAAAAATCATTTAGATCGAAGTTTTGTACATTAAAATGCCTATAGGTCCTAAGAGTTGAACCTAGGCTCTGATGCCATATGTAACATCCCTATAGAGAAAGTATATGTCAAACACCCGAGTTGGAAAAGGAAGACCCAAATTGGAATTAGAAGTAACAAGTTGTATAAATTACAGCTAAAATCTCTAATGGCACTGATAGGCAGCAATCGGGATAAATATGAATGAACTATGGCATGGGAGGATGGGACACTTACACCATGGGGCTCTGAGAATTCTCGGGAAAACAGTGTCAAGAGTTCTAGAATTAAGTACCGAACGTGATGATGTATGCAGAGGGTGCGCTCTAGGAAAGTATGCCAAAACAACGTTTTCCAGAAGTAACAATAGGGCTCAAAGTGTTCTAGGATTGATACACTCAAATATCTGTGGACCCATGTCCACAAAATTTCTTAGTGGTGCCGAGTACTTTGTCACCTCCATCGATGACCATTCCAAGAAGACTTGGATCTACTTTCTAAAAACCAAGGATGAGGTTTTTGGTCAAATCAAAGAGTTCCAGTCTCTAGTAGAGAATCTAACAGGTAAGAAGATAAAAGTGTTGCGCTCAGACAATGTTGGAGAGTAAGTTGACAAGAACTTCACTGATTTTTTCCCTAGGGAAGGCATCAAAAGAGAGTGGACAACTCCTTACAATCCAAAGCAGAATGGGGTAGTGGAAAGGAAGAACGGAATTATTGTGGAAGCAGGGAAGGAGATGTTGTATGATCAGGTCATACCCAAAATCCTGTGGGCAGAAGCATGCATCACAGCAGTTTATGTCCAAAACATGACTCCTCACAGGGCATTGGACAAGATTACTCCGAAAAGTGTCTTCACCGGAAAGACACCTGAGGTTAGTCATTTCAGGATATTTGGGATTTTGGCACACTGTTATATACCTGAAGAAAAGAGAAAGAAATTAGATCAAACTGCATAAAAATGATATCTTGTGGGATATATCGAGAATGCTAAGGCATATAGAGTCTATCTTCTAAGGAATAGGAAGGTAGTAGTTCAGCGGGATGTAAAGTTCATGGAGGACAGAGCTTTCAGGAAATCCCGAGAAATGCCTTCCCAAGAGCAGTCAAAAGACGATCCGTTGGTACAACCACTTCGACCAGCGGAAACTAGTACCTGTAATTCTCTTAAAGACAAAGCTTCAAAACAGAAGTCTCAGGAAGAGGAAGAGAAAATGGATTTACCCGCTACCAGTGTAAGAAAAAGTCGGGAACTTCAACAGATTCTACGGGATGCAGAGGACTTCGTTGGTGCACCCAAGAATGAGAAAAGGGAGCGAAGACAATGAGACAAATACCAGGCATTGGTAGCTCAGGTTGGGGAACCCTCTAGTTTTCAGGGGGCAGTTCAGCATCAAGTATGGGTAGTGTTACACTAAAATTTGTCACCATGACTATTTGCAGTCAGTATGGATCCATCAATAACCATACTGTCCTCCTTGGCAAGTCTTATACCTCTGCTCCTCATGTCAAACTCCAAAAAAGAGAGAAAGCCTTTAAAAAATCAATATAACTATGGTTCCGCACTTTCTCTTACTCTTACCTGCGTGTACGCACCTCAAGTACATAATACCTGCGTACTTGTACGCTCTGTCCGTAAAGGGGTGGGTGCGTACCCCTGTAAAAGTCAAAAGGCGCAAGTTTTACTTCAAAAAACTTACTTGCGGTCGATTCTAGAGCATTCTTGAAGATGGTTTGACGTGTATTGAGCGCCTCCAGATGGTTCATGCATCCCAATGAAAGAGGAACTTATCCCATGAAGAGGGGAGCTATCCCTTTGAAAGAGGAGCTTATCCCATTGATGGTGGACCTGTTTAACTTCCTCCAAAGCATTATAAATACAGGCATTGGGCCAGAGGGAGGGGAGGTTGAAAGCTGAACATTCCTAAGGGTAGATGCTGCTGAAATTAGGACTCCCTTATAGAGCTTGAGAGGAGAGATCCCAATCCTTTCTTAGCTTCATTTGGAAGTGGGTGAGCTGATCAAAGTAGAGGAGAACTCTTACTGGACCCTGGGAGGGACCTGCACAACACCAAGGCACTGGTTGTAAGGTTTCTTTTGTTTCCAATTAATACAATTAAGTTCATTTTTCTCAACAAGTTGTTATATATAATTTGTTTCATAAACTCCTTGGTCTTTATGATGAATATGTTTTATTATATGAGTTATTCAGGTGCTATGTAATCATTTGCTTGTTAGTGAATGCAGGCTTCAAGGAGAAGGAGCTCATCTGGATCGAAGAGGCTTGGCTGCTACAAACAGCGTTGGACTAGAGGTAAGCCTTAAACACCTGGTTGCTTTTATTTTAAATGCATATTTAGGGAAAGATAGTGCTTGATTGTTTTGTTTGTCACTAGAAAAGCCTTGTTTTCTAGGGAGGTCGGTTTTGTCCGCAAAATTGACTCTTTCTGCATGACAAAATGGCGACTCCGCTGGAGAATCCATGGATTTGATTGATTTCTCTTTTGATTGATACTTTGACCAGAGAAACTGTATTTTCTGTTTCTGTTTTTGACTTGATGATTGTGGGATTGGGTGAATTTAGTTAATTTTGAGTTAGTTTTTATTTTTCATAGTTTTGGGAGAGGTACGCACCCTCTGAGTTAAGCACAGTGCGTACCTGTACGCACTTTTGCTTTGTGCACAGTGCGTACCTGTACGCACTTTTGCTTTGTGCACAGAGCGTAAACGCACCTGTGTAAACAGGTTGCCTTCGTACCCTGTCAAAAATTTGAAAATTTTAAATTTTTCTCTTTTTTATCAATTTAGAATTTGTTTATAGGTTTTAGCCATTGTCCAGACCTGCTTGTCCCTGTCAAAAAACTTTCCTTGGTTAATTTCATTGGCATTCCTACTTTAAGCTTTTATCAATTGGGTGTTTTGAGTCTCTTTTTTGAGAAATTCTTAATTTGATTTCCTTTGGTCATTACTTGGAGGTTTGTCTTAGTGTTTTCACAATTTTGCATCTTTTTGCTTTTGTTTTTGCAAAAAAATTTCCCCCTCATTCGCCGGGGGGGGGGCTAAATTGTGTATAAGTGTTAATCGCCTTTGAGTGTTTTTATTTTTGATCTTTGGAACTCTCGCCCAATTTTCTCGACTTGCACTTGATTGGTTCTTAGATTACATTAAAATCATCTTGTGTTTGAGAATTCTCTTGCATAGATCACATTTGCATAATTAGAATTCTCATTTTCAGAATATGAATGAAAAATGTGCATAGATTACATTTGCATACTTTTCAAGTGAATTGTGCATAGATTACAATTGCATAGTTTACATTCTGAAAAATCAATCGTAGATTTAGATCAGCTTTCTTTGATTTGAATTTACATATTTTTATTCTTGTTTTTAACACACAAAAATAAAAATAAAAATAAAAATAAAAACTTTTTGGAATTGATTTGCATTAGTTTTTCTTGATGAAATTAGTGCATTAGAACATTTGTTATATTTTCTCTTAGTGATCAATTTCTTGCATTGTTGGAAGTGAATGGAAACTCTCTCCTTACCTTAGTTAGGATTCATCGAATTGAAAAGATTACATTATCATATTCGATTGCATTCAGTTTTGGGTCGAGTCATAACACCATTGGTTTCATATCCATTCACCCTTTTGAGTAATAACAGCCTAAATAACACAGCGCTTAATTAAAATTCATCTAGTAAGTTTTACATTTTTAGGGCTCTTTCCACCAATCTAGCTTAGGCTAGTGTCTTGGAATAGGTTTTAGTTAACTCTCCAAGACAGTAAAACAAACAAGTAGTTGTATCTTGCGGTAGGAATAAATCCAATTGTTGCATTTATGCTCTGGGAAAGCTCCTCTTAAAGGAGAAGCACGAGATCGTGTCCGAACCAATGTGGGAATCAATCCTTCCTCATTGAGAATGACGCTAGATATTCACGTATTAAAAACGGTAAACCTCGGATTAACCATTGTCGAGGAGCCTGGGGTCACTTGTTGGTAAACCTTGGATTATGTCAAGGAGCCTTCAAAGGGATTGAGCTTGCTACTCTGCCCTTGCGTGCGTATCGGATCGTAGACTGTTCCCCCAGGTATATTTGTTTTAGTTGGTAACCTTAGTGGCCATATTCTTTAGGATTCTTCCTGAGGTGACAGTGATGGGAAGAACCCACTGTACCTGGAGCAGACGTCGGCTAGACTCACTTGGATTTTCTGGGGGGTTCTCTTCACTCGAAACGGTTTAGTGGAGAAACTTGTGCCAGTCTATTCATTAAGCAGGTTGTCGGGGTAACTGTTCCAACCGCTATTTCTGTATTGAATTCTGCAACGTTGGATTTCATCACCAACTAGTGTTTTCGGTACGGAAAATTACTGTTTGTGTGTGGTTTGACCCCTAGATTTGATAGTGCGTGTTAATTTGTTTGTTTTTACTTTTAGAGACCATAGGTGTGAATTGTGAATTATTAATTTTAGTTTTAAATTGTTAATAAAATTCATTGAAGTTGAATATAATGGCAAATGTTCCAGAATTTACCAACCAAGGAATCCCTCTTGACGAGAATCCTAGTACTTTTCCTTACTTTGGAAATGTTGGTCCTCCTTATATGGCTACTTTGTCATTACCTGGATTTACAATAGGTTTACCGATATGGTTATTTTCAACTTCGTTGGCCCCAAATACTCCAATTGTTCCACCTCAACCGAATGCTTCACCTCAACAGAGTTCACCATCTCAACATCACCAACCTTCTGTTGACCCTTTACCTTCTTCGCCTAATTTTTCTTCCTCCATTTCTTCCTCTTCGCTTGGTAAAAGCCTTGATGCTAGTAACCAGGTGGCTAAGAAGAAGAAGAAAGGGAAGAAGAAAAAGAAGAAGAAGAAGCAAGATAAGAAAGAAGTCAACCAACCAACCACGACTGTAAGTGTTAGTTGTGTTGAGCAAAACTCCGACATGCATCGTAAACCCAAATACCCTTGCAGGCTTTGTAAGGGTGACCACTTCCTTGTCAATTGTCCTGGTATTCCAAAGGTCCTGGAAGTATGGTCAGAAAAATCTCATCAACCTTCCATTGATCCATCAACCAGTGATAGTCAGGTTCCTGGGAAAAAGGGTAAAGTTAGGTTTCCTTGTAAGTTATGCAAAGGGAGTCATCAAACTCACATTTTCCCTCACATGGATGAAGCCTCAAAATTGTTGGAAAACCTTATTGTTCCACAGCAAGAATTTCCAACTGGTTACCGTAAACTTTCTCCCAACCTACCGTCAACTGACGAAGTGATTGATCTAATTTCAAGTACAGTCGATCACACTCTTCCATTGGAGAGTGAAACTCGGGTCACTCAGGTTGATGATCCATTAGTTGATCAAGTGGTCGATTCAATTTCACATTCAGTCGATCCCACTTTCCCTTTAGAAAGTGAACTTCATACCGCTCAGGTTCTTTTTGTTACATCAGATTCTTCTACGCCGAGGGGCATTTCACCTGTTTCGACAGAACCCCCTCCAAGTACTGAGGTCTTTTCCTTTGATTGGAATAGACTGACAGAACCTCGTCTTCCTTCCTCCATCCCTTTCCAAATCATTGTCAAGGCTGGTGGTAGGGACATGCATCGCACACAGGTAGATGAAGGTGCTTCTGTTAGTATTTTATCCTCAACTGCTTGGAAAGCTTTGGGTTCCCCTCAGCTTACGCCTATTACGCAGAATCTGAAAGCTTTTAACATAACTATTAGTGAACCTTTAGGGATCCTTCCTAAGTTTTCTATTACCTTGGAAGGTAAAACTGTCTGTATTGATCTTATGGTAGTTCGAGGTCCCTTGTATTTCAATTTACTCCTTGGGCGAGACTATGTTTATGCAATGAAAGTTGCCGTATCGACACTCTTTTGCGTGATGTCTTTCCCTCATAATGGAAATATTGTGACTGTAGACCAGCTTTCGTTCCCTAGTCTTGTTTCAACTACCAATCATATGACAGCCCTAAATGTTCCTGATTCTCAAGTAGTACCTACCCCGCCACGGGTTAATTATGTGGCAACTGGTCCCATGTTTTCAGTTACCGATGTAAGTGAGCCTCTCACTGTTTGCTCATCTTCCTTTGATTTCGATCCGATAATTGACATGGAAAACTCTATGGGATTACTTGAACACGATGTTCTTATCCCTTTTGAGTCCCTTGACATGTGTTCCTTCCAGAGAAGTATTCTTCCTTCTGATGAAGACCTCTTGGAAGCCATGATCAAGGTGTGTCCATTGACATGTCTTTCTTCCAGTTGGAAGCCATGATCAATGTTACGAGGAAAGTTCCTTTCACTGTGTCGACCTCGTTAAAAAATGAATCAGGGGTGAGGATAGTTTGTTCCTGTCTCAACCTCGTTAAAAAATAAAATTGGATGCGGTGAGGATAGTTTGTTCCCGTCTCAACCTCATTAAAAAATGAAACTGGATGCTGTGACGAAAATTTTTTCCTGTATCAACCTCGTTAAAAAATGAAACAGGCTGTCATGAGGACAGCTCTTTTTACTGAGTCAACCTCCTTAAAAAATGAATAAGGTAAGATTTTTAGGTTATATAGGTAGATTGTAGAAAGTAGGATTACGAGGATAGTTTTTTCCTGTATCAACCTCGTTAAAAAATGAAATAGACTGCTATGAGGATAGTTCTTTTCCTGTGTCAACCTCGTTAAAAAATGAATCAGTTAATCGAGGAAAGTTCCTTTTACTGTGTCGACCTCATTAAAAAAATGAATCAGTTGGTTAGAGCATAGTTCCTTATCTTGTGTCAAGCTCGTTAAAAAATGAATCAAGGTTTTTAGAGTAGAGTTTTTTGATAGGTAGATTGTAGAGAGTAGTTATGAGCATAGTTCCTTATCTTGTGTCAAGCTCGTTTAAAAAATGAAACAAGGGTTTTGAGGATAGTTCTTTTCCTGTGTCAACCTCACTAAAAAATGAAACAACTCCCACAAGTCTTTCCAGGATCTCGAAAGTAAACCTTCATTTCATCCACCTGGTTGAATGCAATGAAACTTGGGGGGCATGTACCTTGATTTGCATCATTATGCTGGGGGCATGCGAACTTATAACAAGCATAGTTTTTCGTTTCAAGCTTGCGTAAACATGAAACCAAATCCGAGCATAGTTCTTTTCCTGTGTCAAGCTCGTTAAAAAATAAAACAAACCCTCCTCTAATTGAGTCGAGAGTTTGACTAGATCTCATAAATGTTAAGTTGCATATTTAGGTTAGTTATTTTAGTTTTTGCATAATTTTCTTACAATTTTAGGTCGAGTCTTTCAAATGATCTCGTACATGAACCTTCATTCCATCCAGCTTGTACTTAGTTGAATGAAATGAAGCTGGGGGGCATGCACTCTAGCAGTTACGCTTAGGGGGCATCAAGCACAGTTTTCTCTCTGTTTCAAGCTTGTGTAAAAATGAAACTACTTTGAAGCATAGTTTTTCTCTGTTTCAAGCTTTTGTAAAAATGAAACTTATTTCGAGTCAATTTCAGTTATTTTCAAGACTCGTTAAACTCATGAAAATACCGAGATTATTTTGTTATCTTTCATTCTCGTAAAACAAATGAAAATGCCTACTTCTTTCCGTCTTTTCCTGCTCGTAAATTAAATTGAAAGTCGGCCATATGAGTACATTTTTATCATTTTTTCGAACTCATTAAAACTTACGAAAAAAGTGAAAATCATGAGTACATTTTTGTCATTTTTTCGAACTCGTTAAAACTTACGAAAAAATGAATCCTTGGAGTTCTCTTTTAAGCCCTTTTCAGACTCTCAAAATATGAAAAGATTGCCAAGTTTTTCTTTTTAAACTCGTTAAAACGGAACTAAAAAGACGGTCCACTTACAGCTCTTTTCCAACCGTAAAAACATGAAAAGATTGCCAGATTCTTGTCGTTTCAAATTCGATATTGGTTATAAAACGACGTGTCATTGATCGTTTTTTTACTTTTTCGGGTCAAAGGCATTAATGACGAAAAGTACTCCTTGGTTGTAAAAGATCAAGCGGTTCTCTCAAGTATTATTTTATACTTTTTCGGGCTTGGGAGACACAAGTTTACGAAAAAGGTAAACCCTGGAGTCTTCTTAAGTTTTTCAGACTCTCTAAAATTAAAAAACGTCGAGTTTCTTCTATACTGGACTCGTTAAAATTTCACAGTAAAGGACTTGTTCGATTACAAACAGGAACGGACCACTCCTTCTTAAGGTTCGAATCTAAACTAAGTTGGACTCATCCGAAGGATGAGCTTATAATCAAGCAAATGTTATCCTCCTCAAGCTTGTAAAAAATAAAGAGGTACTTGCCAGAAATGGTAGGGGAAAAGAGAGGAAAATGAGCCTATTTGTCATACTTTGTAACCACTCTTGAACACGACACTTTTTCACCTGGGTTGGGAAATCCTTTGCCTAACAGTTGATCAAACCACATTGAAAGTCTTCAGCTGGTTTCTGGGTATTAACTTTGGGTCAATTGTCACCAAGCCATCTGTTGTGTCGTTATGTGTTCAAGAGGTCACTGCAAATAAACCATTCATCTGCAAAATACCTGTCATCCATCTTGACCATCCCTGAGTCAGTCCTTGCAGCTACATTTCTTCAACTTGATCTATGATTTCGTGTTGTGGGCTTGCCTACGACGGATCGCTTTCTATCGACATCAGCACATTATCTAGAAAGATGATCTAGAAATCATCAGTACATTGAGATCTGCATGTCTCAATGGCAGGTTTCTCGCCTTTGACGATAGGTTACATCAATGACCTTCGATCAAGGGATTCTGTGACATGTTCGACATCAACACATTCATTCACATCTCACGGATTGTACTAGGTACTTTGAGAGCCATTGACATCACTGGTGGTTTCTCTCACACTTGTTAACAGTTTACATCATTGACTGGTAATCAAGTGGTTTCTACTATGTTCGACATCAACTCATTTATTCGCATGGATAGAATCGTACTATTTCGGGAAGCGGAAATGAAGACCCTGGATCTAGTTTCCGCCATCCAGGCTGCGAGGAGTTTTGTATTCATTATACAGTAAACTAATTATAAACAGATGGCTGCGTCCATACTGTGTCTACATGTGTCTATGATTATGATGTATTGCGAAATCATTCCTATATCAGAGCAATAGTTAGTTTGTTAGTTAAGTTTTTGATCTGAGTATGGGAATGCCTACCTCAACGATGATATGATCTCATATATGTATTTTGTGTTGAATATTTACAGGTTCCGACTGGGCTCTCCACAAGATAATCCTCGAAATGATAAAGTGCTTCACCCTCCCTAGATGATATAAAACCCTAATCTACTACAGGCTTCGCACTTTAGGGGGCAATCTGTTACACTAAAATTTGTCACCATGACTATTTGCAGTCAGTATGGATCCATCAATAACCATATTGTCCTCATTGGCAAGTCTTATACCTCTGCTCCTCATGTCAAACTCCAAAAAAGAGAGAAGCCTTTAAAAAATCAATATAACTCTGGTTCCGCACTTTCTCTTACTCTTACCTGCGTGTACGCACCTCAAGTACATAATACCTGCGTACTTGTACGCTCTGTCTGTAAAGGGGTGGGTGCGTACCCCTGTAAAAGTCAAAAGGCGCAAGTTTTATTTCAAAAAACTTACTTGCGGTCGATTCTAGAGCATTCTAGAAGATGGTTTGACGTGTATTGAGCGCCTCCATATGGTTCATGCATCCCAATGAAAGAGGAACTTATCCCATGAAGAGGGGAGCTATCCCTTTGAAAGAGGAGCTTATCCCATTGATGGTGGACCTGTTTAACTTCCTCCAAAGCATTATAAATACAGGCATTGGGCCAGAGGGAGGGGAGGTTGAAAGTTGAATATTCTTAAGGGTAGATGCTGCTGAAATTAGGACTCCCTTATAGAGCTTGAGAGGAGAGATCCCAATCCTTTCTTAGCTTCATTTGGAAGTGGGTGAGCTGATCAAAGTAGAGGAGAACTCTTGCTGGACCCTGGGAGGGACCTGCACAACACCAAGGCACTGGTTGTAAGGTTTCTTTTGTTTCCAATTAATACAATTAAGTTCATTTTTCTCAACAAGTTATATATAATTTGTTTCATGAACTCCTTGGTCTTTATGATGAATATGTTTTATTATATGAGTTATTCAGGTGCTATGTAATCGTTTGCTTGTTAGTGAATGCAGGCTTCAAGGAGAAGGAGCTCATCTGGATCGAAGAGGCTTGGCTGCTACAAACAGCGTTGGACTAGAGGTAAGCCTTAAACACCTGGTTGCTTTTATTTTAAATGCATATTTAGGGAAATATAGTGCTTGATTGTTTTGTTTGTCACTAGAAAAGCCTTGTTTTCTAGGGAGGTCGGTTTTGTCCGCAAAATTGACTCTTTCCGCATGACAGGTAGATGTTATGGTGGAAGAATACAGTGCTATAATGGTCAATGATGTTTGGGAATTGGTACCTAGGCCCCAGGACAGGTCAGTGATAGGTTCAAGATGGATCTACAAAGTCAAGGATGTTGCAGATGGCAATGTGGAAAAATACAAAGCCAAGTTTGTGGCTAAGGGGTATACTCCGAAAGAATGGACAGACTATCAAGAAACCTTCGCCCTAGTAGCCATGTATACTTCTATTATATCTGTGATATCACTTGCAACACAGATGGGGTGGTAGATTCACTAGATGGATGTCAAGATAACGTTCTTGAACAGTGTGATAGAAGAAGAAGTATACTTTAAACAACTAAAGGGTTTTGAGGCACATGAGAAGAAATATTATGTATGCAAGTTGAAGAAAGCCTTATATGGGCTTAAACAAGGACCTAGAGCATGGTACGGTCGAATTGATGGCTACTTGCAGAAGATGGGCTTCGTCAAGAGTGATGCATATCTTAATCTCTACTATCTTGTTGTAGAGAATGAGCCTCTAATCCTGGTGTTATATGTGGATGATATTTTCATGACAGGCTCATCCAGGCTCAGCGAATATTGTAAGGAGAACCTAGCCACAGAATTTGAACGAAGGATTTGGGACAGATGCATTATTTCCTACGGTTGGAAGTTTGGCAACAGAAAGGTGAAATCTTCCTTGGACAAGGGAGATATGCTATAAAGATTTTGAAAATGATCAAAATGCAGGACTGTAGACCTATGGCCACTGCAATGATCACCAACTGAAAGAAGATTGATGCATTCGAAAATAAAGAAATCGATCCCACCTTGTATAGGCAGCTCATAGAGTCCCTGATGTATCTGGTCAATACCAGGCCAAACATTTGTTACACTATCAATACCCTCAGTTAGTTCATAGTGAAACCAAAGAGGGTGCATTGGGAAGCAACCAAGCATGTTCTCAAATATATACGAAGAACAGTGGAGCATGGACTAATGTATACCCAAGGCAATGACATCATGCTGAGTGCGTTCACTGATGTAGATTGGGTTGGAAGTTCAGTAGATCGGAAAAGTACCATTGGGTATTGTTTCAACAATGGATCAAGAATGACCTCCTGGTGTAGTATGAAACAAAAATTTGTGGCTCTTGAGCTCAGCTGAAGCAGAATATATGGCAACTAGCACAACTTCGTGCAAAACCATATGGCTTAGGGAATTGCTTGTGAATCTATTCAAGAGGAAGATGGAAGTGACCAGTATTTTGTGTGATAATCAGAGTTGCATCAAACTCTCTAAGAATCCAGTATTTCATGATCAGTTGAAGCACATTGATATCACAGGTCACTTTGTCAGAGACTGTGTCCAACGAAGGGCAGTGCAGTTGAGGTACACTATAATTAGAGAACATGTGGCAGGTATTCTCACCATCTAGGAAGAACAAAGTTTGTTTATTTCAGGGAGAAGATGGGGATGGTGAAAAATCTATTTCAGTAGCAAAAGCGGATAGTATAGATGCAACGCAACAATTAGCAATAGAAGTGTTATGGGTAGCATGATGCAGCATATTCAAAGGGAGTTGCAGTACAGATGTAGCAGTGACAATTGCACTGTCATAAGCAGCAGTACAAGTTGCAGCAGCGCAATAGATGAAGGGCAGTAGACCAAGCATCAAAAAACGCAGAGGACCGATGTCGTGGATCAGTGTAGTGCTTCTATTAGGAAGTACTACTAGCGCACATTCCTCGCTAAGAGGGAGTGTTGATTTTGGGTAGCATCGGAAGTGCTCTAACTCCTGAATTTTGTATAAGGGCTAGAACATATGAGATCTCCAAGACCCATAAATTGTTTGGAGAAATTCCACCAAGATCAGGAGTTATTAAAATAATTAATATTTTTAATGGGTTCTTAACTCTAAACTAAGAAAAATAAAAATATTAATGGGTATTAATAAAGATATGTGTGAGAAGCTTCTAAGAGACGAGGATCAAGTATGTTTTAATCTTAGCCATTGATTAGAGACTTAATCTCGGTCGTTGATTCATCAATAGAAAAAATATAAGAGAAGACTTGAGAGTCATTTGGAAATACACCGGACAGATACTCAGTATCCTAAGGGAAATCGATTCTCAAAGAGGAGATCGATTTCAGAGAGAGTTGCAAGGTGGAGGAAGAGGAAAGCATCAGCAACATTCAATGACTGAAGAGGTGATGCATGGCTATCGAGAGACGGCGCAGAGTGAAGAGCAGGTAGACAGCACCACTAGAGACGCAATCCTCATGCAAGCTAGCGCAAAAGTGACGCAGAGGTGGGTGAAGGGTCTCTAGGGTGTCAGAGGTTCTCCAGGGAACTTTGTCTCGGGTGTTTTCTCTCACAAGTGTCTCAGTGTTTTTGTAAAATCATTCCTTGTAAAACAATTGTTGCTAAAAATTAATAAAAGCCCCCTCTGTTGCATCGGTTTTCCCACATTGGATTTTTCCGGGGACGATTGTCCAAAAACAATTGTGTTGATGTGATTGATTATTGTGCTTGTAAATCACTATTATTTTCTCTATGTAATTATATGATCAGTAGATTTTATTTTAATGTTCGCTGAAAGGATTTTGTAAATAACTTATTGGGAGTGTAGGTAAAATAAATCAGTTACTACAGTAAAATTTCGGATTAGAAATTTATCATGTATAATTAAACTGCAACAAGAACTATTATACTTATTATGCTTAATTGAACTGCAAGTGCAAAGTTGAAACCAGAGTGTTCACTAAACCAGATATGTTTACTGCAATCCAGATAAGGTGGTTCATTGTGTAATCGCAACACACAACTATCACTCAGCACATATTTACAACAAAATTTTTTAACATGTTTTTGGGTTTCTCATTTAAGTTGTTTTTGTTAAGTAGATAGCATTCTATACTTCTAAATCGATTAAGCATAATGTCTAGAAACGACAAATATAAAGCTAACGAGATTTATTATGTATAATTGAGCATAATGTCTAGAAACGACAAATATAAAGCTAACGAGATTTATTATGTATAATTGAACTGCAACGAGAAATATTATACTTATTTTGCTTAATTGAACTTCAAGTGCAAAATTGGAGAGTGTTCACTAAACCGGATATGTTTACTGCAATCCAGATAATGGTTCATTGTGTAATCGCAACACACAACTAGCACTCAGCACATGTTTACAACAAAAGTTTTTAACAGGATTGAGATTGTGCCTAAGCTGTATTTTTTTCTTTTAACCTTCATTTGCCAGGTTATTGATAGATGGAAAATATTTTTGATAGTGAATGTCCTAAAGAGGCCCAAGTTAAAAAATATATGTATTATTTCTACAGTCCGGTTGGAGGCATTGCTGAAGACTTGCCAGTCCTTCAAAATATTTATATATAGACGTGCTAGTGAAAGCAACCACGTTTTCTTAAGAGGGGAGGAGGAGAGAATGCTCTTTGGGAAATATACTCAAATTCCATCATGAACATAACATGTCGATTGTTAATCTTCTAACCCAATCTATGGCAAATTATTTCCTAGTGAATTTTCTTGCATAAAATCAAATTTAGATTTGTTCACTGAATAAAATGCACATACTTAATTTTAGATTTGCTCACTGAATAAAATGCACATACTGCAATTTCTACAAGTATATAAAAATTATTTCAGTGGAAACAAAATTAAATCAATCTCGCAAAAAAGAAAATTAACCCAATAGCTTCCGATAATAGAAAACTAAATTGATTTCTGGTTTTCCTATAGAGTCCCTGTATGGTTGGTATGACCCTCAGAGGCCTAAGTTTAAAAATATATATGTATTATTTCTACAGTACGGTTGGAGGCATTGCTGAAGACTTGCGAGTCATTCTATATATATATATATATATAGGTGTGCTAGTGAAAGCAACCACGTTTTCTCAAAGAGGGAAGGAGGAAAGAATGCTCTTTGGGAAAAAAACTCAAATTCCATCATGAACATAACATGTCGATTGTTAATTTTCTAACCTAATCTATGGCAAATTATTTCATAGTGAATTTTCTTGCATAAAATTAAATTTAGATTTGCTCACCGAATAAAATGCACATACTGCAATTTTTACAAGTAAATAGAAATTATTTCAGCGGAAACAAAATTAAATCAATCTCGCAAACAAAGAAAATTAACCCAATAGCTTCTGATAATAAAATAGAAAACTACACTGATTTCTGGTTTTCCTATAGAATCCCTGTATGGTTGGTATGACACTCAGAATCTCCCTAAATCAACCCGAGGCGCTGTTACTACACATCCTTTGTACGGCATGTATGACCCTCGACTTCCTGTACAGTTGAGCTGAATTGAAGTATGACCTGCTATTTGAATCGTTGTGCAGCTATGCTGGGAGTGGTATGGCCCTCCTTACCCGCAGTTGTACAGTCCGTCCTCCTTCCCTACTGTTTGGTCCGAATAGTACAACCCTTTTCTCGCTGAATGGTGCGACCTCCTTTAGATCAAATTGTTGATTGACTCTCCTTCCTACAACCACTGTTTTTTGTAATCTTCTTTGAACCTCTGAACACCTTGGATATAAGCAGAGCACCACATCGACTTGATGAAACATCATAATTCATGCCTAGTTTACTTTCCAAACATTATGACTCGAAAAAAGGCCACATTCAACTGATGCCCTAATTAGATCCAAAAAAATATCAACCTTCATTTGATCTAAGGACTCAAAAACTTAACATATGAGGTTTGATGAAGTGACTTATGATCACATCCCATAGCTAGGGTCAGAAAAAAGCCATCATCCATCTTATGCTTTCTTAAAATCCAAAAATATATTAAAAACAGTTTTATTGAAATGATAACTGCAGGCAAACTATCAATTTGCTGGGTAGTCTAACTATCAGATGTTTGACTTTTTTCTGGTAAGGAATTTAGGAATGGTAATTCTGAGTTCTATAACCAGCACAATTTTAGTGCCCCGGGAGTTTCTGAGCACTGAATCTATTTATGCATTCGAAAACATATTTCAAATAGTAAATATCCACTATTCCACAAAAAATTCATTGCCAAATTCCGACAAAAATAAATAAAAACGTCTCATGGTTAGATTACTCAATTTACTAAATCATATAGGATAGGATTTACTCCTTTAGCCTTTTTATTCACATCCACTTTCAAATCACACACTGATTTCAAATTACAAGCCAACCTAATTGATATCATTGCACGATGCTACGATTTACAAAATAGATATCTTTCACAACAATGTATAAATTGGGGAGGGAATTTTATCCAAGGTCTTTGTTATATCACAACTTTTGGTAATTGGTTAAATTCCTACCATCAAAATGCCATTCAGTCATTGGTCAATAAGTGATTGCTTACAATAGCATGGCTGTTTAAATTATATATATAATGAGTAGAAAGTCTTGCACAATGCCTCCAACAATTCTGTAGAAATAGATGGTGCTTATACAATCATTCATATATATATATATATATAACCAGTAAAGTCTTGCACTTTGCCTCCGACAATTCTGTAGAAATACATGGTGCTTATACAATCCTGTTCATGTTGGCATTTGTTCATCGCCCTAACGGCTAACTCTTCAAGTGGTTGTGTTCATGTTAGCATTTGTTCATCGTCCTAACGGCCAACTCTTCAAGTGGTTGCCTTCACGAAAACAGGCATTTATAATAAATGCTTCATATGTACAAAACATAAATTGATCAACGGAATGGCATTTGTTCGTCATCCTAATGTCCAATGTCTTCAAGGTGGTTGCCCTCACAAGCACAGCCGTTTATAATAAATTTTTCCTATGTACAAACCATAAATAGATCAACGGAATAGTATTCAACAACGTGTCCAGTCATGATATTTATATGCAGACATATGACATCTACATGTTCCTTTTTATGTTAGTGTGTTTCCTCATCTTCCCAACGAACATTACCACTCTTAATGATATCTACACGTTTCTTCTTATGTTAGAGAGTTTCCTCGTCTTCGCTGTGAGCATTATCACTCTTATATTTAAAACAAATATTTTATATATACAAATGCAAATAAATACTCTTATATTTAAAACAAATATTTTATATATACAAATGCAAATAAATACTCTTATATTTAAAACAAATATTTTATATATACAAATGCAAATAAATCATAATACTAGGAAGCCAGCGAGAGGAGGAAAATGGCTTATTGATGTTTGTACTTCACACAATTATTTCATCGCAGATTTAAATGATTAGACGTGTAAGTCATATAATTCCCCTTTGACCTTAACAAATCTTTTAATTATTTGATCAATTTCATTCATAAGAAAAAAGTGAATTAATCTGATGAAAATGCAAATGCAAAGGAGGTTCCTTGTATTAGTGAATCAGATAAATCTCAACTGTTAATCTAAAGTGAAATTGATATTTAATCTTAACTGTCAATCATTTTGGAGATAAGATTGTGGATTTAGTTAATAAATCATAAAGGAAAAACAGACTCTCTACTTCAGTTACGAAGTCCAAGGTTGTACAAACCATACAAAGGACGTGCAGCAGGCAGCAATTTGAGGAGTTGATTCAGGGAGATTGTGAGTCATACCAGCCATACAGGTACAAATTCCAGTGTGTGCATTTTATTCAGTGAGCAAATTTAAATTTATTTTTCTGCAAGAAAATTCACTAGGAAATAATTTACTATAAACTGGTGTTAGAAAATTAACAGACTCTGAACATCTACCCAAAGAGCATTCTCTCCCTCTCCCCCCTTAAGAAAAGGTGGTTGCTTTCACTCGCACACCTGTTAAAGATGACTATTTTTTATAAATAACCGTGAATATATTGAAGGACTCGCAAGTCTTCAAAAATGCCACCAATCATACTGTAAAAATAATACATCTATTTTTTAACCTCAGACAGCCTCTATAGGACATCCACTATCGAAAATGTTTTCCATCTATCAACAACCTGGCACGTCAAGGTTAAAAGAAAAGAATACAGCTTAGGCACAATCTCAAACATGTTCAAGACCTTTCCTGTAAACATGTGCCGCTTGCAAGTTTTCCATCTATCAACAACCTGGCACGTCAAGGTTGAAAGAAAGAATACAGCTCAAGGACAATCTCAAACATGCTCACGACCTTTCTTTTAAACATGTGCCGATTGCAAGTTGTGTTGCGATTACACAGTGAACCACCTTATCCACATTGCACTTAACATTTCCAGGGTAGTGAACACTCCAATATTACAAGAAGCTGCAGTTCAATTAAGCACAATAAGCCTCGCCAGCTTCACATTTACCATGCTAGAGGTTCTAGCTCCAATTTACTCCACTCTTCTGGTAAAAGCATACTTCACTGTTATTGCATTCAAATGTTAGATAGCGAAACCTTTGGCGCAAAATCACTCGTATGATAACCAAAAATTGTATTAGTTTGTTATATCATTCAAATTAATCATCTTATAAGCTAGTTTTGTAGGAAGACAATAGACAACAATGATGGACACAACAATTCCATCTGATAAGCATCACTAACAAAGCCCCTTGATTATTTGAGTGAAAAAACATGAAAGCATGACATGTCAAAAGTATATCGCGATGTGAACTGCTTCCAAGAAACTAGGAAGTAACAATTATCAGATGTGCACTCAGTTATAAAATGGATGTCCTCCATACCAGGAAATTCAATTTTACAGCAATGCCACCGAATTTAACAGTCCACCATGGATTCCGAAGATTTTAACCATCATACAATTTAAGCAATATTTATGTAATGTTCCATATAAATTGATTGCCTGTGTAAGGACAAATTAGCCTATACGACCCAGTAGGCTAGGCTTGAAAAAAGGGGTAAAACCCAACTTTTACAATGTTGAGGCAACACTCTGCAAAAGTTGGGTCGGCTGGGGCAAAAACACCCAAAATTGGGAGTTGCACTCACAAACCCTCACATTTAGGAGTCCATGGAGAAATCTATAAATAGAAGAGAGTTGGAGCCAAATAATCATTCATCAAATTGGATCAAATACATCTGTTTTCTTGAGCGGCTCTGAAGGTTAAGACCCCTCTCCCCTACTAATTTCGGTGGTGAAGGATTCCACCCTAGTTAGTAAACCCTTTCTCTATCTTCAGTTTTATTCTGGAACAAAACAGTAAATCTGTCTATCTGGAAGACTTCAAAGTCTGGTGTCAAATCAAGGGCAAGGATCCAAATTCATTGGATCTGTTCAAGCCTATTCTAAGACAGTTTTCTTTGGTGAATACCTCTCTGTGACAGACGGTTTTCTGTAATGAAATTGCAGGGACATTCTGGCATTTTTGGAGGGAAATTCTGAGATATTTCAGCCTCCCTGAGGCAGATTCGGTCCTGTAGCAATTCAGCCTCCCTGAGACCTAGCTCAGCCCTGTGGCCTGGTCTGAGGCAAATCTCAGGTCTGCAACCAGGTTTCCTGAGTCAAGTCTGGGATAATTTCAGCCCTGTCTGCAGCCAAATTCCCGAGGCAGATTTTCAGAGGTTCCTGAGGAAGAATTTCGGGGATATCTGAGTCATCCTGCAAAAATCAGGGGGGGTCCTGTCGATGATTTTGAGGATATTCTGAGGCAGTAAATTGAGACTGCTTGAGGCAAGAGTTTCAACCCTCATCTCTAGGCCTGCATCCTACCACAGATTCATTTCTTCCCAGATAGAAATTTGGCCTGTTGCATAGTAAATACCATTACAAGGATCATTCCAAGATGAGCTATTGACAGGTCCTGTATAAGGATAGAATTGGTTATTACAGAATTGAGTAAACTGTTGGATTTTCGTCAGCTATATCTATTACTGTGTTTGTAATGAAATACTGGTTGTGAACAGCCTGAAAATTGTGGACAATGCATACTGTCGTGTAGTGGAAAATTGCCTGCTATCAGTTTTATATGTTTATGGTTGCTGATATTATGTGAAGATGCAACTATTATTGTATGAATACATAATTTATATTGCTATTTGTTGGAAGACCTAAATTGAACTGAAACCCTGGGACAAAAAATTACCCTAGGATATTACAGTTTATAGTAAATCTTAACTGCATCAACATAAGATGACAAAATGTCTAAATAATGGGCAAATACAGTTGCAAAAATAGATCAAAAAAATTGTAACTTCACTTATTTTAAGAACTACCAATGAATTCAATTTTTGCTTCCACTTGTAAGAATGCACCTCATGAGAATACCAGGTTGGTCAGTCTTTATTGGATAGGTCGCCTCTAGGAAATACTCCTTCAGCCTTTGAAGGGTGTAAAACTCCAGCCCCTTGATGTTGAAAGGAAATGAATGTCATGGCCTCTCTTCGACGGAGATGGATACCGACATTGCAAAAGAAATAACCATGTAAGTGAATCGAAAATGCAAAATACAACAGGCCATCATGGTCAGTTCACTGTATACATCTGAAAAGCACTTCACTTTATAAATGCATCATGACCAAAAAATAGCTGACACCTGAATTAAAAGATGTGAAGCTGTCTACTTAATAGACACTTCAGACGTCTGAACTATTCCAAGTTGCAAAATGCCGTGTAATAAACAAGGAAAGGAGCTCTCTAAAAAGCGAGAAGTCTTTCTCTGGTTGGTTGTAAAGAATCATACACAAAGCCTCGTGGAGGCAGCTGCAACCCACTTGAATATTCAGAAGTCCCCAATCCAATCAATCAAGAAAAGCAGCTGGGTGAAGGGGCAAGGTAGAATTGCTACTAAGGAATACAATTACAAAACTGTACAGAAAACCTCTTATGAAGAGATACACCATTGTTTTGAGATGATTACCACTTCCCAAATCATATGCCCAAAGGAAGCTGTAAATTAATGAAATAATCATTCCAAAACAATATGTGCCTCTTGTCAGTGATCCCATGGACCATCAAATACAACATGCCTGTTTTTCAGCCACTGCATGAGTTCTTTATCTAAAGGCGAGTTATTCATAACAGCATCGAACATCGGACTCCCAAACAATCCACGATTACTCTTGAATTCCCAAAACTCACCCTTTGGCCATTGCTTTTGAGGTTGTCGCTCCTGTAAAGAATACCACATCCGTCAGAAAAAGTATCTAGACAGGAAATATAAACTGAACTATGAAGTTAAACACCAATACTACTACACACCATTCTTCTTATCATCTCCGCATGCTCTTTGGAGCCATACCCACGTGAAAACTCTTGTTTGGGGGTCTTGGCATAGCATGATGAAATGTCTGGAAGGACTAGGCAACCTCTGCGTGCTTTGGTTAGGCTGTAACCTGGGTCTGGGGAAGTCTGAACATACCAATACATCAACTGACCCAGTGCATAATCCTTGCTATAAATCTTCTTCCATTCCTGAAATCCTGATCCCAAGCTGTCTGCATACTTAGGACCCAGATCAAGAGGACTGATATAGAGAGGAGGAGACTCCAGAGGACCATAATCCTGTACCCAAGAAGAATCCAACTTTATTGAGCATGAGCCCAAGCACCCTTAAACGTCCTTAGAAACAATATCAATGAATCAATACTCTACAGTTTTATAAGAATCACTATTGTTTCTCAACATAGTTGATGCTTTAATTGGACCAATATTGGTTTTTTTAAATATTCAAAAAATGTAGACATATATTACTTACAAGACGAGTAAAGAAGTACTTTGTATGTGCATACAAGTGAATCAGATCAGCAGCTGCATCATGTCGGCTTCTACATGATGATGGGATGTCTCGCAGCTCATCTCTTAGCCTATATGCCAAAACAAAAACAATGAAAGTTGGCAAAAAATAGCAAAATACATACCAGTTAGTTGAAATAAAACCTGTGGATTTTTATGTTTGTGGCTTAGGCAAAGGTGCTTTCACTGAAGATACCGACAGAAGCTTACATTGTTTACTTCAGAAGCCTACAAGGTACTAGTAAATCTTACCACAATAAAGATTCTCGTAAGCCCTTTTCTACATTCTTAGAACCACTAGGGTCATGCGCATGAATTTGTTGCTTCAAGCGGTTCAACCGTTCTGCATCAACATAGGGTCCCATACATCGCAGCAACTCCTCAACCAATGACTGGTCTCCCTTCCATAGTAATGAAACTAACTCTGCAGCCTTGAGCTTTCTCAGAGGTGGAGGAGCTTTTGTTGGGTCTTGATGAAGCTTTCTTATTATATACCTTACCTTCAATTCAGCCATTTCAGTTATCCATAATCAGATCAAAGCATATCGATTACATATGCATGTTAGATTCAAAGGATAGTATTTTAAATGTGAATACATTTCACTCACCTTATCAAGAGTGATCGCAAGACTCTGAAGTCTTTGATTGTAAACTCCCTCTGCCTGTCTCACAGATAAACATATAGTCAGGTCAACAATAAAATAAATAAAAAATTCTGCAGATAAACTAGCTACTGAACATTGGTGCTCCTTAGTATTGTACCTGAATCTCCGCATCACTCTTCTCATACTCCAAGAGAATCTCAACACCAGCTTTCTTTTTTTCCTTTATAGCATGCTTTAATATTTGCTCAGGAAGCCTGCTTCTTTCAAAATTTATGAACCTCACCTGGTTTAAAACATCATGCACCAAATAAGTCTACAAGTATATTAAAAAACAAAGTTTATAATGTAGAGCAGTACAATGGAAAACGCACCACACGAGCTGAAAATGCCACAGCCCAATTAGGTAACCCAGACAGCAGGCAAGTCCCAAGACCTGCACTGCGCAAATCACTAATATCTTCTTCAGTGACAGAATTTGCTGTGCAAGCTTCAAGAAGCAATTGATGCCTGTGTAGTAAGCCATGGAATTCCTTTAAGACCTGACAAGCACCAGATGACAAAAAATATTAGCACATTATGTCCAACACCATCACCTTAGCATACTACGGCCACCGTAATCATCATTATATCATGTCACATGCCAATTCCAAGAGTGAAAAACAGAACAATAAATCAACTAAAAACAAATGTTTGTGTATGTCCGTGGGCATCATTGAATTCACAAAGGGATGAGTAAAAAAAAATTCACAATTCTGATAGTACCTTTTGAAAAGCTCCTGCAACTGCAAGATTAAAATAGCTACCCCTACAACCATGACTGCCGCATAGACACACAGACACTTCGTACTCATCCTTGCTCTGTGAAAAGCGCAACATAGTATTAATTTCCTGCAGATCAATATAGAAAAACCTAGACAAATAAAAAAATAAATAGAATCACTTACCTCTGTCAGAGAATTATAATCAAATGTGATTTCTTCTCCATATTGTATAGGCCTTAAAGTATATATGCCTATCTGGTATTGGCCATCGACAGAAGTAACTCTGTTTCAGAGAATATCATAAAACCAATCAATCAAAGGCAGGGAGATCAACGGTAGAAGAAATATTTGTTCTTTTCTTGCATTGGTATTATCACATATGAATTTCACTAGGTCAGCTTCACTAATAGAATAATCATACAATAACTGCCACTGTAAAATTCATGTATACTGTTAGCTTGACCCTCAACATTTTTGCCCAGGAGTGCCTTGAATATGTAATGGTGTTATTGAAAGTTCTTAATGATATTTCAAAGAAGTGCAAATAACATTTGCAATTAATGAATTCGCAACTATTTCTATGCTTAATCCATTGATCAAAACTTTACACATTGAAACAATCATTCCAATATCTACAAGAGTCGATTCATGAATTACATATAGAATTTGCCAAGCAAATTTAAATAATCGAAAAACATATAGATCTATCAAAAAATGTGTAAATTTACTGGCCATTTCTCATCATAAGCAAACCTTTTAACATTAAATTAGAGATATAATAAAAATCTAAAACTAACAACATGTGGAAGTGTGTGTTCCAATGTGAACCTATCAATATTACATTACTATTATAAGATAGGGTCAGATAATTTTATTGATCTCCACAGGTGACCAAAAGAATAGATCAGTACATCAAGTCACAATCCTGATGTGAAAGCACCAAAGCTACCCCTGAATGACAAAAGAATATGAGATACAAGTGAAAATAGTAGCCAGTAGAAAAGGTTAAACCCTATAAAAGAGGCACTACCAGACGTCAAAAGTAAGGTTGGATGTACAGGAGGGAGTGGAGCTATTCCTGTCCTCATCTATCACTGGGAAAGTACCAATGCAAAGCCTGATAACATCTTCCAAAGAATATCCACCACTGAGAGGGCCCCAGGAGCAGTCAGAAAAAGCTCTCCTAACATCTGAGGCTGAAGAGAAAAAACAAGTGATAGGCATCATACCAGTCAAACCATATTGTTGGCAACTAATGAATCACACAACTATTTTCTTGCATGAATTGTTGAACGGTGAATCAAACCATAGGGCTGGATGTGCACACATCAAACCAATGGCTCCAGTATAATGTAAACAGAAATTCATACGCAATACTAAATATTAAATTGACGACACACACGAAAGGCACTGCCAAGCATTGTGAATTAACTCAAGGGGCATATCAATCTTGTCTTACCTATAATACCTGTTAATTTTAGGTATGTTCTATGCTTAGAGCAATTTATTTCAATTTTCACAGTTAGCTCAATATCTTTTCCAGATTAGCAATCACATCAGCATTAAAGTAAACTGCAGATAGAAAATAAACATAAATCGCAAAAGACAAGCCAAGACAAGAGGACACAAGATGTGGCACTAGCTAGGGACAAACCCCAGTGTGGGGAAACCCTTGATTAATTCTTCTTATATGTTCTTCAATAATTCAGTAGAGAGAGAGAGAGAGAGTACATTTACAACAGAAGTCAACACTTTGACTTATCTAGATAGATCATCTCTAAGAAGATGATACATGAGATCAGTTGAAGACATGTTGCTTCAACTGATTCTCCAAGGTGACTCCTCCACCTATCATCCTGCTGCATCTCGTCATCATGCTGCACCTCATCATGCTGCACCCATCATCACAATGTTGGACCGATCATCACAATGCTGGACCCCATGACCAAGCTGTACACTTCATACTGCTGTACCTCTGCTGTCCCAGTGTTTAGCACAACTCTACCTTGTGCCACTGCTGCACCATGCTGTCACCCATGTGCTTGCTGTACCATTTCTGCTTTGTGTACTTGCTGCACCAAGTACCATACTGCTGTCTCTTACAGTCATGCTATCACTATGCTGCACCATTCATGCTGCACTTCATTATTGCTATGAAGCTGATCTGATGAGGGCACTAATCTCAATGGATTAGTTCTTAATAAACCCTTGCTATGATGCTATGGCCCATGGCCTAGCACATAGCAATTCTGAAGTAAAATCATCAACTCCAAGAAGCAGACTTCAACCCTTTCCTTTACAGTAAAACTGAGGTTTATCAAACAGTCCTTAGTACATGATTATACCAGCACCCTTCATCCCATAGTCACCTACAGCAAACATGTATTAATGCTGTGATAATTACAGCCACCTTTGCTGTGAACATATCTCTTAATGAGTGCTTCTTTAGGACTAGTTCAGGCTGAACATAAGGGCCTCCATTAACAGCATTTTAGTGCTTCATCTGAACTATATATAACAGCAGATTAGTATCATTAATAGATGCGGATTAGGGCTCCTTTCTAGGTCTCAGTAGAGCCTCCTACATACAGCTTTAGGAAACCTCCTATTGTTTGCGGATAGGGCTACCTTGACAGCGGATATAAGGTGATGTACAGACGTGTTTAGAGCTCTTTTAGAGCTTGATTTGACAGCGGATTAAGGGACCCTTTTAGGCTGTGCATTGCAGCTCCCTTAGACAGTGTTTAGGGCAAGGGTTCTTCTCTAGGATAGCAGCCTGATCTCTGCGGCTAAGGCACATCCTTACTGCGGCTAGGATCTCCCTTTAGGACTGCGGCTAGCTGTGAATAGAACCCTTCTTCCTCTACGGCTAGGAGCCTCCTTTAGGGCAGCGTAGGTGCTTCTCTTTGATGAGATAATTCTCCTCTAGGACAGCGTCCATAGGGCTGGCTTCATTGACTGTAATAGGGCAGCGTAGGTGCTTCTTAGAAGACCTTTTCCTTCTCCACGCCTAGGGCTCCTTATGGCAGCATTAATGCATCATTATGGCCAGCGTATATCTGTTATGTTAGGGCTTCTTTGTGGCCGAGATAAGGGCTGTCCTCCATGACAGCATAGAGCCTTCTAGGGCGTCTCCTTTGATAGTGTAGAGTCTTTCTCCATTAGGGCAGAGCATTGTCCCTTAGGATCTCTCCTCCTACTAAAACCCAAAGACAAGTAGAGAGGAAGAGATCCCAAGTGAGTGTGTCCAAATGACTTTCAAGGCACCTCTATTTATACTAACACATTGAGCACATGTGGGGTTTATTTGGTTGTTGGCCGACCTTGACGAATTGTCCCATAACACAAATAAATTCATATCTCCATGAATACTTATCGGAATTGGATGACCTTTAGATTAATCCTACACCTCTCGATGAGAGGGATCAAAGAAAAATATCAGCTGCAATTAATAAGATGTCCCACATGGGGTTTGGCCCTAGTTTCCAATTGTAACACTCCCTCTCAACTAGGGAGAACTCCATCCGCTGATCCATATGTCCGATTGTACTATCTCTGCCATCAGTGCCCTGCACTGCTTTGCTCTGCTGAACTATGCTCTGCTCTGCTGAACCATGAAGAAGACGAATTGATCGAGAATGTTTCATACCATTCTCTACTGACCCGAAGTCAGTTTTATTGATCCCAGATCAATATCACAAGAGAGTGTCTCAAACCACTCATACTGATCCCAGATCAATGGAGGTCATCCTAGCATAGGGAATACAGTAGATACAACAATGCGTCCATTGATAGTATTAATGTGGTCTCTAACCCCATTTCCTTGCTCATTGATCAGATGAGAGGTACTTCCATGAGTCCCAAACTGCATGGGTATGATGCCACAACAGAAGAACTAACCATCTTGTCCCTAAGTCGCCTCGGGGTATCACAAGGAAAGGTTGAGCCATTCACCCTATACACAGCGCACCATTAAGGGAGGGTGAGTCGCCCTATGGTCGTATGTTGCTCCAGTAAGTACCCCAAGCCCCCCGAGAGCTCCCAGAGCTCAATGCATGCAAGACCCTTATAAGGTCTCTCAACGAATCCAAGTCATTCGGGAAAGTCACAGATTTGACCTTTCCCCTGGGCTTTGACAAAATGTCTGCGATCTATACATCAGTCTCAATGCGATGGAGCCTCCTCACTCATCGACATACCATATCACAGATAAGGTAGTATCTAATGTCTATCTGCTGGAGCAATCATCGAATACGGGATTCCTCAACAATCGAATCCCCCCTTGTTGCCACAAAGGATCACAGTGGTATTCATCATGTGTACAAACAGCTCACTGAAGAGCTTTCACAACCAGGCAACTACATACGAGATCATTCTCGTAGCTATGTATTCGGTCTCAGCAGTGCTTATAACAACCGACTTCTGCTTCCTGCTCATCCATGATATCGAAGCAGAACCCAAGGAGAACCATCACTGAAAAGTGCTCTAGTGATCCTTCATACTGCCTGCCTAGTCAGCATTGGAATAATCATGCAGCTTCATATTTCCGGCAGTGTATCTCAATCCATGAGAGATTGTGCCCCGAAGATATCTCAGAAGATTCTTGGCACCAATCTAGTGAGGCTTAACCAAATATGAGCTCACCATGCTAACTGCAAAACATATATCGAAAGTTCACCAAGAACATTAATGTAAATGAGGTTATGAAACTCAGAGGCATTTCCCAAATCTGGTCCAACATCACAACGACATAACTTCTGAAAGTTAAGATCCTCGAGGTAGTCACGGGCTTGCAGTTTACCATTCCACATCCGGAATCCAACTCCCTCTTACTTCTGCAAGTGAGAGGGTCTGCACCTGTCAGAAATAGGTCATCCTCAGAAGGTGTCGGTATGAGAGGTCTATCATCCACAACCTTCAAACAATGGCTTGGATCGGCTTCACTCTTAGTGAATCTTAGCTTCATCTGACAGCTATCAATCCTCTCATATCAAACCCGAGGTATTTTGCTTCAAGCCATAGAGGGATTTCTTTCACCTGCACACATGAAATTCCCGATCATGAATCTCAAACCCCTCGGAAAGTTCCAAACCTGTCGACCTGCTACATGAGGGGAATGGTCCCCTTGTAGGATTTTCTTTCGATACATCTCACATGTACCTTGACGCTCCTTTTGAATTCAGGCATCCCTGTCACCATCTGACTCACATCGAGTAGGGCCCCATAAAGTAGACCTCCGGTGAGATGTGTCAACTGACATGGTCCCCAATGGACTTCTTGCAACTTGATACACCCCTGAACTCAAAAGTATAGAAAGTTCCATTTTCAAATACGTACCTTTCCATTGATGAATGCCACCCTGAAACCTTTGACTTCCATTGCCGAAATGGACACCAAGTTCTTCTTGCGATCAGGCACATAAAAGAGATTCTTGTCAATGAAACGATTTACCCTCATTTAATTGAGGGGCAACATTCCCTACACCCTTTCCGGGATAGGTTGCATCGACTCTAAGTATAATCCCAGGGTTGTTTCCACCTCTACCAAATTCGAGAGAGCACCCTTCTATTGAATGAGGTGCCTTGAAGCACTACAATCTATAAGCCAAATTCCCAAAGAATTTGAAGGAGAGGGCTAGTACAAGATAATGCTTCTTTATATTTTCCAAAACATTTGATTCTTCATACCTAGGGTTCCTTGCTTTCTCTGAAGAGTCGGTCATTTCCTTGATGACCTGCATTACCTGTCATTCCTCTGATCATTGAAGATGTCCCTGGAATGATTGTTATCATCATCATGTGATGTGTCTCTACCTTGGATACTCCTTCACATAATGGCCAAACTTATTACAACCAAGGCATCTGCCTTTCCTTCCACACTTAGATCCGGACTTCTCATTGAAGTGATCTTTAGGTAGGCCATAAGAAACTTCCATTGCGCCATTCCGATAATATTCTCTGCTTCGACTTCACCCTTGGTGAATTGAAGAGGGATGAGGAATCCATTGATCCTTTTGTCATTTCCCAACTGTCTACGGTGATTGCTCTTTCACTCTTGCTTGGGCTTTGTCTTCACCTCAGCTCTGATACCATGTTAATATTAGTTATGTTCTATGCTTAGAGCAATTTATTTCAATTTTCACAGTTAACTCAATATCTTTTCCAGATTAACAATCACATCAGCATTAAAGTAAACTGCAGATATAACATAAACATAAATTGCAGAAAACAAGCCAAGACAAGAGGACACAAGATGTGGCGCTAGCCAAGGACAAACCCCAATGTGGGGAAACCCTTGATCAATTCTTCTTATATGTTCTTCAATAATTCAGCAGAGAGAGAGAGAGATAGTACATTTACAACAGAGGTCAACACTTTGACTTATCTAGATAGATCATCTCTAAGAAGATGATACATGAGATCAGTTGAAGACATGCTGCTTCAACTGATTCTCCAAGGTGACTCCTTCACCTATCATTGTGCTGCATCTCGTCACAATGCTGGGCCCATCATCACAATGCTGGACCCCATGACCATATTCTACACTTCATACTGCTGTACCTTATGCTGCACTGTTGTCCCAGAGTTTAGCACAAGTGTACCTTGTGCCACTGCTGCACCATGCTGTCACCCATGTGCTTGCTGTACCATTGTTGCTTTGTGTACTTGCTGCACCAAGTACCATGCTGCTGTCTCTTACAGTCATGCTATCACTATGCTGCACCATTCATGTTGCACTTCATTATCACTATGAAGCTGACCTGATGAGGGCACTAATCTCAATGGATTAGTTCTTAATAAACCCTTGCTATGATGTTATGGCCTATGGCCTAGCACATAGCAATTCTGAAGTAAAATCAGCAACTCCAAGGAGCAGACTTCAACCCTTTCCTTTACAGTAAAACTGAGGTTTATCAAACAGTCCTTAGTACATGATTATACCAGCACCCTTCATCCCATAATCACCTACAGCAAACATGTATTAATGCTGTGATAATTACAGCCACCTTTGCTGTGAACATATCTCTTAATGAGTGCTTCTTTAGGACTAGTTCAGGCATAAGGGCCTCCATTAACAGCATTTTAGGGCTTCATCTGAACTATATATAACAGCAGATTAGTACCATTAATAGATGCGGATTAGGGCTCATTTTTAGGTCTCAGTAGAGCCTCCTATTGTTTGCGGATAGGGCTTCCTTGATAGCAGATATAAGGTGATGTACAGACCTGTGTTTAGGGCTCTTTTAGAGCTTGACTTAAGGGACCCTTTTAGGCTGTGCATTGCAGCTCCCATAGACAGAGTTTAGGGCAAGGGTTCTTCTCTAGGATAGCGGCCTGATCTCTGCGGCTAGGATCTCCCTTTAGGACTGCAGCTAGCTGTGAATAGAACCCTTCATCCTCTGCGACTAGGAGCCTCCTTTAGGGCAGCAATAGCATAGGTGCTTCTCTTTGATGAGATAATTCTCCTCTAGAACAGCATCCATAAGGCTGGCTTCATTGAATGTAATAGGGCAGCGTAGGTGCTTCTTAGAAGACCTTTTCCTTCTCCATATCTCGGGCTCTTTATGGCAGCGTTAGGGCATCATTATGGCCAGCGTATATCTGTTATGTTAGGGCTTCCTTGTGGCTGAGATAAGGGCTGTCCTTCATGACAGCATATGGCCTTCTAGGGCATCTCCTTTGATAGTGTAGAGTCTTTCTCCATTAGGACAGCATTGTCCCTTCGGATCTCTCCTCCTACTAAAACCCAAAGACAAGTAGAGAGGAAGAGATCCCAAATAAATGTGTCCAAATGACTTTCAAGGCACCTCTATTTATACTAAAACGTTGAGCACATGTGGAGTTTATTTGGTTGCTGGCCGACCTTGACGACTTGTCCCATAACACAAATAAATTCATATCTCCATGAATTCATATCAGCTACTATTAATAAGATGACCCACACGGAGTTTGGCCCTAGTTGCCAATTTTAACAATACCCCCATGAAGGAGGTTCCCCCTTATTTCTCACCAGTTTCAACCGATTAATATGAGCTGCAGCTAGCAAAGGGGAAAGATATTTGGCATGCTATTCTGTTTAGCAAGAAGACTCTAAAATTATCCAGATCAGTTTTTCTATGCTATGTTTACTCAAGACAGGATTTGCCAGGACCTGTTTCCTGATTGAACAGTCTACGAGAGAAATCTGGGGCTCATCCCAACAAAGCTCCCGTCACCAATGCAATTATACCATGTGCATTTTCTCGTCTGTTTTTGCACTTCTGAAATTATCACATGGTTTTGAATGGTTCATAACACACATCTATATATTTTTGAAAAGCCTAATAAATTCATAATGAACCACAGATGATAGCAGCATGCAAATTTCATGTTCTGATACCCATTTCTGTATCCACGCTTCCGGTGACACTATTACTAGTGATATCCATAAAATATGAAGCTAACCAATTAACCAAATGCTTGAAAATGAATATTGTTGCATCTAAAGCTTGAATAATTTTCCTGATTGTAAATTTCAACATTTTGAGGGTTCAGCTTTCAACCAAAACATAAAAGTGCAGTTTTCTGCATCTAAGCATGGACATTTTTGGTTGATAGTGAATGCAACTTTTGGAAAAAAACATAAACGAATGAACTAGAATTTGGAAAAGTTATTAAGTAACACCATCAGCGTTGAATAGATATTCAAACATAGCAAAACAGAGCTCAACTGCATATTCTCCTTGTGGGTTACACAAAGGTATCAGTAAGGGTAGAACTTTGTGGTGATATTCAGTACTGTAAAACCTAGATAAAATGAATTGAGTAATAATAAACACAAAACAAATCTTGCAACACAGAAATAACATGCATTGTTGCATGACTGCATAAAAACAATAATCTAACAAAAATGCTTTCATTTCTAAGTCCTGTCATGTGAATATTATTAGTACATGGAAGTCCAAGCAACTAAGCAGTAGTTGCTCAAAGTCTATATGCAATCTCCACTTTAACTTACACTTACTGATTAGCACTATGGCTTTGTAAATTTCAAGATCACATTTACCAGGAGATATTACTAGATACCGCAAGACCTGTGATAAATCAGGATGCTATATTTTTAAACAATGCCTATAATGTTCTTAACATGCTTGAAAGTCCAAAACAGATATGCATTTCACCCTCGAAATCATGTTGCAGGCAAACATTTGTGCAATACTTTAAATGCATTAAGCAAAGTATCCCAGAAGCTTTCTCATTATTATGCTCTTATAAACTGTCCCTAAAATGCAATGTCATATATGTTCACCACAGATACTAACATGCTAAGCATAGAAGTGGCAGAAAGCTTACTTGGCTTCACAATTAGGTCGACAAGAATGACAAATACGGCTGGCATAATTAGCCTTGTGCATGGCATCAACTACAACCAAATCGTATCCTGCACCATCACCCTGCAAAGAGACACCATAACAGAATAATTTAATGTCGAAGTAAAAGCACTTGAGATAATTTCAATTTTGAAAATTCTTTGTAACTCCAGACCACACTATGAAAACATGAGCAGTCCAAATCCTTGCCTTTGGTCTCTCCAAAAAGATATTATAGAACTCAGGCGCAGGGTCTTTACTGTTCTTCTGCAAAGACCTGATTCCATCCTGCTTCTCAAACCACCTCCAGGCAGGATAAACCTACAACAATGATGAATCATGACACTATTAGTCAGGTATTTTTATCAAATATATCATAAAAAGTAAAAACATTGGAAACAACCCAATACTAAGCATAAATAGGCATGACCCATTAATGATAATGTATGACAGAATAAGAACTGTTTTATAACGCTCCTCTGTTCCACTTTAAAATATGTGCATATTGCAAACACTGCTTCCTGTGAAGACACTAGGTAGTATCCTACTCCAGTAAAGTTTTTGTTAGATTGCAGAACTGGAGTTTGACCCACAGTGGTATCCATCATGTTGATTGAAAAAACCATTTTACTTTTTTCAGTTACCATAGGACGCTGTTCATGCATTATCTGTCCTAATACAGGGTATCATGTTGATAGACTCTTCACGAGACAGTCACAACCAGAAAATTCCTTAATTGAGAATACTGTGCTACTAGTACAAGTATTACTTATTGTAACTTGTGGAAATGAGTGTTGGCTGGTGTAACTCGTGCAAGTGAATATTGGCTAGCTAGATTCCTTAGCATGCTGCACCCCTTAGCAAATCAACATTACCAGAAAAGTGAACCATTGATTAATCTCTTCTGCAACTTGGCCATGAAGCTAGATAAATCCTTATCTTTCCCATATTCTCCATGAACTTTTATCTTCTACTCTAAGGTATAGAACAAAGCAATGTGTAATAGCAAACATTCCCATCTTCATAGAATATAGAAACAATTCTCCTAGATTGATTGTTGATTCAAGGCCTGCAAAAAGATCCAAGGTATGGGAGGCTAGCAAACCAAACTATTAAATGATATAAATGAGCGCTAATAAGCGAGTCTGCAGCAAACTCCCTACCACTAACTATTGCCCGACCCAAACCGATCCACTATTGCTGGATGCTTTCCCTCCCTCCCTCCCCTTCTATGCAAAGGAGTCAACTGGGATAGTTAGAGGAATAGATAAGCGATTCGAATGTCTGGTCCTGATAAATAGGAGCATAAGGAACACCAATATGAAAGCTTTGTGTTTGTCCTGGTTCATCATCAAGTTCCCTGACTATTATTAAGATAAAGGGGGAGAGAGACAATCGTCTTGTCATATCAGTCCTACTATTATGAATTCCAGCCCCCTAATATTAGAATACCGGTGGGGGAATAGCTCAGTTGGTCCAAAGTAGGTTCGATCTATCTCTATCTAAATAGTAAGGAAGCAAGGGAAGATAAAGTACACTATACCGGCCAAGCTGAGATCTCGTCCTGTTTTTCCCAGGTTCCTAAACACAAATAGACAGGTGCGCTCCCCCATTTCCAGTAGTTGCCACCATAAAAGCTGAGATTGGTTCCTCCATCCCAATGACGTAGCTAGCTCCTCCACCATTTAAGAGATGAAGTAATTCCCGCCCCGCCTTTTTTATGTGGAGATAGGTAAGGAAGAGATGTAGTTAAATGCTACTATATCAGAGAGAAAGAATGCATACATCGGATGAATGTGAGAGGGAAGAACGTGAGTGAAGTATCATGGAGATCGATACTGTCTGTGATTCCTTTCCTCCAGTATCCAAGCAGCGAACGATAGCTCCTTGGACTTGACAACTTATATACGTAATAGTTATTGGCAAGAAAGCATTGGTTGTTAGAGGAATGTTAGGAGATCTGACTGGGGAGGCCCAGAGCATCAGCACACTTGCCAATGATAACCACAAAAACACCAGTGTGTTTTTGGTAGCGGTGGGAGAGAGTGCTGCTCCTAGCTGGGTCCGGGGGGATAAATACAACCTACCAATCTCAGAATGCTCTCTAGGGTGTCCTGCCCATAGGGATGGATGTAAAGTAGCCTATCTAGCGTGCAGGTAGATATTGTAACACCAATGTATTATATTATCACTATTGATAGCTTTTGTGTGTAGATAAAATCTCCACTTGGACCTTTTGTTATTGTTGCTAAGCTAGTCTAAGTTCAGTCTAATCTTCCTAATGTAGGAGCTGAAAGCTAAGTGGTTCTATTGCTTCTTATAATATGATTAATCTAGTTGAAAGGATAAGTAAGATATTCAAGGGATATCCTTCTAATGAGTAAAGAGTCTTTTACTTTTCATTACTAGTTCTTAAGAATTCTATAAGAGGAGAGTGAATAAGATACATAGTCTAGTCCTGATAGAGTTATGTTAACCCCTGGATGAGTATATATTTCCCATCCATTAACCAGCCCATACGCAGCATATATTTCCCATCTTTTAACCAGCAGCTAAGATAGCTTCATCAAAGCCAGCAGCAGTTCCGTTCTTAGACCAATATCCAGCATAACTGCCATTGAAGCTTCTCCACCATCAGTAGCATCAGAAGAAAGGGCAGCAGGTGCATAAAAGGCAAAGGTAGAGGTAGATCCACCAGCAGCACAAATAGCAGTTGACTAAGTGGATCCAGCAGAAGTAGACATTGTACTAGGCTGTGCACCAGTTCAAACTTCAAACTTCAGATATCATTGTTGAAGCAGTCAACTCTGGATTCTGAAAGTTTAGGTGGGTATGGGGCAATAAGTTGAACCAGTACGAGCATCAGTACTAGCAGTAGCAGGTACAGTTAGATATAATGACCCTGATGGATATCTAGCAGCAGATCCATACCCATATCCAGCACCATCATGATTGAATTGATTTCTATATGTAATTAATGATGCTCAATGACTTGAGAAGCAAGCAGATTCTTTATTAACTGAATGGCTAGCGAATCATGAGATATTTACGTATATAACAGAACACAAAGCATGCCTACCTGATCATGATCTCCTCTATAGATAGATAGAGATAAGAGATAAGATATATCAATCAGGTCAAAAGTATAAGTAAAGTCATGGTGCTGTTAGTAATAAAGTATAGGAAAGGTAGGTTTCTTGGTTCAACCCTATTGGTAAGATATAATAGTTAGATATGTGTATTCTATATAATAAAGGATATGATAACTATGATGACAACACAGATCTAAGCAGCTATTACTCTTATTACTTGTGTTTATAGCTGTATCTTCCTAACCAATACATGATATCAGTTCTATTCCCATTCAGTAAGCTTGATACAGATAAATAAGCATGATACAGAAGCTTAACCCTATTACAGCTAGTTACCTGTCACTATGAATGCCATTGATTAACTTATACAACATACAGGATAAGGTAACAGTAATGTAAACAAATATGATAGCTTAACCAAGTGATTTGATTCATGTAATTAGATTTGGTACATGATAAGAGATAATACAGGAGCTATATCCATTGATTTTATTATATAATAATCGTGACAAGAAACAGGCAGCAAGCAGCACATACCTTAATTACACATACATTATGGATTCACTTGATATAGTAGTGTAATCAATCTCATAACTATGAACAAGGAGGTATAACAAGAGATGTCATAGATGGAACCATATTCTATATGAATACAGTAACAACACGTACCAGTAACATTGGAGTCCACTCGATTGAATGCCATTGATTCCATCATACCAGTGGTATTCATTATGTAAAATACCACCATTGATTCACTAGTTAGTATGGTTTATGTTACCCTGTTACCATTGACCTGTTGCTAGTAGTGATTTACATATGAGAGATGTGCTCGAACACAGGAAAGAAAGTAACATGAAACAACAGCAATGGTCTAAGAAATGGGAATAGCACTAATATAATGCTCAACAGACTAATCAAGTATGGATATCACATTACTCACCACTCTTTATCCCGAATCAATAGAGATCATAGGTAAGACGTGTGGGTATAGAAGCTGTGTTTGAATCAACCAAGCTCATATATTTGCCTTATTTGCATGATATCACAACCTCTAAGCTCATTGATGTAACAAGCCGATGTGTTTTATAGCTCAATGGGTACAGCCTACAGGTATGCCTAACACTCACTATGCTTATCTCCATAATGAAGCTGAATAACAACCTTATCAAGCTCTAAGCCAATATGGAAACATGGAAGATCAAAGGGTAACAGCTCTGTATTCACTATTATAGCTTACCTATCACATGTATCAACACAGCTGGATATAGGATAGATGGATATGCTTTCATTACAGTAACTGCTTAGTTCTACTTGTGTAATGACCCCTGAGATTACACTTGAGTATAGTGTAGGTCAAATTATAGAGAATACGTAACACTTGTTACAAATGAGTACAGCTTACTGATCTCACTAGAGCTGATGTTCTATTAGTATGATTACCATTAAAGGTGGTGTTTAAATTACAGAATACAGGAAACACAGTATATGCTGAATAACAACCTTATCAAGCTCTAAGCCAATATGGAAACATGGAAGATCAAAGGGTCACAGCTCTGTATTCACTATTATAGCTTACCTTTCACATGCATCAATACAGCTGGATATAGGATAGATGGATATGCTTTCATTACAGTAACTGCTTAGTTCTACTTGTGTAATGACCCCTGAGATTACACTTGAGAGTATAATATAGGTTAAATTATAGAGAATACGTAACACTTGTTACAAATGAGTACAGCTTATTGATCTGACTAGAGCTGATGTTCTATTACTATGATTACCATTAAAGGTGGTGTTTAAATTAAAATTACAGAATACAGGAAACACAGTATATGCTGAATAACAACCTTATCAAGCTCTAAGCCAATATGGAAACATGGAAGATCAAAGGGTAACAGCTCTGTATTCACTATTATAGCTTACCTTTCACATGTATCAATACAGCTGGATATAGGATAGATGGATATGCTTTCATTACAGTAACTGCTTAGTTCTACTTGTGTAATAGTATAGGTTAAATTATAGAGAATACGTAACACTTGTTACAAATGAGTACAGCTTACTGATCTCACTAGAGCTGATGTTCTATTAGTATGATTACCATTAAAGGTGGTGTTCAAATAACAGAATACAGGAAACACAGTATATGATTACATTGAGCTATAAGCATAGATACATAGATATGAGTAATTAAGGTTGTTCATTAGTTATGGTAAGATAGAGGACCGTACTTGATTAATCATTACTAGCATACAGCTTCAGGTCAATATGAATTACAACTAGTATCTATTATGGAAAGATAGAGGATCCAGCTTATGATGAGCTTCAACAGTTATTACTAGTTACTCAATAGAAGCAGGTCAGTATAATAACATACGGGAATTATAGCATGTTCATTCATTATGCTTATATAGTAACATAGAGTTATGAGTACCTTACTATCCTTAGTAGAAGCATGTATGCATATTCAATATGTAAGCTTAGATACATGAATCATGAATACTTAGGGAAATGCTTATGTGATGCAGAGTAACCCAATACGTGTTTTTCACTAATTACAAGCAGGTTATGACATATCAGTTATTATGGACATGAAAGAGGTGTAAGTAAAACAAACAGCTGAATACTTTACACAAGGTATGTTACAGCATTTGACAAAATTAACACATCTATACATTTTGAACAAGCTAGCTAAGCATAGTGATTACCCTTTGTTCTATATAACTAAGCATGGGTTAGAGATTATCATTACTTTACATGATAGGCTCATGTGTTAGTAATACCATGGTAATGACAGTACCTATGTTCTTGATAAGGTGTTGATGCTAAAGCCTTAGATTTACACTGTAATACCTGTATCGCTCATATGTTAAGCATGTGTACTTACCTATTCTAAACAGGATCTGTAAGCATAAATAAGTCATTCCATATTAGAGATAATATAAGATTACTCATTAGGTAGAATATGGTGCTCTATTCAAAGTTGTTACTAGCTTATGACCCTGTATTAGTCTAATGGGTTTGGTTCATAGATCTTTACCATTAGTACACAACATAGCTGGAATAATGAAGTTGAATCAATTAGGCCAGTAAGCTTTACCTTGTTGAAACTTATGACTTCATGTGTTAGTAATACTATGGTAATTACAGCACCTATGTTCTTGATGAGGTGTTGATGCTAAAGCCTTAGATTTACACTGTAATACCTATATAGCTCATATGTTAAGCATGTGTACTTACCTATATTGAACAGGATCTGTAAGCATAAGTAAGTCATTCCATATTAGAGATAATATAAGCTTATTCATTAGATAAAATATGGTGCTCTATTCAAAGCTATTACTAGCTTATGACCCTGTATTAGACTAATGGGTTTGGCTCATAGATCTTTACCATCAGTGCACAACATAGCTGGAATAATGAAGTTGAATCAATTAGGCAAGTAAGCTTAACCTTGTTGAAACTTATGACTAGAGATTGGTGTATTCAATGGGTTTAGTTCAGCATACTTATACATATTATACTCATGAGCAAGAGGTTTCATGTCCTTGTTGCTTAGACATTTGAATTAGGTTAAGGTTATCGTATTTACCGTAATCACTCTTATTTAACCATACTGTTCTCGTAAGCTATAGCGATACTAGTATGTTCCAAACTCATTGCTCATATAAAACACGTATTCTCCATATAGAGATTATATCATTACATATCGATACTAATTCATTGTGATGATTGCACACACTGTTTACATGAACTGTATTGCTAGCTGCTTGTATTTGCATAATGATTCAGTACCACTAATCACCACTTCTATGATATTGATTGCTATGAAGTTTGAACTAGTGTTTACAGGATACACTATTTTGACCTATGAACCTTTTTTTGTTACATAGAATGTGTGCTAGTTGTGCCTATGATATTGGAACTAATATTCCCTATTACTGATCTGACAGTATTGTATTTACATAATATGTCTGGACTCCAATGTGTAACGTATCCAGTTCTATGCTATCATTTATTCTCATAGTCAACACGATATCTAAGACTGAGACTCAGTCATTGTCGTATATATTAGTACTATTCTGTGTAAATGAATGGGATTACTAGTCTATCTATACCATGTTTGTTCACTAGTTCCTAGGGATTCACCAATGACAGTAAACTAAAATAAGGAGAAGCATATGGCATACTAGTAGTACAAACATATATGGGAAACATACTAGTCAATGTAATGATAATTGCTAAGCTTTTAATAGCGTTGAACATAGTAGTATCACACAAGTCATTAGCTTAATGAACATGCTTACTATAGCTATAGTGTACAGAGAATGACAACATATGGGAACAGTTCTATCCTATGCTTATGTTAAAATTTAGTTTACATAACTCTTATACCATCCTTTATACGAAAAAGTAATGCTTATCCTGTATGTATAATCAATGCTATTACTTTAACTTGTTACAGCTGATGATCAGTGTGTCCTATGTTATGAATTGAACCATGACTAATCTGAGCTTTTTGTCCTATGTTATGATAAGCTAAGCTTAATGTATCTATCATATCATATAGAAGTAATGCACTTGTATAATCTGTGTCATACTCATTACAGCTCCAACTAAGCAGCTTAGATATGATTAGGGTAATATACAGTATCCGTAATTATTACTCAATCTACTATGTTCCCCTATTCAACTAGTAATCCAATAGCGTTATGTTAATCACAACCATTGCTCTTTGTCGAACCATGTTGATTTCCTATAAGCTATAGGGTAAGTAACTACCTAATCACCAAACTAATCTGTAACCCTTGTTCAAACCTATGCTTTGAACTCATATGATATGAGTTATAAGTAAACACCAAATATGGAGAGCAAATGATTGCCATTATATTGATAACAGTGAGATGAAACTAAACTTATATCACGCTTTCACCCTTGTTATGTACTAGTTAAAGTGATAAAACACACTTGTTCTTTAAGCAGTTATGTAAGCTTATTCCTGTAACTAATAGTGATAGTATATCAAATACTGGTACCATACTAACTAATATGGAAATCATAGTACTGCTTTACATGAGTATGGATATCATAAGCTTTAAGTGATCCTAATTATAACACCATGGAGAGATATGTACATATGCATAGCAATCAATACTGTAATCATTACTAGAAGAGTTAGTGATATCAGCTTACATGATTTGGTACACAGTAATTACCATAATTAATCACATACCTACTTGGGTGAGACGAGCTATATAGTATATACTCTTACAGTATAGGCCCTATTGCCAGCACTTCACCAATTTTCAAGTAAAAATTTTGATATTCTTCAAAATAAAAACATTCCAACATTTCTGAGTCAACCAACCTTTCAACCAATCCCTAAACAGTATCTGCTCTTTTTTTAAAGAGGATTAAGAAAATTAAAAAATACTAAACGAATAAACCAAAAAAAAAAAAAGAATAAAACATCCACATACGTACAGCATGACCATATATTCAATCAAATCCTCCAATTAAAAAATATGTGCAAATGGTTAAATTTCCACTTTGAGAATTCGAACCTTGAACTATAAACACTAACAAAACATTCCATTGTCTTGTGTGTGATACTGGCACCTGGATTTGAAAGCATGGATTTTGTAATGAAAACTTGGCTTTAGGGAGCTTAAAAGAATTCTGCTAAGTTTATAGTTCAAGGAAAGTTTTAACTTTTTATGAATAAGTAATATGAAACACTAACAAAACATTCCATTGTCTTGTGTGTGATACTGCCACCTGGATTTCAAAGCATGGATTTTGTAATGAAAACTTGGCTTTAGGGAGCTTAAAAGAAAAGCAACGAGTATTAAAAAAAATATTGCCATGTAGAAAATAAGCAACATTTAGTATCTCTTGCTATATTTACTTCAGCAATTTCAAGCATTAAAAACAAATATCACTTCAACCACAAACCACACTTCCGTGATCACCATAAGACATACCTCACCCAAGAACTCAACTACAAAGTCATCTTTCTCAAAGCCGCACTCTTTGTTGCAAACAACTCCAAGCCCCTGACAAAGGAAATAAACATCAATCACTACTTTATATTGAATGAAACTGAGGTGGATACTTTTATATAAGCTTCAAGGACTTATTTCAGACCTTCCTATAAGCAACATATTTATCAGCGGGCTGACGGCTCTGCAAGGCCTTTAAAAGACCTTGAAAAAATGTGCGCATACGACTATCACAAGCTTTTTCAGCATCTTCTATCATCCTTTCAACAACATTTTGCAGAGGATACTCCATAGGAGTATTTCCAGTGCCTGTAAAATCCCTAACTTTTTCATTTAGAGCCCGAAGAAGTACCTGCAAAGTTTCTCCCATTTAGCTCCAATGATAAAAATTTGAGTATAGAGGCAACATCAAAAAGCATAACAATTTCACATACCTCTTCAATTATGGCATGCTGCTCTTGCAGGGAGAGGTCTGACCCTTTTGGCATGGTGTCTAATAGAAGATTATGCGTATATGGATCAATGCCATAAACTTCCTGCTCTAAAACCTCATCTCCAAGTCGTTTTCTAGGTCTGTACTCTTTTAATTCTGGAATTTCAAGATGTGCAGGGTCAATTTCTCTCCTGTCTTTTGCTGCAGCCAGCTTTTTCTCATAATCCTTAGGTAAACAAACCTTCATTTTTCGGCTTACTTCATCCTCATCTGCCACTACAACATACTCTTCAATCACCTCATATTTTCGGGTAACTGGAGGAACCAGACTTGCACTTGTCATTCTAGCCCCCCACTCACGAACACCAGACTGAGTGTCCAGCCTGAGCCCATCACCTTCCGTTGCATATTTTTGCTCACCAAAGTATCCATCTTCACCTTCAACTCCAAATTTCATATCCAGATCAGAGTCATCCATATCATTGTTATCATCTTCTTTCTCTTGAAATTCCTCCTCCAGGAAGCCTGAACTCTCTGATGTTTCAGTCTCTGAATCCGACCAGCACCTTTTCTTGTTTTTTGAAATTCTCCTGCTTTCACGGTCTGACACATCCCCCTCAATCGAAACACTACAATCACTATAAGACATGCCTCTCCTCCTCTTGGTTCTATTCGTCCTTGAGCCTATGGTCCTCGTAAGTCTCTTTTTTACATTTAAACTCGACGAATATAAGGCACCCTGAGATTTATCCTTTCCTGGTCTCAAGATCTCTTTTGCATGTGCTGACTTCTGACGGTGTGTGTCCACAAAAGTTAACTTTTCAAACTTCTTTTCTAGGCTGGAGATGTAACGATGAGCTGTTTTGAATATTTCCTCTGCTGCAAGATGTGCTGGACTATCTCTCTTGTGTTCCCTATTGAGAGGGAGCGATAACACAATAAACAATAGAATTGTTAATAATCAATATTTTTAACCAGAAACATTTCACCTTCCAGCACAGTAGTAAAATAAATTTCCTACAAAAAATAAATAATCAGATGTAAAACAAATGAAATTTATTCATACTGGAATGCTTTTCTGCAGAAGAGGAAAACATCATCCTGAAAGGACTTTAAACCCGCCCGAATATCTCCAGAATAACTCCCACCTTTGATTTTGTCCTCAATCTCTGCTGCCTGCAGACTCAAGAATGTAAAACTCAACAAAAGAGCTACTCAAAAGAGACTCTTCCAAACTAATAGAGGTAAAGATGAAAGGAATATACCTCATGCAAAAAGAAATTCTTCGTATTGACACCCATTATTTCCTTCAGTGTAGTAGTGAGATGCTTCTCAATGCTCTTATCCAATCCCCCATGATATCCAGCAGAAGACTTCGTAGAAGCCTCTCCCCTCAAACTACCATCCTCAACATGGCATTTAGCAGACCTCCCACTACTAGATAGTTTGATGCGTTTAGGATAATGGGAACGCTGGTGGATAGCACTTACAGTGGCTTTACTCTCTACTTGAAAATCATCCACGTCCATGGGCTCTCCTTGATCAGTGTCGTGTGGAGGAGGCATAAATATATCTCTTCCTGCAGAATCATCTGACATATGAATATCCAGAGTCCTAGAAGACTTACTTGTTCCATAAACTTTGTCATTTATTTGTTTAAGGCTTTTAACTTTGCAGTGTGTCTCTTCACTTGGATCCCCGCTGCTGGTAGGACCAGAATCTGATATGGATAAACCTGCAACTAAGAGGAATAACATTAAAAATCTGAAGAAAAAAGGAACAGCAAGCAAGATGTATGAGAAATGTTTCAGAAAAAGAAACAAACAAAGGTGTACCTGAACGTGAAATGATGTGACTGATGCCAGGTTGACCTGTAATTGTGTTACTAGGAATTTCACCCAGCTTCACTTCTGAGGTCTGTAGGTCAACAGGTTTATCCACGTGTTTTGACATGACAGCATTATCTGCTGTGGAAGTAAGTGGTGCCAGTAAAAGGCTGGAAATTCGTGTGTCCATGGAGTTCTTTGATTGCTTAGGGGCCATCCAAGTATCCAACCCCTCCCCTATAGCTGCTGAAAAATCCCTACTCTTATAAAATTTCATAACATGTTCATGTAACTTCCCTCTTGCATATGCCACAAACTGAGGATACAATGTATGGAAACAATTATCAGCCTGGCTTGTTGAACAATCCTCAAGCTTAGACTGCTCTGAAATCCTACAAACAGGATTAGCGGTGCCAGGAGGTTGGAACGAGGAATCAACAGGTAAAATTTCCTTTGAATGAAGAGTTGCAAATATGTCATGTGAAACTGGAACCCAAGTATTATCAGTCTTCCTGTATACACTGCTACCTTTATGTAGGATGCCTTCAGAAACGAGCATCTGAAGCTCTGTGAATGTTAATGGACCCTTTTCATGGCCAGCACCGTCACGATAATACCACTCTCCCATATGTATTTTGAGATCATTTACAGTTCTCACATGTCCTGAAGAAATTCCTTGATTTGACTTAGCTGCTTCAGCTTCAGGCATAGGAGGCATGCCTGGCTTATGAACCTTAGAAGGTGACACATTAATTTCCTCCACAAGATGCTCACATGTATTGCCAATTTCATGTTGATGTAATGGCTTATCTGCAACCTGTTCAAACTTCACAATAGTGTGTCCCGTATAGTGGCTGTTAGTGCATAGCTCCCAAGCTGAAGGGCCAGATTCTTTAAAAACTGTTGAATTGTTCTTCAGTACAGATTTCATTTCAAACTGAGATGACAATGCAGCTTTGCAGACATTCGAGCCTTTTGCTGCTGCAGACATCTGTGAATTTGATTTGTTTCCTATGATACTCTTACTCAAATCCCCATTGTTTGGTTTTGTTGTTTTCAACCCATCATAGCCACAAATAGTGACAGCAGATCCCCTTGGTGTTGAAATCTGAGTAATTGGAGTAGAAACTTGTGACTTTGGTGTAGAGGCGTGTGCTTTTGGTGTTGCACTTGATGCCTGACCTGCCTGCATGTGGACATCGAGAGAATTATCCATCCTATGTATGGGATCACTTCTCTCTTCTTGCCAGCGATAAGCCCAAGCAGGCAGTTCTAGCCACCTAAGTTGTGTTGCATAAGAAGGAGCTTCTCTACGTGGATCCAATAGTCCAGACTTCCAAATGTCACAGAGTAGAACCCCATCATTGAGAACCACTTTTTTCCTCAAAGGCCTGTCACAGCCAACTACATTTTGAGTCCGTGGAAAGTTTTCCACTTCACCTATCCGCTTCCAATCACCGCCTTTAGATGGCCATCTGCCAGAAGCTTGAGAGGATCCTTCGTTGCCAAGGAATGTACCCATAGTAGTAGAAACATCCTTGCCATAATCAAACTCCTTGTCCATTGTTACTCCTGATGTAGTTGCCATCTTAGACACATTACACGCATTTATGAACCCCCCTCCCAGCTCTGCATCTCTCCAATGATTGCAGTACTCACCATATCCATCTCTAAGCCCTGGAGACCCTGCACATATTGTCACATATTCAACTTCTTCACCAAGTGCCATTTCATTGCTTGAACAATAAACTCTTACAAATCTCTTTAAGCCTCGTGCAAGGGCCACTCTACCATCAAAAGCTCACAAAATTGCCAAGAACATGCAGAATGGTTAGAATAAATAAAGAACAACAAAATGAAAAAGCAATGCATGAACTGCACCTTCCCATTCTGCTCTGTGTTCCCTGTCACAATTTACATGTCGAGCTGCATGGCATAGAGCTTCTGCAAGAAGAAACGTGTGTAGGTTTGTAACATAAAAAATGTTTCAAAAAGCTGACAAATGAAATCCCAGTGAATTGGAGAGAAATGAGAAAGAAATCAACCTGTTACAAAAAGTCAACTAAAAGCAGCATCGCAGCTAACAAATTTCCGAATATTAATCTACAAATACTGGGGTTTATGAAATCCTACTCTGTTCTGCCCATGAAAGAGAGAAACAGATGGAGCAATACCTGAAACAATCTCATTCTCTCTGCCTGGAATCAGACGGAATCCTTGCATAAGTTTTTCTACTCTTTCTTCAATGTGAAAATCTTCAACCCTGTCGTTATCAAAATCATCCTGCTGGACAAAAACTGTGCTATCCCGCTTTTCCATACCCTGCACATTTCTACAAGACTTTGCTGCCACCCCAGGTTTATTCATTGAAGTTTCATCAAACTCCCTAATCTGAGACTGTAAGAAGCCCCTGGGAGTAGGTAGTGATAGATTACCAAAGGGCATAGGAGACGCAGCATGCTCTACAGTTACCCATTCATTGGTTCCCTCTCGCTTGATCAAGTGATCAGATTGAAGCAGTCCATCTTCAACTAGTCTTTTCAAGTCCCCAAGTTTTGAGGGCCCTTGTTCAAATCCCAAATGATCAAGATAGAACCACCCACGGCACCTTGGTTCTTCAAAGTTGCAAATTTCTTCTGGTAAAGCATTTTGTTCACTAAAGTGAGCACTGTTGCTATCCTTTTGCAATTCATTTGAAAACCTTTCGGACTGTTCTGATGCAAGAGTTTGGGAAGGTGATACACCCGGTTGAGCTTCCACGTCCTTGGACCTTGAGACCTTTGTGATGCTAGAAAAAGATGACCTGCTATGACCCCCAGAGTGACTCGTAACACGTCCCTTACAATCCTCAGAAAGGTGGTCACTCCGACCAGTCTGAGATTGTCTATAGTTTGAATGCCGGCGATTCTCTCTCCATCCAACATCCCTATGATATCGCCTATCTTCACGGGTGTGACTGGAGTGGCTGGTGTGTCTGCTGTGGCATTTTTCTCCACCACTCTTCCTGAATCCATTCCTCTCCTCGTGGGACCATCTGCGATCGTGAGAACTTCTTTCAGGATAGCCTCTGTCCACACTCCCGGACCTCCGTGAAAACCTGTCATGACTCCTAGAAGATGATAATTCAGAATGTCGTGAATAACTACCATAGTAAGTTCTGGAAGACTTATGATGAACCGAATGCCTATCAACTGATACTCTGGGCAAAGTAGATTCGAAATGCCCCGAGCGTGAATGTACCTCATCCAAAATCCTCCTGCTCTTCGAACCACCTCGTGCATCCAACCTATCACTCTGATTCACAGGATGTTCTTTTGCAGCATTCTTAAATGCTGCCATTCCCGGTTCATCCTCTTGCACACTGCCACTGACATGCCCCTCATCTCCACCCCCATGCTTATACAATCCTAGTCCTACTCCTAATTCATTTTCATCGATCCTCGAATTCCCTGCATTATCTTCAACAACATCCCACCTCGAGGATTTCTTCGGCCTATCTACATGCTCAACAGCATTAGTACAAGTAGTAACAATAACACTAGCACTAGTATCTCGTGCCTCAGATAATTCTTCTGCACTACTCCCTTCCTTGACACTCTGTGAGTTGCTAATATTCCTGTTAGTTTCTTGAAGCTCCTGTTCCGAGAACTTTGCAGAATTTGACTTTATGTCGAATCCGTGAATGTTACTGATAGTATTGTTCCCACAAAAGGACTCGGATTTGGAAAAATGTTCCATAACATGCAGTGACGCCATAACATGCAGTGACGCCACGCATGCAACTCCTCCATCTCCCATGGGTTATCATAAATTCCTCTTTATAGAGGAAAAGTAAGAGAAACAAAATCAACCCACTTCTGGACTGTCGATGCTCATCATGAATCCTTTACCTGTCACAGGAAATAATATCTTTTACCTGTCACATGAAATAAGTTTAAATATCAAAGCAACTTGGAGAAGGGGAAAAACACTACAAAGTAGAATGATATAAAGGGTTGACATTACAAAGAAAAGTAAAGAGACAGGTCTGCAGCAAACTAATAAATCCGGGGGCAACTATCCACTTATAACGGAAATTACAACAGAACATGAAATTAAAACCATAATTTTATCTAAAACTGCAAAAGCGGTGCCAAATACAGCGCTGCTACCAGCGGCAAAACCTAATTCGAACAATCAATCAAAAAAAAGAAACCTTGCATCACAATATTTTAGAGATACAAATATTGACAGCATTCTGAACCCTACCTAGCCAAATAAACGCACAGAACGAAGGATTCTTATAAAAATCAGCAAATTCCCCACGAAAAAAAGATCAGAAATCTCTAGGCCGAAATCCAGGTAAATTCAACAAAGACGCTCTAAAATTATTTCAATTCCAGTTGCGGGTTCGATTCTTACCTGAAAAGAAAACCTAAACCCAAATATCAAAATCCCCAATGGCGTCAAGGGACGAAGTGATCCGTGTTTCCAAACGGTAAAACCTCAGAGCAACGGCGCGCCCTTTTCCCACTATCTTCTCGTCCCGCTGAAAGGGTGTGCAACACATACAATCGACAAAAGGGCTAAAGATCGAGGGAGCCTGAAAAGAAATGAAAGCCCTGGAAACGACACCACTTTAAAGCCTGGTTCAAACCGCGGTTACCAGACCGGGGTGAGTTGAGAACTGACCGTGAGTTGAGGTCCTTTGATGTTTATGTAGGAAAATATGTCAGTGTGACGCATAGATAAACATTTTAATTATCCATTTTAAATCAAAAATTTTACTTCACAAATTTGGGAAAAAAAAACAAAAGTGGAAAAAAGAAAACAAAAATTGGAAAGACAAATTTTAAGATATGTATTGACAATTAATATTTGAAAAATGTTTTTTAAATAAAATATTTTAATGTTAATTAAATATATGAAAAATATAGACACAAATAATTGAAAGTAATAAAAAAATTAAAAGATTTTAACATATAAAAGGTGTAATTCTTTACTTATTTAATATGGAATTCACAGAGTTAAGATGGTGTGTAATTTTTTTTGTGCTTAACAAGGTGTTGATACGTGCTATTTTAGATTCTGGGTCTTTGAGAAAAAATTTACATCTCTAAAGATTTTATCCATGTTAATACATGACAAATTCAAAATTTAAAATCCAAGAAGGACACTTACTCTAATTTTATGTATGACAATAATAACTTGGAGGAAGTGTATTCTTACAAGTACCTAGGAATTGATATTCATCACAAGCTCAACTAGACCCATAACATTGAGAAAAGGATTAATGGGGGTGGAAAGCTTATTTTGGTATTGAAAATAATTGTAAAACAGCAAATCTTGCAATGTGAGACAAAAAGAAGTTCCTCTTTGAAACTTCAGTCACTCCTGTTATCTTATATGGCTATGAGGTTTGGGGTTGCAGCATCTCCAGAGAATCATGGAGAAAGATTGAGCAAATCCAGAAGCATTTTATAACTTATAACCTAAAAAATAAAAATAATACACCATATCCTATTCTCCTTATAGAAGCAGGTCTTTCCCCTATTGAGAGCCTAGCTATGATTAGGTTTCTGTTGTACAAGCACCAACTCAATAACATAGACGGTCATAGACTTCCTAAGCTAGCTTTAAATTCCAGCCAAAACCCCCACCTAAGGCTTAATTAGGGGTGGCATAAAGACACAAGAGCCTGATTAAACTATTGGGAGATCAACAAGAATGATGCATTGCAAAACATAAATAACATTGAATATATTGTTACTTCTAAGTTCAAAGGAAAAATGTGGTGTGAGAAAGATTTAGCAACTAAAAGAAAATTAAGTTATTATAAGAAGGTCATCAACCCCACCCTAAAAGATCAAAAGTATCTCTCTATTTTAACTCGCTCAAAGAAGAAAATTAATATAGCAAAGATTAGAACGAATTCTCATGAGCTCCATAGTGAAACAGGTCATTGGGCAGTGCCTAAAACACCATGGATGGAAAGGATCTGCCATATATGTGAGAATAGGAACATCGAGGATGAAAATCACTTCCTCATAGAGTGTCCCGCGTACAATCACATTAGATCTCAGTTTCACAATCTTTGTTACAATACTGACCTTCCTAACCTTTTACAATGTCAAAATTATAGTGAGCTCGGGAGGCTTCTCTCCAAGCTTTCTAAGCATCGGAATAAAATCTTAAATCAAAATAAATAATTTGTCTCTTTAGGTCCGATAGACAATTTTTGGTCTCAGTAGACGTTAACCATCATCATCATCATCATTAAAAAAAAAATTAAGCTAGCGTATAAAATTATAATAACAAAATATTACATCATTAAACTATTATAAATTTATACTTAAATCTATTTTAAATATAGAATATCAAATGTTGAGTGATCAATCCATGGAAATTATTCTTTCTTCAAATTTTTACTCTCTTAAAAATATTCAATTATAAAGATTTGATACTTTTTACCCTTAATAGTCTATACTTAAAATAGATTTACATTGATGTTAACTTACTTATTTATGTGTGAATAATAAAATTAGTGAAATGAATCACATGGTATTGCATTTCATTTTTAGAGTTTATAATGAAAGTATGAGTGAAATGCATCACATGATATTGCTTGTCACTTCTAAAAAAATTTAGTGGCAAGTAAGACTTCTTTGAAAAGTCACCCATCTTAATACAACTATGGCTAAGTGTGCTTAGTCTAAGTGTGCTTAGTTGTAAAGCTTTTCCCATGGAAACCGTGTGCTTAGTTGTAAAGCTTTTTCCATGGAAACCGTGTGCTTAGTTGTAAATATTTTCCCATGGAAACCCTACTTTGCTTGCTACATCATTTGCAAAACATTATGAATAAGTATTTTGCATTATGAACTATTCATTGAATTAAATGATGCTTGGAAATATATTGAAATTAGCAAACTAAATGGCATATCATCCATTGTCACCCTTCAAAGCTTACAACTAATAACCAAGATTTCTCAAGAAGGTTGTCCATGCTAGTATGAGGTTGGCACAAGTGCACATAAGCATGGTTTTTTTCATAGTTAAACTCATTTGGCTTGTTATCTAGTTTAGAAAAACCTTAACAAGTATCATTCTTTATAAATAAATCATTCATTAGATACTATGAAATGAAATGAAATAATATGTTAAGGTCCATGAGACTAAAAATAGTCTATGAAACCATTAGTTCCCTGTTTTTCGCTTTTTGCAATTCAATCATTTTCTTATTCAAATTGATGATGCGCTGGCCAACCTTCCAACAATCTCCTCACTAAAAAGACAATGCCAAGGCTAACATGTTCTCATAACTTTCATAACTTTCTGTCTTTGAATATAAAAACAAACAAACAAAAAAAACCTCCAAATTCATATAAATTAAAATTATTTTAATCATAAATAATTGAAATTCATATAAATTAAAAATATTGTAATCATAAATAATTCAAATTCATATAAATTAAAAGTATTTTAATCATAAATAATGCTCATTATATCATCTAGGTTAATCTATTTTCTTAAGTCAAGTTATTTCAATCATGTCTCTCCACTTATTCATTTTCCAACCTCAAATTATGTGAAGCGTGCCTTTTCTTCACCATTTTTCTTAATGATCTATGTATTAGTGTTTAGTTTACCCTTAAATATGTGAGATAAGGTTATTTACCAAAAAAAAAATAGAATTTAGGTTTTTCTCTAAATTGTTATTTAAAATAGGGTTTAAAATATAGGTTTTTTAATATTTATATCAGAGATTTAAAATATGAGGTTTTTTAATATTTATATCTAACTTTTGATGATGGATCTCGATTTGAGGTCTTAAATATTAGCAAAATATAATGGATGCACATATGGTATATCCAAAAATCTTTTCAACAACTTTTTCGTTAATATTTTTATTAAATAAATTGTTATTATCAATATGGAATTTTTATTTTGAAAAAAAAACATATATATAATATTTCTAGATATAATATATAATATATTTATAATTAGAAATTTAAATATATATATATATATATTGAAATAGTAAATAAAATGCAAATTAACAGCGTTGACAATTGAAACGCGACACATTTAAATTGTATGAGTTCCAATGACTAAACGTGCTTGTAGGTACTTACAATGTCAAGTTAAGAAGTTTTCATGTTTTGATATATGAATTGGATTGTGGTTAAAAGAATATCTAGGTGTGTTCCTCCTTTTTCCTAAGTAAGGGTTTTTCTTTTCCTTTTTTTAATTATATTATATGGTGGTAGTATTGATTTTTTTTAAAGTTAGATTCAAATTTTAAATGGTGGATATGTGTCTTTATAATTAAATAGATTTATTATTTTTTATATATTAGTTTTTTTTTTAATTATGTGATATTATTATATTAAATTTTTTAATAATATTAATTTAATAATGGTAGGTAGGTTAATTGGATTTAGTTTAAATAGTTAGGAAGAATGATCGTTATCTTTATCATGTAAGTTTAATTTTTGAACATTTCAAGCACGTAATGAGTGTATTTTCTGAATGACTTTGAGTTAATTATGTTGACAAAGTCTCCAACTTTTGCAAAATTTAATTTACTCTATATGTCATCCTTAAGATATATTATATGAGAATTATTATTACAATATATTATAACACTCTTTTATAACAAAACAAAATAGTGTAAAAGAAACATCTAAATTTTTTCCTAACAATAAATTACAACAAAATAGTGTAAAAAAACATTTAACTTTTCTGTAACAGGAAATTATAATAAGATATTGATATGCAACAAGAAATTATACTAAGATATTGATTTGCGTGCTGAAAGGGAGGGTATTGGCTTTTGGTTGTATTTCCTATGTGTGTGTTTGTGTATATATTAAAAGTTGCTAGATTATAAGTTGGATATTAAAGTCAATTGTTAATTGAAGACTTTCATAAACCTTTACTCTTTTTTTTTTTCTTTTGAAATTATTATCCTTTCCTCCACCATTCTGGAACATATATAAATGTTTATGCCTCTAAACCCCCCTTACAAAGCAATGGTTATTAAAATACACGTTTTATTTTTGTAAGCTAAATTTTGATTAACTGCCAAGGACTATATAAGTCCAAAGACTTTGCATGTCATTGCTTTGCCACCAAGGAAACCAAACCACTAACAAAATAATAGAGCATTGTTCTAATAAGAAGCCAAGTTCCCAATAACTATCTCAAAAAACAAAGTGACCCCTAGAATAACATACTAGTATATAAACATATTAATATAAGTAATTTCCAAAAAGACATAAACTAAATATCGCAGTCCAGGCATAGAAGGACTGTAGTAACAAAAAATACACACAAGATAAGAGGCAAGCATCATAAATAGAATAAAAAGACGTGGAAGCATCCACCTTAATATCGTTGAGATCCATAGGACTACAATTGCTTAGACCAAAATAAGAGCAACACTAGCTTCAATATGCTTAAGTCATGTGCTTATTTCCTTCTCCTAAAGCACCACTTCATCCAACACCAATAGAATTTCTTCATTATCATTGTTATGGCCCATGATAACACAACCTAATACTGAATTCATCCTTCGATATAAATCGATGGTAAGTAAATATTCAATTTGCACACCACAAGTGTGGCCCATGTCAAGCCCTTAGTCCCTTATTTATATGATCACTTCAAGGTCTGACAAGCATCATCTCGCAATATCATCTTCTAGTTCGCAAAGCTCCTCCTAAACCTTCAGCAACAGCTTCTCCTTATATATTCTAGCAAAGGTCTTCCCCTTCACATGGGCTCAAGGTTGCCTTGCACCCCACGACTCCCATGTCCTCTCTAGCAACATGCTCTCTACTAGAACATCCTTGCAGACTTAGGATAACGTACTATAATATATTTCAACAAGAGGGGATGTAGAACCTAGCTTAAGAGCTCAACCCATATGTTTATGCAGAGAACTTGCTACCACTAGCAATGCCCATAGAAAGCTAAGAAAAGCATGAGAAACAGCAAATAAGGTGAAGGAAAAGAAAAATTAGGTTACTCGAGCCCCATACTAAAGTCCACATGAAGGTCGAGGATGATGGTTATGAATGCCAAAGCACTAGACTACCCAAGAAATGATGTAAAGAGGACCAAAGTCACAGTCATCTAGTTGAAGCATCGTGCAAGGAGTATAACACACATACGACCCATTACAATTCATAACCATCAACAAAGTGGCATTAATTGGCCCCTAATGCAACCTCCATGTCGTCACATAATGACCTGAATGGGTGCATATCGAACTCACTAATTAAGTGAGGTGTCAATGCCCTCGCCTTTTAGAGAGTGGGGCATGTTCCTTCTCACCCTATCTACAGGGTATAGATCAGTTGATGCCATAGCTTGACATTCTTGTTTCAAAGCATAGGAGGCAAGATCAAACCAAAAGTGATGCAGAGTAGGGTCACAGTGTAAGCATCCTTTGTTAGCTAAGTGGCCTACTAATTTTTTCCCATTCTAGTGAACATGAGAAGGGGATAATAAGGATAGAGGGAATAATGTTGTTATTCTAAGAAGAATACTTTCTAGACGCCAAATGCCAAAGATATTATGAGGCTTTGAACCATGAATGATTTTTTTAATCAAAGACATCACTAGATTAGAGTCCCTTTTGGCAAATATATTGGTGGAGTTCTTGAGTTTGGTGTATCAAAGGCCCTTTTACGTCACATGAAACTCAGACATATTATTGATATCAATCCCTAGAGTTCCCACATATGGAGAAAGGATGTTACCCTTCTCATCCCTAAACACTCCACCAAAATCGTCTAGCCTTGGGTTCCCTTTTGAGGCTCCATTGAAATTAAACTTGCTAAAACTCAGGGCCAGAGGAGACCAAAAGTCATGAGAGGAGACTAGAACAAGAAGAGAGATGTAAATTTTGCCAATGGGAAAGGAGAGAGCAAGAGGAGCTACATGATTATTGACACTCCCAGGGAAGCTTTCCAATCGTCATTAGTCCATGATACCTTACTCGACTTGTCCCATACCATATCCAAGGTAGATTTCTTATTATGAAAGATTCTTCGATTGCACTTTGTATATACTTTCTAGAGAAGGAATCCTAGTGAGAGGCATCATGATTTGTTTATGACTGGACTTTAAAAGGTTACATCCTTTATTTCTCAATTGTATTCAATATGCTAGTGTGCTAATTCAAAAGTTGTAGTAGTCAACTATAACATACTTCTCTTTGGATATCATCACAATTCTAAGATTCATGAACGAGACTTGGGCACGAAGTTTGGACAGTTGGTTCCAAGAGTCATCCCAAAATAGGGAACTTTATCCATTATGGATTTCTTGAAAGCGATGTTGTTGGATCAACTTTCTATTGCTACTATCTAGATTCCATATGGAGGGGCCTGTAACCACATTTTAATACCTCACTTTCTAAATTGGAGAGAAGTTTTGCCCATGTTTTCGATTCCAAATTTGATGGCATAGTTCCTCACCTTCTTAGAGTCAATGCCACCATAGTTTGGTGCCCAACACTTTGTTTGGGATTTCAAGGTCTCTAATTCATGATCCCCCATTAATCATTGCAGAAAAAGCTTATCCCATGCTACCAAGGACCATTTTTTTTCTTATGTGCTCCCCCACTATAGGGAAGAGTGCAGAAGGTTGTCCATAGATTTAAAGGTAGACTTTGGGGCTACCAAAGTTGAAAAGAGATAAATAGAGAGATCTTGTAGAATGAATATTGAGATGACTTATTGGCCTCCCATGTTAATAGAATGAAGCATTTAATTTCCCAACTTATTGGAAGATTTTTGTAACAAATAATTATAGTACCTAGTCTTGAGGGAGTTATCAATCAGGGGAGCATCCAGATATTTATAGGTTATGGAGCACAATCGAAAGCCAAGAAGACAAGCAATGTTCCTTTTTTTTTTTGCTGAAGCAAGCGTCGAACCTTCTATTTCATTAATTCAAAAGTAAAATTACATATTGTACAAAAAACCCGATCCTTTACAAGAACTCGGAAAAAGGAATCCCTGCCAATGACAAAGACCCCCCACCCTACTACAGTGATCACCAGACTTATGAGAAACAAACATGGAAAGGCTACAAGAACCCCCACCCACTAGGGACGTTCCAGAAAAAACACACTCCCCGGAGCCGACATACGACCACAGACACCCCCGACCGTGCAATACCCACACACCACGAAAGAGGGAAAAGACACGCCAAACAGGATGAATGGATAAAGCCCACCTGGCCCCACAAAACTACACGTTCGATCCCAACCGTTGATCCTGGCTGCTGGATCCAACGGCCAGGAATCATATCGCGCAACCTAACACGACTGAAAGATAGTGTGCGATCGAGGGCGGTTTCAAAGTCAACCACCCTGCCACGTGTTGCAATCCCTATGGGATCGCTCCCGAAACTGCAAAACCACAAACCGCTCATGAATCGTGCGATCTCTGGAAAACCGACCAGGGCGGTTTTCAAGCTCGAAAGCTGAAAGGGGGAAAATTCCAGCTGCCGAAAAAACTAACCTCGCGTTCTGCCTATTCCTACTACAGAACCTGAACCTGATACTGTGCTTGTTTGGGAAAAGACCCAGCAAATTGTCTTCCGAAAAACTGGGGACCCCATTCAACTGACTCCGGGATAAAATGAGACATAACTTAGCTTGCCCTTCTACCAAGTACATACTAATAGGTTGTGTATGTTCTTGCTGGAAAAATCAATTCATGCTTGTCATCCTGGCCCGATATCGAAACACTTCTCTGTCTTCTGCAGCTTGTTCATCACAGAGAGCCTTTAAACGGTTTTGAGGTATCTCCTGCCACTTTTTCGCCATCCTGCAATCTGCATTGTTCACCCTTGGTTGGCCAGAAGGTCCGCTAGTTTATTGGCAGATCGTCGAACATGGTTGAAACTAACCGTTCGAAGCCCCTAGAGGTGAACATGGATTCTTTGGTAGACCTGGATTAGTTTCCAGTGATTAGAGACTTTCTCCGGCCGAGTACCACAGTTGATTCTTTTCACAGAGTTAATGGTAATCTCTGAGTCCGCTTCTACAATGACATTTGAGCCATGGTTCTAGATCAGAAACTCTAGACATTGTTCCAGAGCCATTAATTCTGCCATATTATTTGTGGCTCTTCCTAAATGGCAGTGGAAGATAAAGATAATACTGCCCTCTTCATCTCTTAAAACTCCTCCAAAACCAGTTGTTCCCGGGTTGCCTTTTGAAGCCCCATCAATGTTGTATTTCAGATAGCCTTTCGGTGGAGGTTGCCAGAAATCCTTCTCTGTATCCATAGCTATGTCCTTCCTGATTAGTCCTTGGGGAATAATCCCTTTCATTCCCAATTGTCTTGAATTCTCAGCTTCAGTCTCAGAGGGGGGATTTTTGGGGAGATTGCATACTATGGTACTAACTGTCTCCCGGAGTTGTTTTAGGATTAGCTCAAAAAGATGATGAGGGATAGCCTTTTCATTCTTAAAAATTCTTTATTCCTTTCTATCCAAACATTCTAGATAATGAAGCTTGGCGTGAAGGCCCAGGCCAAATTAAGGAACTCATTCTCCGAATAGTTTCCTCTCCACTTGTTTAGGGTATTTGTGATACTACTTCTGTCCCTATCTGTCAATTGGAAAATGGTAGAGAAAGAATCCCACAGCCAAGTGGTGTAAGAGCAGCTGTTGAGAATGTGCTCCATAGTCTCCTCCTACCTTTCATAGAGTTGGCATCTAGAAGGCCCCATAACACCCCTTTTCCTAATGTTGTCCCAAGTTAAAATTTTCTTATGATGAACCAACCACATGAAAAGCTTGATCTTCATCCAACCTTGGTGCTTCCAGAGGTGTTGCCAAGTCTTTTCTGGAACACTGGAATCAAGCCCAAGGAGAATACCTTTAGCTTCTTTAAGATTAAAGGTACCTTTATTGTTATTGCCCCATCTCAATTGATCTTGCCCCTCTGTTACTAAAATCATCCTTTGTTTAAGCAAGCTCCCAAGAGCCTCTGCTTTAATTTTTATGGGGCTATCATCTCTACAGTCAATTTTTCTCTAGCTTCTCCACTTTCCGGAGATCTAAGCAAGATCCTAGAAATCCTTAACTTTGTTTAACCCTTGGGAATCTGTTTCCTGCTTGAGGCTTAAAAAATCCTCTGTTAACAATGTTGGTTCTTGTTGCCATTTGTCCTCCCAAAAGAGTGCAAGATCCCCTACGCTGATTTCCCAGAAACTGGTTTTTTTGAACTAGGCTTCTGTTTTCCCAGGCTCTATTCCAGATGTGAGAGCCTTTTAAATTTCCAGACATTCTTATGAGATCATTAGTGTGCCAAGAGCTGGCATATTTCTCTTTCCAGATCCTTGCCCACTGGGCTTTTGGCTCTTGAACCCATCTCCACCAAAGCTTGGCTCCTAGAACTTTACTAAGAATCTCCTGATCATCCAAGCCTAGGCCCCCATGGCTCTTGGGTTTACAGATTTTATCCCAAGAGACCAAGGCCCATTTCTTCTTTGTTTCTTCCTTACCCCAGAGGAAATCTCTTTGTATATTCCTGAATTGCTCTAAAACCCCTTTGGGAGCTGGGAGGGCTGATAACATGAAAACCGGGATAGATTGCAGAACCGCCTTTGTCAGAACCAACCTGCCTGCCAGGTTCAAGACTTTGAAGGTCCAATTTTTGACTCTGTCCTGCAACTTATTAAGCACCGGTTCCCAGATACTCTTGTGCATTGGTCTGGCTATGAGAGGAATTCCCAAATACTTTGTGGGGAGGGAATCCCTTTGGAAGCCCATAATTCTTGAAATATTTCTCTGAATAGCAATGTTAGTGTTTAAGAAGAAGATTTTTGACTTAGAGAGATTGACTTCCATACCTGTAGCCATGGCAAATTCCTTCAGGATTTGATTGTAGGCTGAAGCTTCTTTGACTGTGGGGATTCCTTGCAGCATGGTGTCATCTACAAATTGTTGGTGAGTCAGAGCTTGACCATTCTCAGATAATTGAAGACCTTTGATTTTGCCCGTTGCCTTGGCATGCTTAATGGACCTTCCAAGTCCCTCCATCATGAGAATGAAAAGAAAGGGAGAGAGCGGGTCTCCCTGCCTGAGGCCTCTAGAAGGAATGAAGATCTTTGAGGGAGAGCCATTCACCAAAATTGAAAAGCTGGAAGAAGTCACCAGAGCCATGACCCATCTGACCCAGTTGTGGTCAAACCCAAAAGCAGTGAGAACCTTCTTGATGTAAATCCAATTCACCTTGTCATATGCTTTGGCAATATCCAATTGCATGATCATCCCCACCTGCCTTTTACTGGTAAGCGTGTGAACCACCTCATGGGCTTGAATAATGTTATTTAAGATTTGTCTGCCCTCCACATAACCTGCTTGTTCCTCTGACACTAAATAAGGAAGGAGAGGTTTTAGTCTATTAGCCACAACCTTGGATATTATCTTGTATACCACATTACATAAAGCTATGGGTCTGTACTTATCTGCAGTTTGAGCTGAATCCTGTTTGGGGATCAGGGAGATGAAGGAGGTGTTGAGGGCTTTCAGATAGTTTTTCTACCCTTGAAATCCTCCACCACATTCAGAATATCATGTTTGACAATATGCCAACAAGCTTTAAAAAAATCCACATTAAAACCATCCGGGCTTGGTGATTTGCAATTCTGCATGTCTTTGAGAACCTCGCTAACCTCCTCTTCAGTAGCAGGTCTATTGAGGTTAAAATTGTCCTCTGTAGACACCAACTTAGGGATATGCCTTATAATTTCCCTAATGGATTGTTCCCTGTCTAGATTGTTTTCCCGAGTGATGTTTCTGAAATGTTGAACAAGCACAGCTTCAATATTCTTATGAGTGTTCTGAAGCTCCCCATTCTCGTCCTTTATCGTAGAGATTCTGTTGTATGCTCTATTAGCTATAGTGGATCTGTGGAAAAATCTTGTATTCCGCTCTCCTTCCTTGAGCCATTGAACTCTAGACTTTTGCCTCCAAAATATTTCCTCTTGTTTGCATAAATTTTCCCATTCTTGATGATGTTTGTCAGCCTGATCACTTTTGACTTTTTCAAAGCCATCTTTGATCAGTGCCTAGTTGAGTTCCTGAATTTTGATTTCCAATGATTTTTTGTTCACAAAAATGTTACCAAAATCCTTCTTGTTCCATTCTTTGAGCTTGAACTTGACATGCTTTAGTCTTTTATGAAGGAGGTACATTTTTGATCCCTGGAATTGCAAGTCTTCAGACCACCATTTTTCAATGTTACTGATGAAATCCGGGTGGGAGAGCCAGATATTCTCGAATCTGAAGGGCCTATTCCTGGGAGAAACCATACCCTTGATTTCCAATTGAATCGGCCAGTGATCGGAACCTCCAAAGGGAAGGACTCTTGCTGTTATTTCTTTATCTATAAGCATAAGCTCCTCTGATATCATGAACCTGTCTAATTTAGAGGCTACCTGTGCCTCACCTCCTCTTTTGTTGTTCCAGGTAAAAAGGCCATTGCTCAATTCTGAATCAACCAATTTCATATCATCTGTGAATGATTGGAACACTAAGGAGTCTTTGTTTAGCACTCTGGTACCTCCTTCTTTTTTTCTGAAAGAGATTTGATCATATTAAAATCACCTCCCATGATCCAAGGAATCCCAACCTGTCTGTTCCTGAGATCTATTAGGGATTCTAGCAATTTGAGTTTGTCATCTATTCTTTGAGGACCATAAACATTTGTGACCAGGAAGGTTTCCGAAACCCCCACTGGTTGAATGACCACTGATAAGTAATTTCTGGATGCTTCTGCATCTATTATGCTGATTTTCTGGGGATTCCAAAGAGTTAGAATGCCCCCTGCTGTGTTTTCAGCTTTAACCTCTAGAAACTCAAATCTATTGAGCCATTTGCTATGAATTTGTTTTATTTTCTGAATGGAACATTTCGTTTCCTGGATGAAGATCATATCCGGCATTTCTTGTTTCATTCTATAACTAAGCATTCTTTGTTTTCTTTTACTACCTAGACCTCTGATATTCCAGGATGTGAACTTCATAATTAAAGATTTGTAAAGGAGTAACTGGTTAGGTCTTTCATCTTACCCGAGTCTATCATTAACTTTCCACACTCCATCAAGAGGTCCTTCTGCTTTTTCCTACCCCTCTTCTTTCCTGCATTTCTAGTAGCTAATCCTGGAGTTGATTTCATTGTTTTCACACCTCTGTACTCCTGCTTGTCAATGGTTTTTCCTTTATCTAACCCCCTTCCTGATTTTTCCATAAAAACAACTGTTGAATTCTGTTGCAGTCTTCTTGGGGTAGTGAATCTATCCCTCCCATCGTTCCCTGCATCAAGAACCCTTCTAGATCTAGGTGTTCCTTATCTAGAATTTCCTGAAGTTCATGGTCCTCCAAATCTGTTTCACTCTGGGTCATTGCCTGATCCATCTCTAGTTCTGTTTCACTCATCATAGTTTCTTTCTTAGGGCCGTCCTCCATAGATTGGTCTTCATTAGCCATTTCTTCATTCTCTTCCAGTGCTTGATACCTATTTTGACTGGCCTTTTGACCTTCATTATGATGTTGCTTTGGTCCTTTTTTGCCTCCTTTTCCTCTACTTGCCACTTTCTGAAAGCTTTCTGTGTCCTTCATTGCATTAGGTTTGCTCTTGTTGTCTGCTCTACTAATAGGGCAGTCTCTGAACAAGTGTCCATGTTCGTGGCATTTATGACATCTGAACGGGATATGCTCATAGTCCACAGTTTGCACCCATTCCTCATCAAAAACTTCCAGGATGACTTCATCCGGAAGGGCTCCTGATAGATCCATTTCTACACAAATCCTTGCATAGGAAGTGTATTTGCCCCTTCTTGTGGCTTCCAAAGCTTTGACAAAACGACCTAGTTTGTTGCCAATGGCAACAAGTGATTCAGTTTGCCAGTAATCAAGAGGTAGAGAATAGATCCTTACCTAGACAGTACCGAAGTGAAAGTCTCCCGCTCTGGAACAAAGTTCATCCTCCAAGGCTACATATAGAGGATAGTTGTTGCATAAAAGTAGGGTCCTCCTTCGAATATTCTGTCTTTGTCTTCAATGTTTGTGAACACCACGGTGAAAAATCCCTTTGACCCCAGATGAAGATCGATGCTTCCTCTGGGTTTCTAGTGGTACTTGATCCATATCTATAAAGCCTTTTCCGTGGGCCATAGTCCCATGAATTTGCAGATTATAGCGTAAGTCCCCATATGTTCCCTGTGCGCCTGTAGTGCAGGATCGTTTAACACTACTCTAGGAGTGATCTCCATTTTGGGTCTGCACGGTCCCTTTTGTTTATTGTCCCTTGTTCCCTGGCTTTTGTCTTCTTCCTCCTTATCTTTAGTGCTGACATTTTCCTTGGGCCTGACCCCATCTGTCTCCTTTTCATTATTACTTTTTTCTTCTTCCACAGAACCTCTGACATTACCTAGTGGGGACTTGCCTCTGCTAGCAACGACGTCCTTGTAGGAGGGAGTGGAGCTCCCTCCTCTGCGACCCTCCATTAGGAGCAAGCACTGAAACTCTCAGAAACCCTAGTTGCGCATCTCCTCCCGCTCCGCGTCTCTCTCTCACTCATTGACTCATCAACCTTTCGACAAGCAATGCTCCTTGGATAGAGGGAGGGGTTTTAATAAAAAAGACCTTGTAAAGGCTGCACCTATAACGCTATTACCCACAACATTTTTTTGTTTAATTATATTAACGACATGCAAAATGGGTAAATAACAATTTAAGGAATACAAGATACTATATATATTCTTTAATCAAATATAGAGACAATCCTAATATATTGTATTACAAAGAAGGAGACAAATTAAGAATTTATGTTTGACATTCATTTATCCATGAACAATTACTATCAATGAATCACATAATAAACCAAGCATCAATATGAAATACACATAATACTTTAAGGTCAATTCATCCATAATTCAATTATACAATTTAATGCAATACAATAAACATGTAGTGGAAATTTATGTAACCCAAAGTATTGTTCACCAAAGGGATGGAGACTGACTTGACTTTTTTGATTCTTGCACTTCCTTGTGGCTATCCACATATGGGTGTGAAGGATGTAGCGTCCTTGACCGAACGTCGTCAACTCACTGGTTGACCTCCCAGCCTACTCCTTGGGTAATATTCTTCCCCACGGACCCCGAGTTGCAATGGGGCTATAACATAGTGGATAAGTGCTAGCCAATGGAAGAGATCACTCTTTGCTCAAGAGTCCCCTTCTCAAAAGAAAACCTCCACTATACCAAACTCATTATAGGTGTATTCACTGCCAAATTAGCATTATCTCATTCATCCAACAATAGGGCCAAAAAAGGTCCCTTCTCCCATAGCTTGCCTCTTATTCATAGGTGACACTTGGCACTTCACGCATAAATAATTATTTTTATTAATCCAAAAGTTTGATTATTCACCCACCCATGTGTCACCCTCTTAATAAGGCTCTCCAAAAATATTTACTTAAAATTAATTCAAAAATGATATTTTTCCTCACCCCAAAATGGCTCTCTATTTCTTCTCCTAGTTGTCTTTTGATTCCCCCTTTATGTTCCTTGATTTTGTTCATCACTTAAGTCAACTGGTAGGTGTCACATTTCGTCCCCCAACTACACCCTAGTTTCACTCATTTTGGCTCTTAGTTGGATATCCTTGTGTTGGCTTTTGCCACATGGGGGTTCTCTCATGAATTTAAATTTCTCTAATTTAATTTATTATTCCTTATTTTCATTCACCACCCTCTTTTCTTGATGAGGTTAAACAATTTTAGGATTAATATTTATAATTAACTCTATGTACATTTCCCCTATTTTGCTTATTTAAAACACTTATGCACATTATCTACCTAATATTTTCTAAATCTAGGAAGGGTAGAGTTCTCAAGCTGTACAACCTTTTTATTTCTTCATATTCTCCCTTCGCCCCAAGTTTTATTCTAGATTTAATTGCCTTGGTTCTAAAACCTCATTTACCACCTTATGTGAATTAGTAGGATTTTCATATCCTGATTATATTTCAGTAGTTTCTTCTTGATTGCCCTTTAATAACTTCCCTTCGAAGTTCCAAGGGTGCGATGCTAAGCATATTCTTCTTAATGCCAAGGGTGCCAACTTGGTTGTTCCGTTCAATAACTTCCCTTTAAGTTTCAAGGGTGCCACATCACTTGGCCTTCAAGCATCCAGTGATTACAAGGGGAAGATCTAGGTACAACGACGAAGAATGTTATCCTCTCCTATGTTACCCTCTATAGTGAGACTAATGGTGTTATGGATCGAGGAATATTCCTCGATGCACACCCCCTAGTAAAATCCTCGTGAGCGACCTAATCTGGGGCCTACCCCCATGACATTGTGATCTTCAAGGCAAAGGTATCCCACACCTTCCATCCCAAGTCACGATGGGAGTGTTAATGAGTGAGTTCAGGGACGTTGTCCCACCCCTCCCATGAAGTTCCCTCTTTTTGTACAGCCCCATCACCTATGTGTGAGTCGTTCGACCAAGCAACTATCCTGTGCTTGTAGCCACTAATATCCCATTAGTAATCTTAGCATAATATTAATTCGAACTTTAAATTTTTTAGGCAATAGTATGCAATTCAATCAAACCGGATGTTGTTGAATCATCACATACAAGTGCATCTGAGTGGTCTCCTATCACACTCAATAATCATCAATAATATTTGTTCATAATGTTAGTCATTGATATAATTGCATGTGCTAAATGATCAAAAATGGATCTCGGATAGACTTCTAAGTCTAAAGTGTTCCTCACAGAGGAAAATGAAAGTCAAGGGCTGCTCTTGGAAATAGTCCCATTGCATAGATCTTTTCAATTAAATCTAATGCAATTTGAATGGGCTAAAATGGACTTCGGATGATGAAGTTATCGCAGAAAGAAGGTTGCCTTTGTCCTTTGAAAAGGAAGCATTTCTTCTAAAAATGGCATAAAAGGCTCCTTAAGGAAATCGCATCGCAAATGTGCAAAGGGGAGGACTTAAGACAAGGGCGGAAGGAACCCTGATTACGACTTCCGACTTATCGCATCGGAGGTAGGCCTTCGCCCGATATCGGGACCCCAAACTTGGCGATTGCGATTATGTGACATTGCAATTGCCGATGATCGGATCGGCGGATCGAGTCGGCACAGTCCATAGTCAATGGAAAGAACCCCCGGGACATTCCAAATACGATATGTGATAGCGATATGTGACGTGCAATGTCAATCGTTGGATCGAGGTGTCAGATCAACGGTCATCATCTGATCGGGGTGATCGACGATCGGTGATCCCCGATACAAAGGGCCAATGCGATAGCGATATGCGACATGCAATATCAGTTGTCAGATTGGGAAAGGAATGGATGGTCCAGATTTAATCAGGGTGATCGGCGATCGGTGATCCCCGATATAAAGGGCCATTGATAGCGCGACATGCAATAAGCGACAAGGGCCAGACCCGATGGGATTATACACCCGATTCCATAATATTTGAAATCCGCGAATTCAAGATTTCTGTGTATTTCACGTGTATTAGTTTTTTGGCCAATACGCCATGTGATTGCAATTTGTGATGGGATGGCGGACGCTATAGGATTTTAAGCGCGATCCTATAATATTTGAAGTCCGGGAAACGCTCAATCCTGTGTTTTTGTCAGTTTTTCCTGTGTATTGCATTTTTGGCTATTTCTGCAGGAGGAAGGCCGAACGGTTGGGTTTTCCTGTGCCCGCTGATTCACGGCAATGAGAAACTTATTCTTTTGGGGAAATTCATGGTTTTCCATGATGGAGGACTGTAACCGATCTGTTACAAAAACACAGAGAGCATGATTGACCAGGGAGCGCTGAGAGATTATTGAAGGTCGCTGGAAGGTTGCTAAGGGGCGCTTGGAGGTCGAGCGAACCATTGATGCACGTAGAGGCCGAGAGAAGCTCAGAAAGCCAGAGCCAGAGCCGAAGAGCTAGAGCCAAAGTTGAAGAGCCAGAACCAGAGCCAAAGCCGAAGAGCCAGAGCCAGAGCCAGAGCCAAGAACAGCGAAGAGATCAAATGATCCAGCAGTTGCTAGTGTCCAAAGTGTGCTGAAGGTACAGAGACAATGAAAGAATTCTGAGGGAGTTGGTGCAAGCTAGAGCAAGATTGCTCAGAGCGCTAATTGAAGGAATCTAGTCCAGAGAAGCCTAGATCTATCTGCAGAGTATGGATAGCCAGCGGGATAAGGTGGTATTTCTAAACCCATAGGTTCAGTGTAAACCAATGGAGTTGAGCGTGGAGATTGTAAAAGAATTTAAGCCATAATCCCAGAGAGCTTAGTTGAGTTGACTAGAGCTCAAGGAGACATAGCCCAAGAGGTTTAGGTGAACTCCATATTATATTGTTGTTATGTGTGTTTGTTTATTTGTTGCTTTACTTACTGTCACATGTATTTAAATATCAACATAAGCAATAGAACTTAAAGCACTTAACAGTTAAAGGCAAACTAAAAGCATACACCTATTTTCAAGCACTTTTTAATTCCGCAATTGGTTAATCATAAGGTCTTGGAAATATTTAAGCTTTGGAAGTGGGAGAGGTTCTTGTAAGCTGACAAGAAGCCTTTAGTGCCCCATTTTCAGATCAGGTGGTATTAGAGCTTAAGTTTGATTAACCCCACCTTCAAAGAAGGTGATATCAAAGCTAGTTATACCAGAGCAGGTGGTATGAGATCAGAATGCTTGATTGACAAAGCAAATATTGCTTGTCTGAAAGGTGTTTAAACAGTCAGAGGCTGATTGTATGCTTGTTTGCAGACTGACTATTGTTTGAGTTTGCAGAGGTGAAAGGAAATCTATTGATAGCTTAGTCCAGGAGAGGACAAAAAGGAAGAAGGGCTAAAGGCACTCTTCTTATCCCAAAGGACCTCAAGGCAATCCTTGAAGCACAAGAGGTTTGTTGCAAAAGGTTGTTGAATAAGCTCTTTGTTAATCTTTTTTGAAGTTCTTTTGTTCATTCTGATAATGACAACTTCTACAAGTGAGTCCTTAAATTCTTCTTTCTTCACAAGAGTCTTTGATGAAGACATGAAGCAAGACTTGTCCACCATGATGGATATGGTGAGAGAAATGTATGAGGATGGAAGGAAGAGCAACATACTTAGAGAGCAATTGAATTCCATGGAGGAAGAGAAGCAGTTGCTTTCTGACAAATTGCAAGAAATGGAGAGGCAACTTCATAGTGCAAATATGAACCTGAAAAGGATGCATGAGTTGGAGGCACAACTCTTTGTTGTCAAATAATCCTTAGTCAAGTATCAACTTGAATAAAAGGTAAATAGTTATTGTTTGTCTTCAATTTCGTCTAAGAATGTTTATATTGGTTCTTTTGAAAAACATACCAAAGACGTAGGTTCCAAGTTAATATCCAAGATGGTCTATGAAGGAAAAGGCTTGGGTAAACATGCACAGGGTATTGTTGAGCCAATAATAGTCGAGGGAAGGCCTAAGTATTTGGGTTTTGGCTATGGACAGTCTTATGGAGAGAGTTCCAAAGCTGCCATGAAGGCCATTGAAACAGTTCCAAGAAGGAGTTTCATTTCAGGTCTTCTACCTCAAGAGTGCGAAGATTGTATTCATGGAGAATGTAATATCTTGAAACATCATTTTCAAGATGCGGGTGTTCATCAGCATGCACTTGAACCAGAGAGTTGTGGAAACTCTGACAGCCTTGAAGAGTTTGATGGTGTTCCAAAGGGAGCCACTTCTTCATTCAGTTCACCTCCTCATGAAGGCAATAAAGGTGAAAGAGAAAGGTATAATTCTAGTTCTAATCATATTCCTTTTGATTATGTTCAGCATGGTAAATTTCCATATAAGCATGGGAAAAGAATTGCTTGTTCCTTTTGTGGTTTGGATAACCATAATGTTTCTAGATGTTGGAAGAGAATGGCCACATACAAGAAACTTTTGAAGGAAAGGGAGCAAGAAACCAAAGGTCCATTGGACAAGGCAAATCATGTTGTCAAGAGGAAGCACATGTGTTGCACTTACTGCCATAAACAAGGACATGTTGCTGCAAAGTGTTGGACTCTGAATTCAACAATGCTTCCACGAAACTTGAAGAAGGTGGAAAGAGAAAATGGCAGGAATGGAAAAAAAGATTCCATGAGTGATGTGTTTCAAGATGATTCACATGTTGATGCTGATGTGCAGACAAAGGTCCTACCTTTGAAATGGATTGGTAATAAATGGTTAGAGTTCTTATCCAATTAAGAGTGTATGTCTATTGATGCATCTATTTTCATTTCTTTGTTAATGGAATGCAAGTTGCAAGATTTTACCAAGAAGGTGAATGGAAAAGTTGAGTAGGAGACTCACTTTATTGCTGCAACATTATATTTCATTTTAGCTTTGAAAGTACAGTGTGCTTAAGCGAAAGTTGAAGGATGAAATGCATGCATGAGAATGATGAGCATGAACACAGAGATGTTGATGATTTCATTGTATTTAAACATGTATGTGTGATTAACTTTAAGGGTTGATTGCTTTGGCATGCATGTAATGCAATAATGACTTGGGAAAAGTTGATTTGGTCTCCAAGATGGAGATGATGATGAAGTGTTTCATATTTTGAAAAGAATCCTTGAGATCTTTTCTACATGCTTGACTTGAAGGGTCATTTGTTTTAAAGGCATGTTTTGTGGGCTTGTTATCTAGTCCATCATTTGTATGCAGATGTAAGACATGGAGGTGTTCACAAGATGTCAAAATCTATTTCTTTTGTTGAAGCAAGAGTTTAGGCCATCCAGTTGTTGCCTGTATTTCTATTGTTGTTAACAGATGTTGTTGACAGCATGTCAAACAGGTACAAATGTAAATTTTTGTGAAGCAGATGTAACTTCACATCTGTTTGAGCCACCTTGGATCAATGATCAAGGAAGAGAAGTTCAAACTACCTTCTGTAACCTTCTCAGCAGGAGTTCTATAGGAAGTCAAGGAGGAAGACAGTTCTTCCCAAGAGGACCAGCACATCCAAGAAGGAGAGTGGTCAAAGGCTTTGGTTCAGAGGCACTGTGCAAGGCAAGTGTATGGAGGCTGAAAGAAGAGGGTGTTGTTACTCTCATTTACTGCTCAGATCAGTATGTCAGTCTTCTGGAGACCAAAAGTTATTTTAGTGGGAAGGTGTGATCCAAAATGGATCTTGGATAGACTTCTAAGTCTAAAGTGTTCCTCACAGAGAAAAATGAAAGTCAAGGGTTGCTCCTGGAAATAGTCACATTGCATAGATCTTTTCAATCTGAATCTAATACAATTTGAATGGGCTAAAATGGACTTCGGATGATGAAGTTATCGCAGAAAGAAGGTTGCCTTTGTCCTTTGAAAAGGAGGCATTTCTTCTAAAAATGGCATAAAAGGTTCCTTAAGGAAATCGCATCGCAAATGTGCAAAGGGGAGGACTTAAGACAAGGGCGGAAGGAACCCTGATTGCGACTTCTGACTTATCGCATCGGAGGTAGGCCTTCGCACAATATCGGGACCCCAGACTTGGCGATTGCGATTATGCGACATTGCGATTGCCGATGATCGGATCGGCGGATCGAGTCGGCACAGTCCATAGTCAATGGAAAGAACCCCCGGGCCGTTCCAAATGCGATATGTGATAGCAATACGCGACGTGCAATGTCAGCCATCGGATCGAGGTGTTAGATCAATGGTGAAGATCTGATCAGGGTGATCGGCAATCGGTGATCCCCTATATAAAGGGCCATTGACAGTGCGACATGTGATAAGCGATAAGGGTCGGACCTAATGCGATTATACACCCGATTCCATAATATTTGAAATTCGGGAATTCAAGATTTCTATGTATTTCCTGTGTATTGGTTTTTTTGGCCAATACGCCATGCGATTGCTATTTGCGATGGGATGGCGAACTCGATAGAATTTTAAGCGCGATCCTATAATATTTGAAGTCCGGGAAACTCTCAATCATGTGTTTTTGTCAGCTTTTCATGTGTATTGCATTTTTGGCTATTTCCGCAGGAGGAAGGCTGAACGATTGGGTTTTCCTGTGCCCACCGATTTATGGCAATGAGAAACTGATTCTTTTGGGGAAACACATGGTTTTCCATGATGGAGGACTGTAACCGATGCGTTACAAAAACACAAAGAGCACGATTGACCAGGGAGCACGGAGAGATTGCTGAAGGTCACTGGAAGGTTGCTAAGGGGCGCGTGGAGGTCGAGCGAACCATTGATGCACGCAGAGGTTGAGAGAATCTCAGAGAGCTAGAGCCAGAGCCGAAGAGCCAGAGCCAACAACAACAAAGAGATCAAATGATCCAGCTGTTGCTGGTGTCCAAAGTGTGTTGAAGATAGAAGAATGCATTCCAAAGACAGTGAAATAATTCTGAGGGAGTTTATGCAAGCTAGAGCAAGATCGCTAAGAGCGCTGATTGAAGTAATCTAGTCCAGAGAAGCCTAGATCTGTCTGCAGAGTATGGACAACTAGCAGGATAAGATGGTATTTCTAAACCCATAGGTTCAGTGTAAACCAATGGAGTTGAGCGTGGAGCTTGTAAAAGAATTTAAACCATAATCCTAGAGAGCCTAGTTGAGTTGACTAGAGCTCAAGGAGACGTAGCCCAAGAGGCTTGGGTGAACTCCATATTATATTGCTATTATGTGTGTTTGTATATTTTCTACTTTACTTACTGTCACATGTATTTAAATATCAGCATAAGCAACAAAACTTAAAGCACTTAACAGTTAAAGGCAAACTAAAAGCATACACCTATTTTCAAGCACTTTTTAATTCCGCAATTGGTTAATCATAAGGTCTTGGAAATATTTAAGCTTTGGAAGTGGGAGAGGTTCTTGTAAGCTGACAAGAAGCCTTTAGGCCCCATTTTTGGATCACTAAATCATCACCATGACATAATAATCACTAACTGTAAGCAAGAAGCTAATATAAAGAAGACAACATAATGAAACTTTCACATGATTAGGCATAGTCTCTAACAAGTCCATCACAACTATTATCATCATAAAACCACGCTAACATATCACAATTATTATCACCTCTGTTAATAGTAAAAGTTAAATAACTAGATCCTTGAGATGAGGTCCTCGTAGAATAATGTATGATCCTAGAGGCTATATCTATGAAAATGTAATGTCAGGGTCAATCAACCAAAGCAAGGCACTACAATGTGCATGTGTGCCAAGGAGATCTGCCACATTCAAACAATTGTCAGTAATATCTGGTCCCCAAATAATCGTCGAAGTTTATCAACATGAAAGAACATCATCGAATTCATTAAGAGTATTATGTATCATAAGCATCAATTCAATGTAAATTGAAATCAAAATAATACATCATAGTCATCATCCCATGGATTCATAATAGTAAAATAATCATTGGATCATCAACCATGATGTCCTCAAAAATAAAGTAGAAGCCATAGAATCCATGTCATAAAGTCCAAGTAAGATAGAAGTGTTGGTCTCATAAGAAAGGTAAAATGGGGCATTACAGATCTGAGGTTTAAAACAATTAATGTAGGTGCCAAAGGCATCCTTAAAGATGTCTAAGACATGGGAAAATGCCCCAGCCTCTCTAACCAAAGCAACCTCCATAACTATAGTATCGTCCATGAATTATTGGTGAGAGACCAGATAATTTCTTCCAAAGGGTTCAAGACCCTTGGTATTTCCATCAACAACAACATTTTTAAGAGCTCTAGCAAGACCCTCCCTAGCTATAACGAATAGAAAGGGCGAAAGTGGATCACCCTAATGAATACCTCTCGAGGCATTGAAGGTGGGTGAAGGTGAACCATTAATGAGAATGGAAAATAAAGTAGAGAATAATAGAGAGGTAATCCAATTAAACTAAGACTTAGAGAAGCCACGAGCTAAGAGATATTTATATATGTGATCCTAATTTAAATTATCAAAGGCATTAGAGAGGTCCAACCTGATTAGAAAGCCTTATTTTTTAGAGTGTCGCCGAGAATGGATGATATCATCTGCCACTAGTATCTGGTCTGAAATTTGGTGCCCTTCTGCATAGTTTGTTTGCTCAGCCAAAATGAGAGTTAGAAGAATAAGCTTAATTATGTTTACAATGACTTTGAAGATGATATTGTATATGAAAGTGCAAAGGGAAATGGGTCAAGGAGTATCCAATTCATCCACCATATCAAGTTTGGGAGATAGTGTTAGAAAGGTAGCATTGAGAGCTCGAAAAATCGAGGATGAACACTGTTGGGCCGTGCAACAGGTATAAATTTACTCTTGATTACACTATCTTTTTCCTCATTTTTATGCATTTGTGCCATGATGTAATAAGGTTTTGATAGAATTTCGATAAGAAGTGAACAAAACTGCTTTTGATGCGATTTGGCTGTCAAAACTAACTTTCGTTGTTTTTTATGTAGAAATTAGCAAATGGAATAGCTGTTGTTCAAACTATTGAACAACAAAGGCTAAACAAGGAGAAAAGAGTGCATCTTGTGCGGTCAAATTGAGAAGCAAATCAGGAGGATCAACGCAAGATGGAAGATTGTCTGATAATAGTATTTAGTTGCGAATTCCTCAGGATCTCCTGATCCTGAGGAATCACATTTATCTCTTTTCCTCTTTGACTATAAGAGGGGAAAAACAAATAGAATAAAGGGACTTAACTTTTTGCCTTTTTACTTTAGTTGTAATTTTAATATACAGAGCGTTATTTTGAAGGATACATCATGCTGTAATGACATTTGGATTTAATGAATAATATATAATTCGTGTTGCTGTTTATTCGTGATATTCTGAAGTAATTAAGCAGTAATCACTCGCGGCTTGGGCCTGGTCACTGGTGGATTTCATTGTTGTTCCTTGTTGTATAGTTTACCTTTCTTTTACTGCAAGTTTAATTGCTCTGTTTTATAGCTTTGCAATTGATTTACTTTCACTAGTGTTAATTGAAAGCCAGAGTGTTATTGGTTAGATCAGGTGTATTACTTTATATAGAAGTTTAGATTCAGCTGAAAGAGCTCTATTATCGCTATGGTGCACTCGGTTGTTGTAATTACAATTAGAACTTTTGATTAAGATTGAGTTTTGGTGCTTAAATAGGTTAATTCCCTTGAAGTTACAAGTTGGTAGTTTATGGTTTGATCCGTTTGCTCTTTTATTGAAATTAATAAGTTATTTTAAAGCATTACTCTCTGTAGATTCAACGATTTTCATCACTTGCACATATTGTGTACACTCTTGAAACAAAAAGACTTACCCAGGTCGATAATTAATGTGAGGCATTTAGGAGTTCTAAAAGACACCTTATATGCGCCCAACATTTTGGCGTCGTTGCCAGGGAGAGTGTTTCCATTTCATAGAAGGTGATGTATGTTTGATAATTGTTTGTTGTGAAAGAATTGGGTATTAAAAATGGAAGGTAAGAACCTGCGTACAAGCAAGTAAAGTGCTTGCTCCCTTGCCCGCTTTTCAGCACAATTGTGTAGGGATTGAAGTAGAAATAGATGTTTGATGTTTGTTTGCTGTGAAAGAATTGGGTATTAAAAACGGAAGGTAAGAACCTGCGTATGAGTAAGTAAAGTGCTTGCTCCTTTGCCCGCTTTTCAACAAAATTGCGTAGGAATTAAAGTAGAAATAAATGTTTGAATTTTTGTATGAATGACTAAGAAGAAAAGAGTAGAAAAAGATATAATTCCTCCACCCAGATCTGAAAAATCTAAGGGATCGGTGCCCCTTGGACGATCAACCTTCATTGACGAAATCATCAGGAAAGCTGAGTCTCAGTCATCAGTAGGACCCCGAACCGTTTCTACAAGAAATCCTACTGTAACCCTTCAGGCCGCAGGATCACCATCTGTAGCTGACGCTGAGATTCACAGTAAGACTGAAGGGTCTGAACAGAGTTTTCAGAACACTGAAAACTTACAGCCTAACCCTTTACAAGAAGGGAATTCTTGCAACCTCCGTGAAGGAGAAGGAGAAACAGGTAGTGCTGAAAAGATTAAATCATCAGAACCCAAATCTCCTGAAGTAGTAGTTGAACAGAGGACACCCAGTATTCTGGACCAAGGTAGTGCTGTTAAAATCATTCTAAAAGTCTCTTCTGAATCCCCCAGGAACAAATCTCCAGCTCCGGAAATCCCTGAAGAATATTGGCATATTTTTTATCAAATGGCTAATAATCAACAACAGCCTCAGACCTCTACATTACAATATCCTATTGTTGATACAGCTGTCAATGCTCCCATGAAAGTTATTCCATTATAGAATATTCCTACCTTTCATGGGCTAACTTCAGAGGATCCTGATGCATTTCTTTTCAAATTTGATGTTTTATGTAGGGGATATGATTACACTACCGACCCCCAGAAGCTGAAGCTGTTCCCCTCTACTCTGAAGGGAGTAGCTCTGCGTTGGTTTATGGGGCTTGGTGGAGGTACCATCAATGATTGGGACCAAATGAAAATAGCCTTTCTAAAAAAATACCAAGATTATTGCCGAACTAGAGAACTGAAGGATGAAATCTTTCAAATGGTAGCTAAGACTAATGAGACTCTTGAAGAATATGTAGAACGTTTTCAATATAATCTGCAAAGATCTCCTTATGCAAATTTTCCTCATGAAGTTCTTAAAACTACGATGATCAAAGGTATGAAAGACCAATGGGTAGAAACACTAAATTTAATGGGAAAGGGTGATATTTATCAAGAAGATTATGACAATATTATACAATTGTGCATCAGGTGTTTTAGAGGCAATACAAGGCTGAAACCAACTAGATGTGATGCGATCGCCAGAGACAACAAAGCCTTAGGGGGATGCATTACACGAGTTGAAATTGGCGATCTGCTGGAAGATTTCAAGACTGATATCTTGGGGACCCTGATGACATAATTGGATATCATGCAAGCCAAACAAAAACAGGGCGAAGCAAAACAAACCCTGGCTATTTTATGTCCACGTTGCAGAAAGAAACACAATCATAGAGAATGTCCGCTAGATATGATACAAACATGTGCCATTTGCACTAAGGATCATGTTACGGAAAGTTGTCCATCGCTTCCTGGATTAAAAGCAGTTTTCAAGGAAGCAGAAGAGGAAGTGGAACCAGTATATCTGTTGAACTAGCACCGTTAATGGCAAACACGTCTGACAGGTATGCCTACAAAACCATCTTCATTCTTTCCTTCTTTGCAATTTAATTCTCAGCAGTATTCAGGAGCAACATGGCAGAACCAACCACCTTTCTCTACCTGGCCACCTCAAGCATTTTCTATGCCACCTTGGCCCAACCAATCAAATCCAAATAATAATTGGCCAAATTCCTCTTACCCTCCACCATTCTGGTAGAACACCCCCTATTCCTCTCAATGGTCTCCTTCTACCTCACAAAATCAGAACTGGCAACCAAATTGGCAACGATCCACAAACCAACCTATGGGAACAGTTCCTCTGCCTCAACCAACCTTACCAGCACCTTACACGTTGCAGCAAAATCCTCAACCTAATATATGCCCACAACTCCTAGCTCAACCCAACCCAAATCCTAACAACAGACTGATCCAATCAGTACAGATTATTGAGAGTCTGGACCTTGAAGTTGAGTTGAGAGAATGTAATGAACTTAAGTTAAGATTTGGACACGTAATTGCTCCAGATGAGGACAAGAATCTGCAACCCAAGGTTAAAGAAATGCATCTGAATAAGCCTTCGATTGTAGATGACCAGCAAATAAAAGGGAGGAGATACAGTCAGGCAGAAAGATCTCGAGCAAATTATAATTACTTCTCCCCCATTCCTAGAAAGATTGATAATACCTCGACCAATTGAATATCCTAACTTTGATCTTCTCGGTGAACTCAAAAATATCTGTATAAAAATATGCCTCCTCCAGTCCATTCAAGATATTCCGATATATGCTAAAACCATTAAAGAATTGTGTGCAAAGAAGTTTGTGAGGAAAACAAAAATAACACCAACTGTCCATGTCATCGGAACTTTGTCTGATTTATTACTAGGCAAAGAGACACCTGTAAAATACAAAGACCCGGGGAATCCCATTGTCACAGTCCAAATAAATGGTCGCTCTTTTCCCAATGCTTTAGTTGACTTAGGGGCAACCATTAACATTCTTACAACAGAAACTTGCGAAGTGCTTGGTATCACAGCCTTAGAACCAACCACTACCTTACTGGAACTAGCTGACCATTCAGTCATTAGGCCAGAAGGAACATTACAAGATGTGATGGTTTCTGTGGACTCTTGGGAATATCCGACAGATTTTTTTATTATTAACCCCAGAAATCGGCTAGATGGACATCCCTTAATACTGGGAAGGCCTTGGCTAGCAACAATTGATGCTTATATAGGCTGCCGAACAGGCAGTATGACCATAACCAGAGGGAATGATGTAAAGAATCTAGCTTTATACCCTCCTGCTCAGCCAAGCCTAACCATTGTAAAAACTAGGAAACAACCAACAACATATTTAAAAGAAAATATTCATTCACCATTGACTGTGGCAGATGCGCTTGAATTCAAAAACCAAACAGAAGATGATGTCATTAACACCTTTATCAATCACCCTGTTACAGTGTCTAATTTGAGATGTCACATGATTGAAGCAACCCTTGACAATGAGATTGAGGAAGTTTCCTTGAGAGACATTAGTGACCAACCGATACCAACAACCACTGTCTATAATAACAAGCCTATTGAAATCGAGCAAGGGAAAATCCTGAACATTAATAGTAATCTGAGTATGACCAACAACGTAAACTTATCCAAGTCCTTAGTAAATATAAATGGGCTTTTGCATGGGACTACCCAGACATGAAAGGGATTGACCCTCAGTTATGCATGCACCACATCTACACTGAAAAAGATGCAAGACCCATTCGACAGCCACAACATAGATTAAATCCTCATCTAAAGGATATTGTGAAAGAAGAGCTTCAAAAACTGTTAGATGTGAATTTTATTTATCCTATATCTGACAGTAAATGGGTTTCTCCATTAGTAGTTGTCCCCAAAAAGAATGGAAAATGGCGGATATGCATTGACTACAGAGAACTCAACAAAGCAACGCAAAAAGACCATTTTCCCCTTCCATTTATCGACCAGGTCCTTGATACACTGGCAAGAAATAAATTATTCTCTTTCTTGGATGGCTTCAGTGGCTACAACCAAATTCAAATTGCCCCTGAAGACCAGGATAAAACTACTTTCACCTACCCCTGGGGAACATTTGCTTACAGGGTATTGCCTTTCGGATTGTGCAACGCACCTGCTACATTCCAAAGAGCCATACTCAGTATTTTTGCAGACTTGATAAATGAAGGATTGGAGGTGTACATGGATGATTTCACACCCTATGGAGATGACTTTGATCAGGCATTACAGACATTGGAGAAAGTCCTAGAACGATGTATTGCTACTAGGTTATGCTTAAGTCATGAGAAATGTCATATGATGATGACAAAAGGCCTGATTCTGGGTCATTACATTTCAACAGCTGAAATTCAGGTAGATCCAGCAAAGATACAAGTAATCCTCTTATTAGCTACTCCCTGCATGCAAACATAGGTACGTAGTTTTTTGGGATTTGTTGGATATTATCGTAAATTTATAAAGAACTTTTCGTAAATTGTTGCACTTTTATATGCCTTGACAGGAAATGTTGATTTTATATGGGTTGATAAATGTGACACTGCTTTCACAGATTTGAAACGGTTAGTATCGACAACACCAGTATTACGAGGCCTGAATTGGGATATACCTTTTCTAGATTTCATCAGATGCATCAGACACAGCCATCGGAGTTGTTCTTGGCCAAGAAGAAGACAAGAAACCTTACGCTATATATCATATAAGAAAAAACCTAACTCCTGCTAAGTTGAATTACACAGTAACAAAAAAAGAGTTTCTAGCTGTTATTTATGCTATTAACAAATTTAGACGCTATATAACTAGATACCCTGTATATCTGTATACTAATCACTATGCCATTAAATATTTAGCCAATAAACCAATTACAAATGGAAGAGTGACTCATTGGTTACTACTTTTGCAGGAATTTGACATAACTATAAGGGATCGACCAGGGAAGGAGAACCTCGTGGCAGACTTCCTCTCCTGAGTGCCAAGAACAGATGATACAGTGGTAGTAGAGGATCGGTTCCCGGATGAACATTTGTTTGTTGTGGCCGTAAAAACGCCATGGTATGTAGATGTAGCGAATTACTTAGCAATGGGAAAATTGCCCAAACATCTGACACCCAGAGAAAGGAAATTGATTGTGCAGCGTAACACTCGTTTCTCTTGGATTGGAGGATACCTTTTCCACATGGGAGCTGATATGCACATCCACAGGTGCATCAGGGAGGACGAAATTTATGATATCTTAAAAGCCTGTCATGATGGACCTTGCGGTGGACACTTTGCAGATCGCAGAACTGGACATAAAATTCTACAGATGGGCTACTACTGGCCCACTATTTTTAAAGATGCTAAGAAATTTGTCCAGGCATGTGATAGTTGCCAAAGGATGGGCCGCCCTAGCCAATCTGATGAAATTCCCCTGCATCCACAGCTGGTGATAGAACCCTTTGAGCGTTGGGCATTAGATTTCATTGGGCCGTTCAAACCATCATCCAACCAAAAATCGTATATATTGGTTGCAACAAATTACGTAACTAAGTGGGTGGAAGCAGTAGCGTTACCAAGAGAAACAGAGGAAACTGTTATTAATTTTCTTTTCAAAAATTTTGTGCGGTATGGCTTACCCAAAGAAGTAATTATTGATGGGGGCCCACAATTCGTGGGTCACAAGATCATTGCTACATTAAAAAATCATCACATCACACACAAAATTACTTCTTCGTATCACCCACAGGCGAACGGGCAGGTGGAGAGCACCAACAAAGTTATCGAAGCTATTCTAACAAAGATAGTCTCATCACATCGACGAGACTGGACTACTTGACTACCAGAGGCCTTGTGGGCGTATCGCACAACTTGGAGAAACACTACTGGATACTCTCTGTATCAACTGGTATTTGGTAAGGAACCCATTTTTCCCATAGAATTTGAAATACAAACACTAAAGACAACCTAGGAAGTGGGACTGGATTTAACTGAAGCCCAGGTTAACAGGTTACAATAGATGAATGAATTAGATGAAATTCGGCTACTGGCTCTACAGCGTACGACACTTATTCAACAGCAAAGAGCCAAATGGCATGATGCCCTGATTAAGAAAAAGACATTTCATGAGGGCGACTGGGCACTTCTTTACGATTCCAGGTTTCAAGACTTCCCTGGCAAACTGCAGACTAGATGGTTAGGCCCCTATGAAATAAAGCAAGTACACGACAATGGCACTCTTACGCTGGCCACCATTGATGGGTCTGGTTCTTCTTTTAAAGCGAACAGGCATCGGGTGCGCCTTTACCAAAAACCACTTACCAGAGAATCTTTCTATCAACAGATACGTGAGGACCCCACCATGCAAGTTTTAGCTGCAGAAGGCAATCCTTCAGTAGCTTCATCTTTATAAATTTTATTTCTTCTCTGTAAAATATGTAAATATGATTGCTGATTTGATTTCTATTTTTTATTTTTCATTTTCTTTTTGTTTTGCTATTAAATATATTGAACAACTGCTGTTCAATCTATTGAACAACTGCTGCTCAATCTATTGAACAACACTTTCTTTCTTTTCGTCGTTTGGCTGTTCAGTTAATTGAATAGCTGATGTTCAGTCTATTGAACAACCGCTGTTCAATCTATTGAACAACACTTTCTTTATTTTCGTTGTTTTGTTGTTCAATCTATTGAACAACACTTTCTTTCTTTTCGTCATTCTGTTGTTCAATCTATTGAACATCTGTTGTTCAATCTATTGAACATCACTTCTTTTCTATTTACGTTGTTTTGCTGTTCATTTAATTGAACAGCTGTTGTTCAATCTATTGAACAATTGTTGTTCAATCTATTGAACAGTTGTTGTTCAATCTATTGAACAACACTTCTTTTCTTTTTGCGTTGTTTTGTTGTTCATTTAATTGAACAATTGTTGTTCAATCTATTGAACAACACTTCTTTTCTTTTTTGCGTTGTTTTGCTGTTCATTTAATTGAACAGCTGTTGTTCAACCCAATTGAACAGATTTTTTTTTCTTTTGTGTGATTGCTCTTCGCTTATCTTAGCCCATTTTTCTTTTGTTTGTCATTTTGTTTTCTTTTCATGGCATGAAGTACACTACTTTTATGAGGACAAAGAATTTATGGATTCTATTGAAGGGAGTTAATACCATTAACATTTTGATCTTTAATAAGACAACTTCTTGATGATAGATTCTTTTCAAGAAAAGGGACACAATTATTTATATAATACTTTACTACATTGTTTTCTATTGTACATGATATTGATTGATCATCTTAATACCATGCTGGTTCCACCATTCCTGGTTATAATCTTCTCTGTCTATAACAAATAAGACTATGGGTATACTTTTTCTATTGACATGTTAAACTTCTTCCACCATCCTTGCTCTTAAGGAGTATTGAGCCTCCTCTATTTATCATAAAAATGTGCAATAACAGCAAAAGTTTGTTTTCAGATGGAGGATAGGGGGTCTCATTACGAGCCAACCTACCATGTTCATAAGGCTATAGCAAAGTGACATTCCCATTATGGCCACCACACCAGGTTTATGATCCTTTGGATAGCTAAAATATCCTTGGAAAAGGAGGTCTCATCACGAGCCGACCTGATCACTTTTGCTACATCCTAGTGAATGGCAGTGTGGTCATATGTTTACCACATCAGCACACTGATCTCTTCTGTAGAACAACACTAGAATTCTCCATTTATAAATTGAGGATCCTGGCTCATATGGGTTAAAAAGCAACCCTGCCGAGGCTATGGACGCCTACTGGCAGCAGAGGCTCTGCTTATGGTATTGAAGTTATATCTTATCGTCAATTATTACTATGATACCCTCTTCTTATTCTTTCTTTTTTATCGAAGAAGTTATTTCCTTAATTTTTCCCTGTTTAGAACCTTTATGCATGAGATATTGCTTTTCAATCAATCGTATCATTCTCGGCTAGAATACCGTTAGTAGAGCATCTTTTTGGCATATTGTTGTCCTTTTCTTTTTTCGCATAACTTATCATCAATCCAAGCGTCCTATCTCTTATTCATAACTATCTTTACACACTCCACTCTCATTATAACCATACCTCTTGTTGTCCTATCATTGATATGCGTACTCTGTTTCATTTATTGTCGTACTGTTCACTCCCCTGCCTTGCTGTCAGAACAACCCTTTCCCTGTCTATTCGGTCAAAGGCGATCTCTCTTTTTAAGAACGGGGAGGATTCCCATTATACCTTTGCATGCGCTATATTTATTCCGCTTATTGGACTTGATATGTTGCTATGATCAAATGACATGTGGCAGTATGATAGTCTAAGAATTAATATTATTAATTATCATGGAAATTCTGCTTGACATTATGGAATTTAGTTGTTACGTTTACTTGTTGTTCCATTTTACCAAAGCAATTGTTGTTCTCTGCTACATTTTTCTTGCTGTGTTAATCTTTGAAAATTGTAGGGCGAATATCGGAAGATTCGAGCATTATGGGTGGAAAATCGGTTCGCCAAGAGCCCTTGGTGTTGGAAATTTCTGACAGAGCCAGGGAAATTCTGGTGCACGCAGGATGGATGTCATATTTCACCAGGCTTCAGGCCCCTAGCAGTGAAATCGCTCTCAAATTTTTACAACATTTATAGAATGGGCAGTCCACAGTAAAAGGTATAAGAATAACAGTATCAGAGGCTGTGATAGCTGAAGTTTCCAGGTTGTCGGCAGAAGGAGCAGTATGGCCTAAAAAGCACATAATGTTGCATGACGCGGTGGAGATTTTCAAAGACGCAGGCGAAGAACTAACCTGAAAAGGCAAGGGCATTCAATCATCCTCTCTGGGAGAACCATGGTGCGAATTGGCAAGTGTCATCCAGAAGTACATTACCTGTGATGGTCGATGGGATGTGGTAAAACCACGACAACTTAAACTCTTAGTCGTTTTAAAGCAAAAGCTTACTGTCAATTTGCCATTTTTCTTAAATTCATTATTGCATGATACAGCTGATAGAGTAAGATGGGCTAAACATCCTGATACTGTAATCAGTCATCATGGTTTGATCAGACTGATTGTTAGTCACAATCTTTCTCAGTAAAATTTAACTTGGGATAATTTTATAGCGCCACTAGAGATTAGGCTAGACCCTGTAGTCCAAAACTCTGCAACCTTGGAAATTGGACAGCAGAACCCTGTTCCGAAGAGGAAAAGAACTGCTCATACAGTAATAGGACCTCATAAGCGCAGGCGTTCTGCGAGGCTGAACCCAGTTCAGAGGACTTTTGTAGATCCTTAGGGTAGCGCCGAACACCCGACAGAGCCATCTAGTCCAATTACTGTACAGGACTCTGAACCAGAACCGGAGGAAGAATGTAATTCTGAATCAGAACCGGAGGAAGAATGCAATTCTGAACCTGAACAGAGGAAAGAATGTAATTATGAATCAAAACCCGAGGAAGAATGCAATTCTGAACCAGAATAGGGGGAAGAACATGATTCTAACCCAGAACAAAGGGAAGCACAATATTTTTTACAAAATGATGATGAACCAGAAAATGAAGCAGGGCCTTCTCAAACACCACCTATGAGCCCCTGAGATGATTTCTTACATGACTTTGAGGAAGGGATGGCCCAGGTTCTTGCAAATTTGAACACATATATGCAACCTGAAGGATCACTTGACCAGAACTTGAGCAAAGCTCAATCCTCAAGAGATTCTGGTCACACAAAAATTTTGCTAGAAGCTACAGACCGGGAAGAGGAAGTGGACACATAAATAATTCATGAATCTGATAACCAATCAGGTGACACGGTTATAGTGGAACATAACCAAGACGAGCACCAAGAACCCTTAGATATAAAGTCGATTAATAAAATTGTTCCTACAGAGGATGCTTCTCAGAAGAAGCGGGTAGCCGAAATAAAGTTAAGGAAGCTGAGGAAGAAATACCAGAAGCTTCAGAAGACGGTTAAGCGGCTACGTTGGAAATTAAAAGAAACTGCAAATAGGAAAGCTCAGAGCACTACTCTTGAGTTAGCCACTGTGGCCACACAAATAGAAATATGTGAAGGTAAGGCAATAGGAACCCAGACCGAATCTATTTCTACTCAGATGGTCGCCACACAAACAAGCCCTCACATAGATTTGATAGATATGGCTGTTCAGACGGAGGAATTATCCTCTCACAATAAAAACACCCAGACAGAGGAAATATTCAATGACACTCCATCAAGCAGTAATCCTATTCTTCTAGAGTTACAGGAGGAGCTGGTACAGGCCCAACTTGCTTTAGCACAATGTAAGAAGGAGACAGTTCCTCTGCAAAAGTATCAGGAGTTGCAGAAGCAATTCAAAGAATTGACCATAACTGAGAGTGAAACTTTTGATAAGTTCAGGCAGGAGGAAGAAAAGCAGAGGAAAGTAAAAGCCAAGCTAGATAAGGTTGTGGGTCAGATCGATGCTATTTGCTCTTTATATTTTGATGTCTTATCTTGCAGGTCTCCTGCTACAAATTATGCTCTGTTTTTATTGGAAAGATATTTACTGTTGAAAATTAAAGCTGTTAAGGCCAACAAGTTAGTTGAATTGAAGACAACTGACGAATTCATAAAATGTTGTAAGGAGCATGGGATAAAAGTCCAACGTCTTCTCTGTGAACTTTATTTGCATAATTTTTTATTAGAAGGGGAGGTGGATAATAATCCTAGCCCTTTTGTTGGGGACATTCAGCTCTAGGCCTTCATTTCCTTTGCAGCGAACCAACTCAAGTGGTCCAGGGCTTATAACACCTTTCAAAGGAAAGAACATGGATTGGATTTGTGGGTAAGGGGTGAGCCTACTCAACCCTTGCATCTTTTTGTTAAACACAAGAGGCTCATGAAACAGGAGGGAGTAATTAAGACTCTGGGGCCTATACATAAAGAAATTGTGCAAGCAGGAAGGACATATTTCTTATCCATACAGGAAAGGTCCTTACTTGCATCCAAACAGAGATGGATGGCCTCTACCAATAGTGTCCGGAACAGAGAACCATTTGGCTACATGAATTTTAAAGCTACCGTAGGCTGTTTTGTCACATACAGTAATATTATCTTGAGGGAAGGACCATATTGGCTAGGATGTCGATTTAGGAGCCCTATTATTTGGTACCCTCCTAAAGGATATCGTTCTGATTATGAGTTGCCTGAAGGTCATGAAGGGATAGCCTTTGCAAATTTAATACAAAAGCACGGTTTTAGGTTGTATAAAGAAAAGGTCTTTCTTGCTTACTCTTTAACTGCATTACATAATAACTACTTATTTTCATGCGGACATGAAACAAGGTAAGCAGGGGAGTATGTTGGGCCGTGCAATAGGTATAAATTTACTCTTGATTACACTACCTTTTTCCTCCTTTTTATGCATTTGTGCCATGATGTAATAAGGTTTTGATAGAATTTCGATAAGAAGTGAACGAAACTGCACTTGATGCGATTTGGCTGTCAAAACTAACTTTCATTGCCTTTAATGCAAAAATTAGCGAATGGAACAACTGTTGTTCAAAATATTGAACAGCAAAGGCTAAACAGGGAGAAAAGAGCGTGTCTTGTGCAGTCAAATTGAGAATTGAATCAGGAGGATTAGCGCAAGATGAAAGATTGTTTGATAATAGTATTTAGTTGTGAATTCCTCAGGATCTCCTGATCCCGGGGAATCACATTTATCTCTTTTCCTCTTTGACTATAAGAGGGGAAAAACAAATAGAATAGAGGGACTTAACTTTTCTCCTTTTTACTTTAGTTGTAATTTTAATATACAGAGCGTTATTTTGAAGGATACATCGTGTTGTAATGACATTTGGATTTGATGAATAATATATAATTCGCGTTGTTGTTCATTCGCGATATTCTGAAGTAACTAAGCAGTAATCACTGGCGGCTTGGGCCCGGTCACTGGTGGATTTCACTATTGTTCCCTGTTTTATAGTTTACCTTTCTTTTACTGCAAGTTTAATTGCTCTGTTTTATAGCTTTACGATTGATTTACTTTCACTAGTGTTGAGTTTGTTGCATTAATTCTTATTTTTGTTGATTGGCTTCATTTATTTATGTCGTAGATTGATTTAACTATTAGGTAAGAATCATTTCTTGTTAATTGAAAGCTAGAGTGTTGTTGGTTAGATCAGGTGTCTTACTTTTATGCAGAAGTTTAGATTCAACTAAAAGAGCTCTATTATCACTACGGTGCACTCGGTTGATGTAATTGCAATTAGAACTTTTGATTAAGATTGAGTTTTGGCGCTTGAATAGGTTAATTTCCTTGAAGTTACAAGTTGATAGTTTATGGTTTGATCCGTTTACTCTTGTATTGAAATCAATAAGTTATTTTAAAGCATTACTTTCTGTAGATTCAATGATTTTCATCACTTGCACATATTGTGTACACTTTTGAGACAAAAAGAATTACCCATGTTGATAATTAATGTGAGGCATTTAGGATTTCTAAAAGACACCTTACATGCGCCCAACAAACACCTAAACTCTTCCACTAATGCAAGTACCTCTCTACCTATAAAGGACCAACAAACATGAAATAAGTCCACTATGAATCCTCCGAAACATGGGGCTTTCTTTTTAGGCACATTTTTGGCAACTTCCTTTACTTCCTCTAGAGATATTTCTTTCATAAGGGCTTCATTCTGCTCCCCCCCTTATCAGAGAGAGGAAGTGTTTCCTGATTCTCTTGATAACTTATATTCGACATAGTTGTGAATCCTCAAGGAGATAAACATAAAATCTGACTAATTCCAACTCAATATGTTGATGATCTACTAACTTGGCTCCAAACTCATTCTTCAAGGAGACGATCCTATTCCCTTGTTAATGTTGAATCATAGAGTTATGGAAGAACTTATTATTCTTCTCCCCCTCCCTAAGGCATCATATTCTAGATTTTTGTTTCCATAATGTTTCTTCTTATTTGTGATGCTCCTATAGGTGGATTAAGAATTATACCTATTTCATTGTTTCCTCTACCGACCTTCCTTCCAAAATGATGCACTATTGAAGTTGTTCCATTTTGGCTTCCAATTCTTGGTTTGCATGAAATATGTTAACAAACTCCTTGTTCCACTTCTTATTTTTTCCCTTTATCTAATTTATTTTTTGCTAGAAGCGATATATTGTTGCACCCTCTATAAATTTAGCTTCATCACAACATGCTTTGGCCTTCTACAAGAAGGGAGGGCTAAAAGAGCCAAAAGTTTTCATATATGAATGGCATTAGCTTGGAACCTATGCTAATGCTAATATCCAAATAGATCTCCCAATGATCCAAACCTTTACTTGGAAGAATATATGCTTGAATGAAGATATCATTTTCGTATATCACCTTCGATATTGACAGGCCTCAAAATTGACATCCTTTTACACCCTCTTTTCCTTATTATTAATTATTTTTCACTTGCACATAACTCCATATTAGTCCACTCTAATGTAGATATGTGGGATTTAGACATAAAGTGTTTTACATTGCATTTCCTTAGTATTTTATATGAATTTATGTTTAAACAATAGAAAAATATAAAATTGCATTTATCTTTGAGTTAATTTGCAAAGAAGATGTGTGAGGAAGGTTGTTGCGCAGGTTCTAATGTTGCCATAGGCAAGATTTTGGTTACATTTTCTACAACTCTTAACTTTGTTGTTATAACCCCAGTTCATGTTGTTGCTACAACTTCTACTACTACAACTCCCACTATTGCAACTCCAGTTCATGCCATTGTTGTTGTAACATACCCCATATTCACCCCAATAAGGAGAGGTGGTTACTATGTTAACCCAATTCCCAATGTACAATCATGAGAATGGGATCTAAAAGTTTCGATTTTTTATTTTTATTTTTAACTAGAATTAAACAAAATCCTTGTGTTCGTCTTGTCACCTTGACATGCCACACAGTTTCATTATTTGGCTCTACAATATCACCTTTACATGCCACGTGGTCCACACATGGCGCCAACATGGCATGCTACTATAATGCCACTTCACTGTTGTGGCATCCTCATCAACCCTCAAATAGACAAGAGTAGTGAATGGGAAGCACAAGAATGTACAAGGGAGATATTGGTTAGGGTAACCTGTCTATTATTGTTTCATAACTCACAAGGAAACATTTTAGTCTACTCATTATTGATATCTTTTAGGAATTTTAAGGGATTAGATTGTGTGCATGAAATATGTCTTGTTTGAACAATAGGTCTTCAAAACAAGGGAGAAGTTGTTGAACTAATCCAATATTAAAAGATGCCTTTAAACTAGAGCACTCAAGAGTTGTGATTTGTATTCCATAGCCCAACTATCCCCACGGTCACATACACGTGGTGGACACTGAAAACCATACCTTTCGCAAATCTCGTTGGGGTCATACTCAACTTACTAGCAAGTCATGTAATAGAATGGTGTCTACCACACCAAGAAACTTTGTACCCAACTCCCAATAACCCCGTATGTTTCTTCAGTAGCATAACTTGACCTATTTACGGGTAGAAGTTTATGGCCCTTTTATTCTATCAATTTAAAAATATTGTTCGAAATACTTATAATTGAGTATAGATGCATTAGAAAGATGCCATTATCCTTTGGGAATCTAACACCCCACTTGACCATGTAATTTACCAAAATCTCCAAGTCATAATACTCATGTGCCCCAACTAGGACAATGGCTATAGTGTTGGTAATAACACCATCAGGTTGAATCCCTGGATCCTTAAATTCATTAATATAAGAAAGGGCACATTCTAACAGGCCTACTAGCATAGAAGCACTTATTAAGGTCGAGTATATGGCATTGCTAGGTGGTATTTGAGACATTATCATCTCTAAAAGAAGATTTGATTTTATTCTATCTTCCTACTTTGCCCACAAGTTCAATGAGGACAAAAATAGGCATTCATACTTACACTAGGTCATAACCACACAACAATACAATCATTTCAATTCATTTAAGTCTACTTTTCAATGATCATCAACATGTTTTGCATCAATGGATTCACATTAGTTGACAAGGACATGGATGCCCCTTCTACTTTTATAACATTTTAGCTCTAGGAGTATTTGAGATACTTCCATTATTGAGTGTCCATTGACTGTATTCTCTTGTCATTGTTGACCTACTTCTTGGTCATCTACGGATAATAATATAGTTATATGATCTTACCTCCTTGTGTTTTCATAGAGATGTGACCTCATGAGTTAAAATACCTTGGTAATTGATGGTCTCCATTGTATTCACCCTTACTATTAGTTGCTCGCCTCCTTAATTGGACATAAGCAACCTCCATACCTTATCATTGAGCAGTCAAAAAGACCTTTTATCCTCTTCACATTCAACTACATAACAACAACCTCTATTTGACACATTTAAAATAAAAGAGACACATTAAATAGCCCTGAGTTCCAATTTATTATTAACAATTTCACCTATATTGTAATTAGATTGGTATTGGATGAAAGTATTGGTATTGATGTTGGAAATAATAAACAAACATGGCAAAGCATTAGGTGAGCTCTGCGGCCCGAGCGTTTTCGGACTCGTCCCCGGGACCTGCTGCTAGCGCGATCGCCGATGGCTCCCGTGTTCAAACAAGGGCACAGACCCGAGGCGGAGGCGGAAGGGATTTCGATCCCTGCAATGGAGATGGTGCTATGCCCAAATCGCAGCTGTAAAACCCTCGATGTGCCCTTAAGCCAACAACCTGGAGCTGCAAGACCAGCACTGGCTTTCTCTGTGCCGCCGAGAACAAGGGTTGCAATATATTCGCAGGAGATAAGGTTCAAACGCAGCACGAAGGCTCGGATCCGGCCAGATCTATTACGGGAGACGGAAACAGGTGGTAAAACCCAAATCTGCACAACCAGATCGACTATATTGCCGAAATGCACATGGATCAGATGGTGGGAAGCTTGCTCGATTCACGCCGTCTTCATGAGGACTGAGAGGCTGCCGCAGATAACAGAGCCGGGTAAAGCGGAGGTGAGGGCAATAACTTGGCCCCAGCCAGATCCAGAAAACGATTATGCAGCAGAAGACCGATACTCAGGTGAAGCAGCACATAGATCTACAGTACTGAGTAACAGATCGGGTAATAGACTGTCAGATCTAGACCTCGGTAGAGCAGATCTACCCCTATGCAGGTCAGATCTGGAAACACACTTACCAGAAAAGACGAGTAAAGATAAAAAAAGCTCTCTCTTTATTAAAACTATGGGAGGGAGCACAATATGCATCGAAATAGGGACATGGGAGGCAACAGAAATCCTCAAACAGAGGATACATGAAAAGACTGGAATCCCACCATACAAACAACTCCTCATCTACGCAGGGAAGGTAATACAGGAGGGGTTCAAACTAATGGAATATGGTATAGCAAAGGACTCTACCATCTGTCTCAGCTCAAGATTGCGCGGAGGCTGCCCTGGCTCAAGCTCAAAAGGACCTGTCTCCTTCAAAGATGCAGTCAAAGGGAAGATGGAACCACAAAAGAAAACAGAACAGCAAGCTACAACACCAGGGGCATACATTGTTGAGCAGACAACACATAACCCTGCATTAGCAATCTCCATACCAGAGGTAAATGAAATACAAACTGATTACTTAACTAAAGCAGTGATATGCAGATTCAATGGATTTTGGCCCAAACCGGAAGCCCTTCGTCAATGGATCTACTCCATATGGACAGAAAACTGTGATATCCATCTCTGTTCAAAAGGATTCTTTATTGTCAAATTTGACACCATAAAGGACAAAGAATATGCTTTGAACGAAGGACCATGGTTTTGGGGAAACGCTGGCCTGTTCGTGAAATCTTGGTTCCCGGATTTCGATCCAAACAACATGGTGGTCACCAAAATGCCAGTTTGGGTAAAATTGTTTAATCTCCCTATACACTTTTGGCACTATAAAGTACTGGAAGGAATAGGCAATACCCTGGGATCTTTTTTAAAAGCAGATCATGAGCGACTATCCAAGGATATCTACACATTTTCCAGGATATGTGTGGAGGTAGACCTCAGTCAAGGCCTACCAGAGCACATTATCCTAATACATAATGGGAAACAATGGACACAACCACTGGATTATGAAAACATCGCCTTTCGCTGCCGCATATGCCGACAAACAGGTCACCTACAGAGTACATGCCCACAAAGCAAAAAAGATAGGAAAAGGAGACAGCCACCAAAACCAAAAGGATGGCAATTTTCAGCCACTTGGGCAGAGGATGTAGAAGAGGATAAAGAAGAGGAAAGGAATGCGGAAGCCACCAACAATCTGCAAGAAGATGAAGTCGAAAAGAACAACCCAGAAATCAGCAATGCAAGCTACCCACACCATAATGAATATCTGATTGAAGGAGCAATAGACACAAATGCAGATAACCCACAGCAGCAATATGAGAACACCAGGCAGGAAATTGGAGGCAACAAACGTGCATACTCGCCAACAAGCACAGATTCTGAAAAGGACAACATGGCTGCCACAAATGAAACACAAATGATTATTGTAACAGCTCCGCCTAACAATGAAGGTTGGCGGAAAGTGGAAAAAAAGAAGGGTAGGAAAGTCTAGATTGTCTACTTGATTGACTATTAGCTCCTATTTTGCAGGACAAGTTTTGTTACAGCATATGCTATACAGCAGCAATGCCAATGGCATCTACTATATGTAATTTTCTAATCTTAATGAAAATTACTGATTTTTCCAGTGGAAAAAAAAAAATAAACAAACATTCTCCATGTGTTTCTTAGAGGTATGACCTTCTGAGCTAAGATACCCACATGCCTATAGGTTGCCTACATAACATTTCAACACAAAAAGTGCCCAGTTATAACACCTTATAGTAGTTTATTGTTGGTGCCATTGAAGTACATAAACCCATACTTACTCAGCCTACCGCGACATGATTAAGAAGGCTCAATACCTATTCCATAGCCTTGTGCACTGTAATATGCATACGTAAGCATGTGATTACCTATATAACACATGGCAATATACTTGGTAATTAGGCTTGAATTCTTACTCGTAATCTACAGGAAATAAGGGTTAACTTCCAAAATTTCACACAGGATGGAACACAGAATTTGTAATATTATTTATGTTTCACATCCCCAAGTGTTCAAGAGAAACAAATAGAACAACCACACATGTACGTTTCTATATTCCGACAATGTAGGATTAGACGTATCGAATACATTCATCCACTTAATGACTATGATGCATCCCTATGGCACATATTGCTAGTGTTAATTCATGGTTATAATCATTGTTCTTACAATGTTGTGAACACAACATGTATACATTTATAATAGGAAATACAAGCCTATAACTATAACATTCCTTCTATTGCCCAGGGATCCATTAATGCAAGTATCATAATCCTGAACAACATCTATAGTCACACCTATAACTGAGATTAACTAGAATTGTAAGAGTCCATGCATATAGGGTACTACAATTCCACATAGTTAGAGGCATAACATGAAATCATTAATGTGAAGTGTAATCATTTACACTTTTTATCACTAATCTGAGCACTATCATAACATGAGCAATTCCAACCACATAAGAAGCCATATTTTTCATATTCAATTGGCATATAAACAATTCAACAATTTCAAACATGGAATCCATTACGCATATTAATTGTGATGGTACTTATCTTACAATATAAGCTAGGCAACTGAGTCTGGGAGTACAACTCTCCACCAAACCATAGATTGGGTTGCATTGTGGCCTTTGTTGCAGCTCAATCAACCCTGAGCCTTATTTCAAAGCTTGAGGAGGTTTGCTCAATGGATTACAACTAATTATGCTAGCCGAGAGAAGGACTCTAGAGGCCCAACCACCTCCACCCATCAACTAATTCACTAAGGTTATTTAATGACCCTAGTCATTCTGCAAATATATTAATTGTCTCGATCATCGTGCACTCGAGTAGATATGGTAAATGTTGCCTTGGTTACCTTACATTGCCATTGTAAATACCTTCTTGTTCACTTTTGTAAACAATGAAAATAGTGAATTTACACATATTAAATATTGTATACATTTTGAAATGATATATACATGTATATGTATATGTATGTATGCCTACTTGGTCACTTTTATACATACCTCCTTGGCCACTTTACAATAGTGTGAATATTGGTTAAACATGTCCAAATTTCATAAGCTTTGTAAAGTGTATGTGTACATTATATGTGTGTAAAACTAAAGTAGTGAGGAAAATCATTAGGTAGCACATGGATACATGCAACCCAAGTAAACCTCATAAAAAGCATTTCAAAACGGAAATATCTAGTAAATGGAAGATAAGCGAAAAGAAGGCCAAATGGCACAAAATGGATTGGTCCTCAAGAATGACAAGCCAACCACCATTTAAAAAAATCTAAAAACCAACCAACCAAGGTGGGCCATGCTGGACCCTAACCAACCACAAAGAGAGAGAGCGAACATTAAAAAATAGGGAGAATGAATTTGGGAAAGGACAAGGGAAAAAGGAGCGATTTTTTTTTTATCAAGGAGAGAACAATGAAAGAAGGGGGAGAGCAAAGGAGAAGATAGAAGAAAGAGGGGATACACTTGCAAAACAGAAGGAGGCAGCAAGTCGTTGTTGGGAGATATATATCTGTGGGCATAGATCGTGTGAAATGTGTGATATCAAGGACGACCGCAACACCGAGGACAACCTAACATCCAAGTAAATAACACCTCAATTCATAACTCCTGGTATCATTCTCTTGAGCTGACTGTGCATAATTTAATCTACATGTATTCCAGATTCCAGTGAGTTTAATCCCTTGTTAAGGCCACTGTGTCAATAATTTTGTGGTTGGGAAAATCACTGTCAATGATACATTGTAGTTATACATTCTCGTGGCTACAATTCCAAGTTTGCAATGAATTTTAATCCATTGTTTGTTTGGTAATAACATTGTGTCAATAATTTTGTGGTTGGGAAAACCATTCTCAATAAAACCTTATGGATACACATTCTCATGGCTACAATTTCATGTATGCTTGCATAATGTTATAAAATGTAGCAAGAAATGCTCAATTTGAGTTTAGCCCTAGTCAAATTGAGTAAATTGAATTTCCACATTAGCGGGACAACTTGGAGGCAGTTAAATAGTGTGGCATAGCTATTTCCACTCAGTTAGCTTAGTAAATTCAAGTTAGTGGGCTTGGAGTTTAGTCGTGCATGTGTGATTGCTAAATTTTAGCAATCTAGTTCAAATATTTTCAGTTGTATTCAGTTAACTGACCTTTAACTGTTGATGGAGTCAGTTGAAGGTTAGTTGAGCAGCAGGACAATAGTCTAACTCAAAGATTTGTTAGTTAATTGATCAATCAACCCAAAATAGCTCATGCATGCATGGAATTTGAATTGCTCAGTTGAGGTGGAGGAGACAAAGGCTAGTGTAACATGAGTTGTGTACTAGTTGAGTGTACAATTGTTGCATGCAATCAAGAGATCAATTCCTTGGGAATTGTGAAAGGAAATAAGGACTTCCTTATTGTTTAGGAGCTCGAATTTGCTCAGATTTGCGTAAGGAAATAGGAGGCTGGTGGAGTAGAAAATTGGCTAAGTGTTGGCTAGAGGCTCTCATTCAACAAAAAGAACAATTATTCTTTTTCAGGCTATTCTCAGAGTTGCAGCATGCAATTATAATAGTTTCTCTACTCAATTTATTAATGAAAAGAGGCTTGAGGGTTTTTCCTAGTTGGGTTCCCCTAGAAATCATTGTGTACTTGTGGTTTTGCTTGTTGCATGTCTATGCATGTTGTTATAAATTATGATTTCCATTCCATAGATTAGTAGAGTAGAATTTGTGTCTCTTGATTTCAGTTCAATTTCTTGAGCAATTACAATTTCTATCAAATTTATACATGGTATCAGAGCCTTGAAATCACATTAGAACCAATATTTCAAACTTGTTCCTCAAGAATTTCGAATTTGCAGTTTCTGTGAAACAATTTTTCTTCAAATTCGGGAGTATGCCTTTCAACAGATTGCGATTGGAGTATGCCCTGGAGGGTAGCTCGAATTTCATAGCCTAAAAGGACCGAATGGAAGCAGTGATTGATGATAATGTTGTGTTAGAATATGTTAAAATTGATATTGAAAAACCTCCACAATCTAATGAACAACAATTAGCCCAATGGAAAAAGGATGTAGCATAGGCCATGAGAATTCTTCTGGAAGGTGTGAGAGACCATGTGGTCTCAAATATCCATGGCAAAGAAACACCATATGCTATGTGGAAGACATTGACTGAGCTATTCGAAAATAACAGTGACCATAGAAAATTGGCCCTGAAAGACAAACTTCGAAATATTAGGATGCAGAAAAATGATACTATTCCACAATATCTCTCTAGATTCACACAAGTTCGAGATGAGCTTGGAGGGGTTGGGGTGAATGTTGCAGAAGATGACCTGGTGAGCCTAACTCTTCTAGGCCTTCCAAAATCCTAGCATAACTACCAAGACTCCGTGAATGGAAGGGAAAAATTACCAAATTGAGAAAGGTTGTGGTCCGATTTGGTTTAAGAAGAGTTCAGGAGAAATACCAGAGAGGGAACATCATCCAAAGTAGAGGATGAAGATACTTTTTCCTTGGTTGGAAAGGGGAAGAAAGGAAAAGGGAAGAAGACCCAAAGCGAGCCTGAATCTAGCCAAAATAATGGTAAGAAGAAAGACTTGAACAAGATAAAATGTTTCCACTACCACGAATACGGACACTATGCAAAAAAATCGATACAAGAAGCCTTCAGCAGGAGCAAGAGGTGAAGCATTAGCTTCACAATTCAAATTAGACTTCACCCTAATAGCATGAATGGCCAACACTGATATGGGGAGTGTATGGTACCTTGATTCTGGTGCCTCATTCCGTTTGACAGGGTGCAAGGAGTTTTTCAATATCATAGAGGAGAAGGATCTCTATATGCATATTGAATTGGGGGATGATGGGAGGTCTAATGCTACAAGAATAGGTATCGTCACCTTTGAGAGGGAGAAATCCTCCCCTCTTGATCTCAAATATGTTATGTTTGTAGCTGGGCTGAAGAAGAACTTGATCTTTGTAGCATTACTAGAGGATAAAGGCTATGATGTTATTTTCAATAAAGGGAAAGCCTTTATGAGACACATAGCTACCGGGAAAGTGAAGCAGATTGGAGTTCGAGTCAAGAACCTATACAAACTTGAGGTGGGAGATTACACTACATTGAGTAGCAAGGCTGAAAGAGTGCAAAGTCGAGATATTGGAGAAATCTGACACAAGAGATTGGGTTATCTACACCATGGTGCTTTAAAAGCCATGCAACAAATTACCATTGGTCTCGCTTAAACTCCCTTGATCAGCAAGATGTCTACAAGGTTTGCACACTAGGGAAATATGTTAAATCCACTTTCCATGGTCGAGATAACAGAGCAAATGCAATCTTGGAGTGAGTCCATTATCATGTTTGTGGACCCTTTTATATAGTCTCCACAACAAAACATAAGTACTATGTTATTTGTACTAATGATTTCTCAAGAAAATCTTGGATCTTCTTCATGCGGAAGAAGGATGAAGTTTTCTCCAAATTTGTTGAATTCAAAGCATTGGTTGAAAACGAGATCGAGAAGAAAGTGAAGAGTCTCGTGAGCGGCAATGGAGGTGAATTTGTTTCGAATGCCTTCAAGGATTTTTGTACCAAAGAATGTATTCGAAGAGAACTAATAGCACCCCATAACCCACAGTAAAATGGGGTAGTTGAGAGGAAGAACATGAGAATAGTTGGAGTTGAAAGAGCTATTCTACATGATCAAGGGTTGTTATTGCATCTTTGGGAAAAAAGCATGTAACACAAAAGTTTACTTGCTTGCAGAACCCGAGTCCTCATAGAGTACTTGGTATGATCACACCAGAGGAAGCTTTCTCTGGGAGAAAGCCTGATGTGTCTCATTTCAAAATTTTTGGATCTTCAGTTTATTATCATGTCTCCAAGGATTCAAGGAGGAAACTTGAGCCTACAACAAAGTTGGGAGTTATTTTAGGATACACCGAAACTCCACATAATTACCGAGTGTATTTGCCTTCAATGAAGATGACAATTATGAGGAGAGATGTCAATTTTGATGAGGAAAAGGCTATGAGATGCTCTCTAGAATGAGAGCTAAGTATCCCATCGGAATAGGAGCTTCTAGCTTCAAAGGAGGAGCCTTAAGATGAGCTTCAGGAGGTTGTGGAGAAGGCATAAATGGAGGAGCATAGAGGAGGTCGAGTGGAGACACCCACTCAATCAGAAACATCCAGAGAAAGGAGAAAGAGAACCAGAGAAGCAGACATATTGATACAAGATGCACAGTAGCATGTGGGAGCTCCTACATCGCAGTGCAGGCATAAGAGGTCACCTAAGAGGTACACTTGTTACACGACTCTCATGATAGAGCTCATTGAGACAAAGCCTTCTTCATTTGAGGAAGTAATTTCTCAACTAGTATGGGTTGATGCCATGGTGTTAGAATATGAATTCATCATGAAGATCAATGTATGGGAGGTAGTGTCGAGACCATAAGGTAAATCAGTGGTTGGTTCCAGATGGATCTACAAAGTGAAGCATGCAGCTGATGGGAGCATCGAGAAGTACAAGGCCGGTTGTGGCTGAAGAATTTTCTCAAGTAAAGGGAGTTGACTATGAGGAAACATTTGCCCTTGTGGCAAGGTATTCCTCCATCAAATCAATTTTTGCATTATCTACATAAATGGGGTGGAAAATACACCAGATGGATGTGAATAATGCCTTTCTCAATGATGTTGTTGAGGAGGAAATTTACATAGAGAAGCTAGAAGGATTTGAGACATATGATCGGGAGTCACATGTGTACAGACTCAAGAGAGAATTATATGGTCTCAAATAGATGCCTCGAGCATGGTACACTCATATCGATAGTTATCTTAGTGGATTGGGCTTCACCAAAAGTGAAGCATATGTGAACCTCTATCACATTGTGGTAGATGGTAAGTTGCTTATTCTTGTTTTTTATGTTGATGATTTAATATTGACAGGTGATGAGTAGTTGATCCGCTCTTGCAAAGAGGATCTTACAAGGGAATTTGAGATGAAAGACATGGGCTTAATGCATTACTTCCTCGAGCTAGAAGTATGGCAAGGTGATGGTGAATTGTTTGTGTCTCAGGGGAAGTATGCCTTTGAAATACTTCAGAGATTTCACATGGAGAATTGTAAGCCTATGGACACACCTCTAGCTACAAACTGGAGGAAGGAGAATGCCACTTCAGGTGAAGAGGTTGATGCTACCATTTATAGGCAGCTTGTGGGGTCTTTGATGTATCTTGTGAACACAAGACCTGACATGTGCTATGCAGTAAACCAACTTAGTCAAGCTATGGTGAGGCCTACCAAGCTATATTGGAAGGAAACAAAGCATGTGTTACAGTACCTCAAAGGCACTACCGAGTATGGATTATGGTACAAGAGGATAGAGGGAGTGAAGCTCCAAGGCTTCACTGATGCAAATTGGGCAAGGACTTCATCAGACAGGAAAAGTACTTCAGGCACTATCTTCAATGTTGTGTCTGTAGTTATTTCCTGGTACAACAGGAAGTAGAGGTTTGTGGCGCTCAACTCAACAGAGGTGGAATACATGACTAAAATTCAAGCAACATGTGAGGCCATATGGATGAGGAAAATATGCGTGGGTCTTTTTAGTTAGGAGATGGATCTGACAATGATAAATTATGATAATCATACTTGCATTAAGCTCCCTAAGAATCCAACATTTCATGATAGGTCCAAGCACATTGATATCTGATATCATCATTTGCGGGACCGTGTGCAAAGGAGAATTATGTTGCTACAACACATTCCAACTTAGGAGTAAGATGTTGACATCTTGACAAAGGCATTGTCAAGAGGTAAATACTAATTCCACAAGTGCGGGATAGGGGTGGTGAAAAACCCCTTTCTTGCTAAGAGGGGGTGTTAGAAAATGTAGCAAGAAAGGCTCAAGTTGACTTTAGCCTTAGTCAAATTGAGTAAATTGATTTTCCACATTAGTACGAAAACTTGCAGGCAATTAACTAGTGTGACATGGCTCTTGTCACTCAGTTAGCTCAGTAAATTTGAGTTAGTGGGCTTGGAGTTCAGTCATGCATGAGAGAGAGAGAGAGAGAATATGCAAACATAGATAGAACTGAATTGGTTATATGCAGCAAAGATAATTAATAGATAATGAAACAACCTAGTAATTGTATATACACACACACACACACAAAGAGAGAGAGAGAGAGAGAGCATATGCAAACATAGATAGAATTGAAATTGGTTATATGCAAAAGAGATAATTAATGGATAATGAAACAACGTAGTAATTGTATCATTACATAATAAGGATTGATTCTTACACCATTCATTTATTTAGATTGCTTTATTTTGGCACTATAAATGGGTGTTGCCTATGCTGGTCAAATGCTAACTAGGAAATGGACAGAACACTTTAACATGTGTGCTACATAGGGATATTAATCTTATTATCTTTAATAGGCAATATGAAACTTATGCAAGTAGCACTGCCTCTCACCTCCCTGGTGTTGAATAAGTGCTTGCACCTAAGTTGTGGTTGGGAAATTTGAATGGTGAATAGCTAATTGTTGAAGTGTTGAGCCTCACATTTCATTGCAATAATGTATATCTTAATGTAATTGTCCACAGTGTTGGCCCTCAGTTTTGGTCTATTTTTGCTTAAGGAAACTTACTTAATCCTTATATTTTCCATCCATTTTCCATCACATCCATCACATCCATCACATCCATCTCATTTTGATGTATTTTATGCATATTCAACTATTTAATTTTAATTTTGCAATTTCTAGAAGTTTTCTATGAAAAATGAGTTTCAAGTGAAATTTTGGACAGTATAAGAAATTCCCGTAATAGCTATGTGGATGACATATTTGCAGGACACTTAGGCTCGAGCTGGATACATGAATGGAAAGCTTGGGAACTAGGACTGAACTAATTCGAATTGGTTCGGTCAAATAAAGCTTTATTAGGCCCGGTCAAGGCTAGTCAAACATGACTAGTCATCTAGAAAATCCCTAGGAAATAGGGAAGTTTTATGATTTCATGGGATTGTCCATATTTTTAGTGATGGATTGAATGGATTCGACTTGGATAGATGGATATGAATAGATATAGTTGTTAGAGAGACTTTAGATCAGTTTGTTTCATAATCTTCTATTTAAGCCAAAACTTTGAAGGCTTATGTATGTAATTTTTATATAACCTTATGCTGAGACATTTGAATATTGGAGATTAATTAGAAGAACTTGTTCTACTTTCATTTTGTTGTTCATTAGTGTGGATGAGTGCTTGAAGTTTCAACATTTGATAGCAGCCTCAAGTGTGCAAGGCAAGGGTGGAGAGCCTCCACTCCAAGCTAAGTACACTTCATTGTTAAACTAGCTTAATTTTCATGAATTAGTTGCTTTAGATTTGTTTACTTGTTTTGTTTCGGATTTGCTTATTTGAATTAATGTGTGATTATTGTTGAATGGATATTGGTTTAATTCTAATCTACATATGAAGGGACACACATGAATTTAAGTTAAATTCCCCTTCTATTTGATTTTGAACTAAAACTGAATTTCATTCTCATTTTCTTATTTGAAGTTATTTGTGCATTTCTGGTTTGAAGCAATGGTGATTATGATAGAGTAGAATCGTGAAGAAGGAAAATTTGGTCCTCCTTAGTTAGGAGCCTCTTCTTTTACATCTTCTGCATCATAAACCATTGTTAATTAGTGCTTTTAGATTTCTCTTCATCAAAGTAGTATTGTAGGGAAGGACAACCTAGTTCTCCTAAGTTAGGAGCCTCATCCCTCACATATTACATAAGTGAATTAGAAATTGTTAAAATAGGTTTATATTTGTAATATGTACTTCCTTAACTCTTCAAATTTTATCTTCTAAATCTTGGCTACATCTGATATCCATACACTATGGACTTGCCTCCAAGTTTTACAAACTCGATTGATAATGAATCATTGTCTTAATTTGTGTTAATAAATTAGCCCAACATTTTGGTGCCGTTTCCGGGGAGGCAATTATCAGCATAGTCAAATAGAAGATAAACAAAAACACTAAAAAATTGATTTAAAAAAAAATAGTTAAGATACATTTCTCTTAGTTATGTTTCTTTATGCCTAGAAATAGAGATCCTAAAAGTAGATTCCCAAAACAAAACCCCCAACAAAAAATAAAATAAAAAATAACTACAAAATCCATTTGCAAGACAAGATCTAAAAAAAATGATGTTAAAGAAATCATTTAGAGAAGGAGGGTATGCCACCACAAAACTATTCTCAAGTCCTTGTCCTCAATTTAGAATGCTCACTAGGGATGAATCTTCATGTCTAAGGATAGAAGAGCAACAAAACATCCATGAAGATGATCCATAGGAAGAGAATCTAGAACTTTCTTCTAGCTATCTTTGTGAGGAGGTGAATGAGTCATGGATCATATGCAATGAAGATCAAACATTAGAGCCAGAAATTGAAGAATTTCTAGCATGTATATCACAAGATCCCTTGTGCATACAAGATTTTGAACAAGTACCACAAGAAGAGTTTTGTGCTATGACAATTAATGAGAGCCAAGCAAACAAAGATCATCTTAAAACTTGGTTTCAACTAGTCATTAGCTCACAACACTACTCCATTTTTCAACATTCTTTCTCATCAAATATTTATGATCAGATAAATTTTCATGTCCAAACATTCATTAAAGTATATTTTTCAAATTTGGATATGAGTTTACTTATGATCTTGTTACGAAAATGGATGCATTGGAAATTCTCTTATACTTGAGAGAATGAATTATTTTTCTAAAATAGAATAGGATAGAATAGAATAAATAAACAAGTAGAATGAATTCACAATAAGACTTCCATAATAATTTTGTTTCAAACTCTCATGAATATCTCTTCAAATAGTGACTATTGGTCTAGTTAAAAATTAACAAGCAGGTCTATCAAACATGGCACTCCTTATAATTTTTACCATATCATTTTAAACCATTTTGAAAATCTGTTTATACTGGAGGTGGCCATATGAATTCATTTCAACGTGGCTTTGGAATCACTCTAATTGGATATAAAACGAATATTTTGTAAACAAAATACCGCTAGGAGGTCTAGGCTGGCCACCATTCCTCAAGGGGTAAATAAATGCATTTTGTTTGTATATCATCTTTGGACTTGTTTTCTAAGCAATGCTTGTAATGATTTACATATTTATTGGAAGAAGAGAGACTATACACCTCTCTTCCTCCATCATCTAATATTGTATTGCAGGCAAGTGCTAGGTTTTTGCAAGTCATAGGAAGAATGAAGGAGTGAACTCCATGGAAAAAGTACTTTACAAAGTCAATTTTAAATTCATATTTAAGAATATGAATACAAATGTTCAAGTCAAAGCAAAGTGAAAATTCACCTGATGTTGAGTTCATCCAATGAAACTCAAACTCTTGAAGCTTGTCTTTAGTTATTGACCAACAACACCAACAAACCCTACAACATGATCGAGATCGAGGCAAAAAGACATGAAGCTAATCATCAGAAGAAGAAGTCAAGTTTTTTTTACCATGAAAAGTCACATCAATTTCAAAAAAAGCCTTTCATAAGCCATATTGTTCATGATTTCATCCATAATCTATATTGTATGTTAAGCTCCCCATACATGCATGTTGAAGTCCGACTTACTATCTATCCATTTACTACTAAATCATGACTTCAATATAACCTATTTTCATAAGCTTTTCATACTTCCCTACTCCATTACACCCCACCTCCATCTAGAAAAGAAAAGAATAAAAAAAATAGAAAAAGATCAAAAATAATAAAGGAGTTTGGTTGTGAAAATCCAGGAAACTGGCACAACACAAACTCGAATTCATATCGGAAAACCAACTTGTTTGGCCAATATGAATTCTCTATTTTGTTTTACCATTTCTTCAGTTTGATTTTGTAGGAATCATCCTCCAGAATAAGCAAGACTTGGGGACAAGTCTCAGAATAAGCAAGGGGGAAGATTCGTAACAAAACTATGCAAATAGTTTGAGCAATGGTTTGATAAGGGACCTGAATTACATTACAGAAAAAACATGTATATATTGCATAAAAATGTACATGACAGAAGGGAGCTGAGTTATTATGAATCAATTGCAGAGGGACCTGAACGACATCGACAATCAATGGACCAGAATCAATGAAGGATACTAGAACAGAAGGCAGAAATAAATTCTATATTTCAATCTATCTAAGACATTTGATTAGAGGACATCATCCAATATTGTCAGGGAGTACAAGTATTGTGAGTGCAAAATTTTGCTCTTGCAAATTCGAAATTTTTAGAGCTTGTTAAAATTAAATTAGTACCTAAATGCATATTTTATATTCATTACATTACCCATTATTTTATACTCGTTATTCTATGTACATCCTACATTTATCCGATACCTAATTCTATGTAAATCCTATATTTAATTTCTACATTCCATATTCATTCCATAACCCTAACATTCCATAGCCCTAAGTATTTTTCCTTAAAGCAAAAGGGATCGAATGAGGATTTAATAAGTCGAAACCTGCACCACCATATAAAACATTAGTATTATGGAAATAATTTTAAACATGACCTAAATGGTCATTTTAAAATTAAAGAGATACATTGCAAAACATAAGGGATATGCGCATTATGAGATATATTGCAAAACATACAAAATCAAAATGATTTATGTATTAAACTTATCATAACGCATAAAAAGTAATACTATTGGCAATGTGGTAATACGATGGTGTAAGGTTATCATGGCAAAGCCCGATGGTAATATGATACGATGGTGTAAGGTTATTATAGCATGACCGGTGGTAACCCAATGAAAAAAATGATGAATGAATATCCGACGAAGGTGGAAGACAGGATAATAATTCATGCAATCGATGTAGCAACAAAGCAATACATATGACAGTCAAAGGTTAAGTCACGGCATGGTGAGATGGTATGCAGGAGGACGACCATGAATGGATTGGAGGACGGATACAAATGAATCAAACATAAGCTAAGGTAAATAGACAGAGATATAATAAGTAAACCTAAGCTATAATCATAATAAAAAATGAATGCAAATTTGTACATGACATTCTGGTCAGAGGACAACAAACAAAACGGTTAAAACATTTTTGAAACAACAGAAGATAAGCCTGTGCATTTAATAGAGAGAGCTCCGCCATTTTTGAAGCCAGAGACCTCAGAACCGTAAATTTTCTTTGCCATCATAGCCGTTTGAGGCTCAAGAAAGACGGTAGATGCCATTGGCATACAGTTGAAGGAAGTAAAAACGGTTTGACAGAGAAAACAAACTGAGGAAATGGAGGTAGAAATATAGCGCTGAGGAACTGGAGAGATAAGAAGGGTAAGCTGAGTAGATTGACGGAGGAAGTGGAGTCAGTTAGCAAGAATCTCGTGGAGAACAAAGGTAAGTAAAAAAATCTTATTCATTTCCTTAATGCAACGAATATTTTAGAGGAAATTTTCAGGGTTTTTTGCTGAGATATGGATTGCAGTCCGATTGCATAAAAGAACTTGATTTCTAAGAAGGCAGAGAAGGTGAATTTGAAAACAATTATTCAGATTTGTGAAAAATGTTCATTTCAATAATTTGATTTCAATTTAAGAGAGAGTTAATCATTCCCAGAATTGATTTTTGAGTTCTGAAAAGACAAAGTGTAAATCAATTTTGATTTCTAAAAGAGCAGTAAGTTCATATTTTTGAGGATTGGTTACATCTCTTTGTCAAGGGCATCAGAAAAGAGGTAAGATGGATACTGGAGAAGCATTTGAATAGAAAAATTGATTTCAAATTTAATGATCATGAAATTTTATTCAGTCCCAGAAATGCATTTCGATTTCTAAAAGCCACTATTTTTCGTTGCTTTTTCTAAGAAGAATAAAATGAATCTTGAAAAACGAAAACATGGGTTTTCTTCAGAATGAGCCTAATTATGCTCCTTGCGGACATTTCTCTCAAATTCATTTCTATTTGGAATATTTTTATGGTTCTTTCGACCCCTATTTTGCATAATACGTAGGTAAAACAGTGGCTAAATTGAAAGTGAATGCCTAGTCATAAAAAGGATTGGCAAAAGTTATTTTGTAGAGGAATTATACATGAGGAAAACCCCCTGCATAAGTGAAAGAAGCTTTGATTTGATCGATTGGTGTTTTCTCTACGACTGTTCGACATTGCAAGATTGGCTTCTTTTAGTGAGATGTGAGGGCAAAAGGATATTGGTTCCTTTAAGTGAAATTGTTGATATTGCTAATTTGAGAGGGACATGAATCCCGTGTTAGAATGTATTATAAAATTCAAGATTTATTTGTTATCTTCTTTGAAGCTGCTCATCCAGAATGATTTATTGGTGTTTTATCATCAGAGGAGGAATAGTGTAAAGTTTTTGTATTTGTATGTTGATGGTGAAACATAGCCCAATACTCTAGAATACATAGCCCAAGCCACAAGTTTGCCACTGATAGGTGAAGAATACTACAAAGGACAACATTTCAAAGAGAAATGATGAATTTTTATTTTTATTTTAGAAAAATAGAGAAAAGGGAAGGAGAAAAAGTACATGAAGGCATAGATATCCTTTTACAAGTAGCTCAAGAGAAAGCTTCATCTTCAAGGGTCAGAGCCATAGGTACATCAGCATGCCAGTCAGCATATAGAAGTAAAAGGTCAAAAGGAAGAAACAAGCATGAGGACATGCTTGAAGATCAGCAAGGGGGAGATGTTGGCCCTCAGTTTTGGTCTATTTTTGCTTAAGGAAACTTACTTAATCCTTATATTTTCCATCCATTTTCCATCACATCCATCTCATTTTGATGTATTTTATGCATATTCAGGTATTTAATTTTAATTTTGCAATTTCTAGAAGTTTTTATGAAAATTGAGTTTCAAGTGAAATTTTGGACAGAATCAGAAATTCCTGTAATAGCTATGTGGATGACATATTTGCAGGACACTTGGGCTCGAGTTGGATACATGAATGGAAAGCTTGGGAACTAGGATTGAACTAATTCCAATTGGTTCAGTCAAAACAAGCTTTATTAGGCCCGGTCAACGCTGGTCAAACATGACTAGTCATCTAGAAAATCCCTAAGAAATAGGGCAGTTTTATGATTTCAAGGGATTGTCCATATTTTTAGTGATGAATTGAATGGATTCGACTTGGATAGATGGATATGAATAGATATAGTTGTTAGAGAGACTTTAGATCAATTTGTTTCATGATCTTCTATTTAAGCCAAAACTTTGAAGGCTTATGTATGTAATTTTTAAATAACCTTATGCTGAGACATTTGAATATTGGATATTAATTAGAAGAACTTGTTCTACTTTCATTTTTTTGTTCATTAGTGTGGATGAGTGCTTGAAGTTTCAGCATTTGATAGTAGATTCGAGTGTGCAAGGCAAGGGTGGAGGGCCCCCACTCCAAGCTAAGTACACTTCATTGTTAAACTAACTTAATTTTCATGAGCTAGTTGCTTTAGATTTGTTTACTTGTTTTGTTTCGGATTTGCTTATTTGAATTAATGTGTGATGATTGTTGAATGGATATTGGTTTAATTCTAATCTACATATGAAGGGACACACAGGAATTTAAGTTAAATTCCACTTCTATTTGATCTTGAACTAAAACTGAATTTCATTCTCCTCTTCTTATTTGAAGTTATTTATGCATTTCTGGTTTGAAGCAATGGTGATTATGATAGAGTAGAATTGTGAAGAAGGACAATATGGTCCTCCTTAGTTAGGAGCCTCTTCTTTTACATCTTCTGTATCATAAACCATTGTTAATTAGTGCTCTTAGATTTCTCTTCATGAAAGTAGTATTGCAGGGAAGGACAACCTGGTTCTCCTAAGTTAGGAGCCTCATCCCTCACATATTATATAAGTGAATTAGAAATTGTTAAAATAGGTTTATATTTGTAATATGTACTTCCTTAACTCTTCAAATTTTATCTTCTAAAGCTTGGCTACATTTGATATCCATACACTGTGGACTTGCCTCCAAGTTTTACAAACCCGAATTGATAATGAATACTTGTGTTAATTTGTGTTAATAAATTAGCCCAACACACAAATCCATTAGGTACTCATTTGAAACTACACATACCAATAAAGGCTTTTAAACCTATCCTACGTGAAAGAACTTAAGCCATGAAGCAAACAAACATATCATCTTCACATGTCTGTTAGAAATTATATGTTGTTTGGCAACTATTTGTAGGCTGAATACATGGTTGGAGTACACATAAAATATCATATGATGTTGGGTAACTACTTGTTGGATATGGAATTTATGTGTGCATGAATTATGGGCATTACTGACCTTAGGAAGAAGGTTGCCACCAATAATCCACATCACTAAGATTTAAAGTTGGTTCTTTCCCATATTTTTCAGTAGCATGCCTTTGCATTAGGTCAGCTTGATCTTCCTATACAAATGACCCTTTCTGTGAATTCATGTTGTGTTTACTTAGATGATCTTCTTGATGGATGTGTTTTAAGAAGAGTAAAGGTTAATTAATTGACTTGAATATTGTTGTACATTAAAAGAGCACAAAGGTTTATATGTGTGTTGTGCCTGTAAACATAATGTTAATGTTTTGTTCACTTGGATTCACTTTCTGACAGATTTTAGCAAGAGGAGAGGTCAATTGAATTGAGGACCGTTGCAATGGATGAGCCTATGTTTGAGTAGAATGTCATTATTTTATAAGGTACTAGTGATGCCATAAGTTCAGATGGGAATTTTGGAATGCCAACAACTCAGTACTGTTGGGATTGGTCAAGGCTGGCATTATGAAATGAATGAAATTGTACTAAGTCTTTATATGAAGAAAACAACTATCAATTTGATTGAAAACAACTCATGATGTAAGTTACATCTACTTAGGGAGTGAGAGATGCGTATTACAAGAAAAGTATATATATCTAAACTATGTGTAGCTATAAAAAAATATAGAACAACACAAGTAGTGAGAGGAGTCAGCTAGTAATCACTACAGTAAACTTTATATATGCTACATGTCTCAAGGTCATTCCAAGATGGGATTTTTGGTTTCATATGAATGTTGGTTTCAGAGATGGACTCTAGAGTGCTTACAACACAAGAGACAATATTAATAGATTTGGGAGAAGGCCACGACCTTTGTCTCTGCTAATGACCTATCTCTAGAAGTGAAGTGGTACGATAACCATAATGGAATTTTGGATGACCCATTTGTGGATGTTGTGCACATTCCTCTACCCACCTAATTAAATCTTGAATGTGTTCTCAAGTCCGTCCAACCAAAGAAGTGTATCCTTATTTATATGCCCCTATCTTGTTTGTGCAAGAATTTGACATCATCTTTGAAGCTTGTAATATAAATGGTGTTCAACTTATGGATGGCTCCATGTGGATGCACCATCATAGAACTCGTTAAATTAAAGAACTACTTGGATATCGGGCCTATTTAGTATCCAATGAGCACTCAAATCCACTGCTGCAACATGAATTAATGAATGGTGTTAATATTCTCATAAAGTTGTTGATAAAAACTCTCACAGTCACAAATGCCCTCACCAAAGGCTTTTTCAATCTGAAAGATGGTGTCATACGATAAACATGATTGCATTTTTCCTTACCATACTATCATTTGATGCCTTCTGAGCTCTCTGTTGTAGTTGTCACCTATGATGTAATTACAAAGTATGATTATAGTGGCATATATTTATGGTGTTATATGCAATCTAAATGCTGAAAAATAAATACTTACCCCATTCTTATAACTGTACATGAGAGTTGAGTAACCTCGGAACCACCTCCGTTCGGTTAGAATGGTAAGGGGGTGTGTTACAAGTTAGTATATATTCAATTCACAGCTTGAAATAGGGAATCCAGAGAGCTCCAGCCTCCACCTACCAACCAAACAAGGGAGTCTAATGGTTCTTCACCTCCACCCTCAAATTATAAAAACACGATAGTTCCACCTAGTCTTGGGAATCCATAATCCCCTGCAAAAACCAAGATGACAAGCAATGGGGGATTCAAAATTCTCCTTACCAAGAGTCCAAGGAAATAGGTCTCCACCCCAACTGTTAAGGAAATCCAAAGAAAACCATCTCCACCCTTCACCCTAATGGGGAATCCAAAGATCATTGTCCCTCACCTAAAACAGATTTTTCCAGACCTCCACATGCTCAACTAAAATTTAATCGAGTACTTTGTCCTGTGGCAATGAAGAAATTGTCCTCTGCTTCCTCTGAGCTATTATGAATTGCTTCCTTCAAATTTCAAAAATACACCACCCCTTATAGCTCATATATGCCAATTTGTGTCACTCTCTACAAATGCTATATTCCTCCTACATGATCCATGATAGTTTTCCTTTTATGCATGTAGATGCTTTTATTGATTGCATGTATAGTGATGCCTTCTGTGTGATTTATGGTGTTTTTTTTCTATGCATGTTGATGCTCTTGTCAGTTTCTCATACATTGGTGCCTTATATGCATCACTCTAAAGATGTGTCCTTCAATTTCACACAGAGAGTCTCGTTTCCTATGAGTGCTCCATTCATATGTCCAGACCGTGGTTCTACTTTCCTTTTGCTTCTGCAATTCCTACCGTTACACACTCTCTATTGGTCCCCTACATGATTCACCCCGTCATTATTTTAGTGCCAACTTCCATGCTAATTTCCTCCATATTTCTCTCGACTATTTTTCTCGTCATCTTTTCTTCTCACGTCCTCCATTTTTTTTCTCCCTCTCCAACATGCACCTTTTTCTGTTCAAATTCTTCCCTCTTTCTGCACTGTGTCTTCTCAATTTTTTTTTCTTGTTTTTCCAAACTCTCCGAGGCCACCCAAATGGTGACACTCGTTTTTTTGTCCCAATGATTTTCCTCGCTTATTAATTTCTTGTTATAGTGGTTGGGCAAGTCACCACCACATAATCTTAGCCATGAATTGACTCTTCATTGTGTGGCCATGATTTCCTTAATTTTGTTGCACGAAGTATACTCTCTGTCCTTTGTTTCTCTACTAGTATTTATAAGGTTATTCCCTTTGGTGCATACCTGTTAGCCTCAATGACTATCATAAGCAAACCAAATAAAAAAAAAAACATCCTCCTAAGCTTTGGAATATGTATCCCAAGACCATATCTCTTTTCTTTTAATAAAAATAATTACATTATTTACAATACATGTAGAAATAACCAGGGGTTGTCACAAACCCCTCCCCCTTGGAGGAACATCTTCCTTGGTGTTCTATAGCCTTATACATAAACAAAAACATGCTTTGAAAACTAAACAAACCTGATATGAAGCTTTATATACACAACTCCGCACAACATTTACAAATTTATGTACATTTGTTTCAATTGGCAAAACAAAAATGATATGTTGCTCACATTTGATCAACCATTTCCCATGTGGCTTTTGTGGGCCTAAAATGTCTCCATTGCACTTTGACTTGCTTGATTGCTCAATTCTGGAGCATGGGACTCCTTCGGTCTAGAATGCAAAGAGGTTCCAATTGGAGTTCTCTCTCTGATTCCACCTGTAACACAGACCAATCAATTACATTATTAACATATTATACATATATTTTAAGTGGAGAAGCATGGAAAACATTACATATTTTCACCAATGGTGGTAAGGGCAGTCTATAGGCTAGTGGCCCTATTATTCCAAGTACTTTGAAGGGCCATAAGACCATGGTACCAGCTTGGCTCATGACCCAATCATCAAAGAATTCTTCTTGGGTATAATTCTCAAATAAACATGCTCTCCAATTTGGAATTCCTTGTGAACTTTATGTTGTTCAACATAGCTCTCTTTTATGTCCTTTTCCAATTTTAAATTTATTCTATTAGCTTGCATTTCCTATTCCATGTCCTTCAACATTTTAGGCCCAATGATGATGCTATTCACTGGGTCATTCCAACTGATAGGAGTGTTACAACTCCTGCCATATAAAGCTTCAAATGGTTTCATTTTCAATGATTCATGATACCTATTATTATATGCAAATTATACAAACGGAAGATACTATTCCCACCTGCTTGGCTGGTGCAATACATACACCCTCAACATATTTTCAACTATTATATTTGTTATTCTGGTTTTCCCATCAGTCTATGGATGGTATGCTTTGTTGAAATCCAACTATGTTCCCAAGCCTACAAATAATTCTCTCCAAAATTTTGAGGTAAATTTGGAATATCTATCTGAGATAATATTCTTGGGAACTCCATGCAATATCACAATCTCCTTGAGGAATATTTGAGCTATTTCACTTGCCGAGTTAGTAAACTTCACTACTACAAAGTGAGCCACTTTGCTCAATTTGTCCACCACAACCATGATTGCGTCAGGTTTCCTGGAAGTCCTTGGCAACCCTGTAATAAAGTCCACATATGTCACCTCCCATTTCCATTCTGAAATGGGAATAGGTTGTAGTAAATCAGTTGGGTACCTGCACTCAACTTTCACATGTTGGCACTCTATGCATTTAGAGATAAAATCAACCACCTTTCTTTGCAAATCAGGCCAAAAATAAAATTTCATGATGATTGTTAGAGTCTTTTGATAACTTAGGTGACAAAAGTGTGGTTTGGCATGAAATTCCTTCAAGATGAGCTTCTTCAAATTGTTGTTGTTTGGCACATAAATTTCTCTTTTGAACTTAACCAACCCCTTTTTGTAAGGCAATAATCATTGCCCTCTTTGCCTTCAGAACCTTATTGCAATTTCTATTTTAACTATTGTATCTATCATCTTGTTCCTTGTATTTTGAATCCTTCTTCAAGGTTGGTTCCGTAAGAGCTTATGGCTGATATGTGGTTTATTTGCAACATCTGGTTGAGTGCATCCACCATTATGTTTTCTTTTCCTTTAATTTACTTTATTTGAAATGTCAAACACGCTAAGTATGGCAACCATTTTGCCTACCTGGCATTCAATTTAGACTGATTGAATAAATACTTCAACCTTCTGAGATCAATAATCAAAATAAATCTTCTGTCAAGGAGGTAATGCCTCCACATTTTTAATGCTTGGATAATGGAAGCTAGATCCAAATCACGGGTTACATAATTTAGCTCGTGTTATTCAATATTCATGATTCATAATGAACCACCTGACCTTCCTGCATCAAGACTCCATCGAGTCCCCTCTTTGCAGGCATTTGTACAACTTGTTTGGGTCTGCAATGCTTAACACTGGTGCATTGGTGATCAACTATTTCAACTAATCAAGGCTTATTGTACATTTAGCTGCCCACTCAAACTTATTTCCCTTCTTTTGCAAAGTAGTGATTGGGTGGCCTATATTAGAGAAGTTTTTGATGAACCTCTTGTAGTAGCCTGCCAACCCCATGAATGAACTAGCCTCTCTCATGTTCTTTAAGTTTGGCCACTCCATGATAACCTTGACATTTTCTGGATCAAAACCTATCCCCTCTTTGGAGACAATGTGTTCCAAATAATGAATTTGAGATTGGAAGAAGTCACATTTACTGAGCTTTGCATAAAGATTATGTTTTCTCAGTAACTGAAGTACCACGACTAGGTGCTCTTCATGCTACTCCTTGGTCTTTGAATAGACCAATATGTCATCAACAAAGACTACCACAAATTTGTCTAGATAAGGACGCAATACACTGTTCATTAACACATAAAAGTGGCAAGGGCATTTGTAAGCCCAAATGGCACTACAACAAACTCATAATGCTGGTACCTCATTCCAAAGGTGTTCTTATGGATGTCTTTGTCCTTTATGTGCACTTGATGATATATTAATCTTAAATCAATATTGGAGAAGACTACAACACCCCTCGACTGATCAAATAGGTCATCAATCTGTGGCAAGGGATATATGTTATTAATAGTAACCCTATTCATTTGCCTGTAATCAATGTGTGATCTGAGCATGCCCTCCTTCTCCTTCACAAATAATACCGGTGCACCCCATGGTGACACAGTTGGCCTTATGTAGCCTTTATCCAACAGCTCCTTGAGTTGTAGCTTCAACTCAACCAATTCTTGATTTCTCACTCTATATGGAGTTTTTGATGCTGGAGTTTCTCCTAGAATTAATTCTATCGAAAAATCTACCTCTACCGGGGAGGCAACCCCAAGATTTCTTCAAAAAATACATCTGATAATTGTTTTAAAACAGGGTATCTCATCAGAACATCACCGTCTTCACTCCCTATGTTGTTATTAGCTTCAGCATTGTTAGAAATATGAACAACCAACAACATGCATCATTTTTTGTTGCTTCTTTTGGCTTGCATGGTTGAGATTAGTCTCACTAAGGTGGGTTTAAGTTTTCCTCGCAATATTCTTCTTTCCCTAGAATCATCAAAGCACTTAATTGAATTTTCAAAGCAGTCTACCTTGGTACAATGCATATACAACTAGTCCCTCCCTAACAATGCATGCTGCTCAACTCGAATGGACATGCTTTTAACGACTATTCCACTAGTTTTCTCATCCTTGTAGCTAATTGAACTAACTAGGATTCTTCGTGTTGACCTTTGGCCAATTGTACACTAACGTAACGTTGGAGCAATGTAGCTATATTTAGATATGGGATCAATCATAACGTAAAAAAATTGATTGTGAATCTTACCTTCCATCTCGATTATGGAATCCTAATGGTAAGTCTGTCTGTTGTCAGTGTTGCGTAGATCATCGACACGCTACGAGCTATATCTCCTATTGTGTGTGCTTCCTGCGCATGGTACAGTCGTGATCAAGTGTCCCTATGTTGTGGGAAATCTCTCTTGTGGTGGTTTTCTTCATATGTCCAACATTTCAATGGCTCTTTTGCCTCTCCTCGATTCTATCCTCTTATGGGCTATTTGGTATGATTTATATCTACTCCGTTGTTCCTTTACTGTGGCCATATGTGGCTAGCTAAGTTCTCATTTTCTTGTTTTCCCGTGGACCGCGTTTTCCAATTATTCTTGTGTCCCTTTTCCTTATATTACATGGCCCTTTTTGGCTTCGAGACTTTCTTGAATTCTAACCTATATTTTAACTAGTCATAAAAATGCTTCAACTTCCAGATTGTATCCTCTAGTGTCTTAGGTTCATCAAATTCAATTTGATGCTTGAAGGATTGTGGCAGCCCACTAACAAACCTTTGATTCTTCACCTTTTCTTCCTTGTGATAAGGGACATACCTCAGTAGTTCTAAGAACATAGTGACGTACTCCTCATCCAACATTTTTCCCATTCTAAGCTCGTAAAATTCCTTAGCTTTGTAGTCAAAATACCTCTATGATAGGTATTTGTTTCTGAAATATTTTTCAAATTCACCCTAGGAAAAATCCTCTTCTCTTATGCCTCTTACATTTTTTAGGTCGCCTTGCCTTTTAAACTGAAAGTAGCTACTTTCACTTTCATGTTCTCTAAATAGCCATGAATTCTGAAAAACTTTTTCATTCCCAGTAGCCAAGCTTTTGCATCCTTTAATTTCTTCATCTCAACATCAAAGATGGGAGACTTGGCCTTCTTAAATTCCTCTGGTACATGTTCTCTCTCCCTCCTTCCTCCATGATGATGATGATGATGTCTCATGTGGGTGTCCTCATACTGTTGCTCATGGGTGCGTGTTCCTCTCAAGATTGTTGAGTAGAGTACCTCCCTTTACTATATCTTCACTTGACATGCAATACCTCCTTCTAGATCTTCTCTCATCTACCATGTTTGTTTTCTCTTCCTGTCCCTATGACTAGCCCCCAACTCAAGTTGCCTCTACCTCTGTAAGTCTGAAAGACTTCGTAATATAATTGTATTTACTTTTGGTTGTCTCTCATGTGCTCTGACAAGCCTTTCATTGTTAGCCTTGCAACTCCTTATTTATGCCCTTAAGCTCCTCAAGGTGTCCATTAAGTTATAAGAGTCTAACACTCCTCTTTGTTCAATCGATCTTTCTTCTTTCCCATTTTGTGAGTTGTCAAGATTATACTCTACCATCACGTTGTTCATTCCTTTGTCCTCTTGTTGTCTTTTATGTCTTGTCATTAACGCACACAATTGTTAGATAAATCAAATAAAAATGCATAATAAAAGTGATCACCTTAACTTATTTTGGTGAAACCACTAGTATGAGCCCATCTGAAACAAGTGAATCAAAGTTAGTTCACACATAACAACATTAATCATGAGAATCAACACCACATATATCAATGTATGTACACATCACAATCAAACATAATTAGGTAACATATGACACCAATAACAAAGTAACCTATCAAACGAGAACTGAACTGAGTTCTCACTTTTTTACAGTTGCAAAAAATCATTCGATTTTCAAAAGTGTTGATTCAAAATACAATTTTTTTTAATATATTTTTGACATTCTTTTTTAAATGTTAGTGATTTTCATGTCAATTTTGAAAAGTGTTGATGCAACATCAATCCCTTTTTTGGGGACACTTTTTTTTTTTTTTTTTTTTTTTTTTTTTTTTTAAGTATGGATAATTTTTTTTAAATGTTGGTGATTTTCATGCAGCTTTTGAAAGTAGCATCAATGTTTTTTTAAGCATATTTTTAATACTTTAAATTTTCTTATGTCCTAAGGATGCATTTTTTTTTAATCATGACTAATTTTCAAGTTGTCTTATTCCTCTTCTTATTTTTTCGTCTGAAGATGTTTGTTTTTTAATGGGTTTCCATACTTATGTTTTTTGTTTTTCTTTGCAATTGTTTTTTATAATGATTTTTTTTAAAGTTTAAAATAATAATAAAATTAATATTTTGAAGTTAAGTTTTTGTTATATATTTATGTATCGCTAATAAATACTTCAATACACAAAATAATTGTCACTAAATAATAATAATTTTAAAGGAGTTGACTTTAGTTGACTTTTTGGACTTTCTGTCGGAATCTGGCGGAAAATTTTGAGGTGAAACCTTGATTTGTGTTATTTAAACGGGTTTTTTTTACTGTATATATGGATTCAGCACCCTAAAAAACCTCTAGGGCACTTCGATTGTGCAGGGGTTACCCATCAAGCTTGTGATTTCAATAAATTATTGTCGGATTTTAGAGAAATTAGACCGGAAAAACTTCCAAAAAGTCTCACTAAATACAACTCGAATTTTAAACACTCGATAAAAAACAATGGCTACATAATAGCTAGTACCAACAAAAATTTCATCAAAAAAATAAAACAACTAATAAATATTGTATTGTTGAGTTCCATCACCAAAAGTTAAGAAATATGATTAATTAATATTGTTTATGATGTTTTGCAGATTTTTGTGGTGTGCTTTTTGAGTTTTAGAATTCGGATATTCCACAGTTTTCATTTTTGTGTTGTCTACGTTTCGAGTCTAGAACAAAATTCATCCTCAGGACTGATTTACAAAGAAGTGAAGCCCTAGTTATAAATATGTTTCAAGGAAGACAACTGACTAGTTCAATTTTGTTAATTTAATTTTAATTATTTATTGTTTTCTATATTATTTTATCAGTTTCTCTATTATTTATTATGTTTGATAATGATATGTTGATGTATTATTATATTTTATGGTTATACTACTTATGTTATTAATATACTTTACCTTATGTTTTTTTTATTTGTGAGGTTGGTTTCTTTAATTTTGTTATTTTTATGAGAAGTGTTTTATATAAAAATTAATTTATTTGAAATTATATTTCAATTAATTTATCCTTGGTTTGTTTTGAATATATTCTAATTAAATTTTTATTAGTTTGTTTAATTATATGTAAGGAGTTTATTAATATTAAATATGTTTTAATTAAATTTAATGGTTAATTTAATATAGGGTGAAGTGTTTGAAATAAAGTCACTCTATATTGTTTAATATAAAGTTAATTATTGCCATTTAATTATATTCTAATTTAAATTAAATTACAATGGTTTATTCAATTAAGTGTTGAATTATTGCTATAATGCTTGTATTTCTTAGGTTTGTTTTTGATTATGCTATTGGTTAGCCATAAGGAATTTATTAAAATGAATCCTAATGTTGTTTTAAATTAGGGTTGATATATTGAAGAAAGATTAGAGAATCCATCGTGTTATTTATTTATACTTGGTTAATATTTCAATTTTTGCTATATTATAAGTGAGTTATTTTCTTATTTAATGTTTGATATTAAATTTTATTGAGGTTATGAGAGGGGACATGTTTCTCCTATGTTTAGGGTCAAAGAAGGGAGGTTTGATTAAACTCATGGTAGGGGTTATGAGAAGATGAAGATGAAAAGAGAGCTGAGAGGATAAAACTGAGGTAAGGGGTGAAGGGGACGGGAATGACAAAAAATGGTGAGGTTAATGTGAACCAGGGGGGCTTTCTATTCAATGGGTTTGAGAAGAGAGATCCAGTTTCTGCTAATTTCCAAGCCTCCATCTCTATTGAGGTTATGCGGATGTTTGATGATTTCAAGTGCCTCCCGAACTTTGCGTTTAAAATGATGTTTCTCGTTGGCAATGACCTTTGTGTCTTCGAGGCATATGTGGTGGTTCGTCTTACCTGCGTGCTTTGCTAAAGCTGAAGAATGCGTTCTCTCATTACGGATGTCTGCACCATGCTCTTTGAGCCTAATCTTTACCGACCTGCCTGTTTCTCCAATATAGTGTTCTCCGCAAGAGCAGTTGATCACGTACACACCTTTTTGTTGGAGGTGTTCCGAGCTGTCTTTGACTGATTTCATTCTTTGCTTAATAGTTGTCATGGGTTTGAATGAAGTTTTAATATCTTTCTTCATGAGAACTTTAGCTAGCTTGTCAGTGACTCCTCGAATATATGGAAGGTAGGCATTAGCAGTTTGAGGGTTATTAGATTGATCTTTTTTGCTTCTGGATCTGGCTTTACGGATGGCTTTGAAGATGTCTTTTTTATTGTATCCTAAGTTAGTAAATATTTTCCTTAAGTAAGTAATCTCTTCTTTAGTGTGTATCTCATCTGATATCCTACAGGCTCTAGTGAAGAGTGTTTGAAGGACTCCCATCTTTTGAGCTGGATGGTGATGTGAATCTGCATGAAGGTAGTTATAAGTATGCACCTTTTTTCTAAACACTTTGTGTCCTAGGGAACCATCCTTATTTCTTATGAGGAGGATATCCAGGAATGCGATGCAATCATTCTCCTCAACCTCCATTGTAAATTTGATGTCATCTGACATGCTATTGAGATGGTTTAAAAAGTTTTTAAGCTCCTCATCCCCATGAGGCCAATCTACACTAGTGTCGTCCACAAACCTAATCCAAAACTTAGGTTTTAATGGGAAGGTATCAAGAGCCTTCTTTTCAAAATTTTCCATAAAGAGATTGGCCATAATAGGAGAAAGAGGTGATCCCATAGCCACCCCTGAGGTTTGTTCAAAGATTCCCCCCTGGAAGATGAAGAAAGTGGAACGGAGACAGATTTCAGCTAATTTTGCAGTTTGGGGGTCTACTACTTCTTTTGCAACTTGGATAGCTTCATCTAAGGGAATCTTGGTGAAGAGTTTAACAACATCAAAGCTAACAATTTTATCACTTGGATCAAGTTTAGCATTTTTGATGAACTCGACATATTGGTTGGAGTCTTTGATGTAAGAGCTGGTTTTACCCACTATAGGTGCTAGAGTGCTGGCGACATACTTTGCTAATTCATAAGTAGGTGCTTCGATGGTATTGACTATGGGTCTGAAGGGGCCATCAGTTTTATGTATTTTGGGTGCCCCATAAATATGAGGGGTAATTTCGCTGTCAGGGGTGAGGCGCTTCTTCAGTTTCTCATCTAGATTGGCCTCTTTGATAGCTTTCTTGACAAGTCTTGGATTTTCGAGATTGGGTTTTTCTCAAGTTTCTTGTAACTACCACTGTTATACAGGTGGTCTTTCATTTTGTTTATGTATTCCACATGATCCATTACAACCATGGCGCCTCCCTTATCGGCCTTTAGAATGAAAATGTCCTTATTATCTCTTAGAATTTTTAAGGCTTTAAGTTGCTCCTGTTTTAGATTGCTTCTAGGTGGTCTGGCTTTTCTTAGAATGACGACACACTCTTGTCTAACTAGCTCTTTATCTGCATCGTTGAGAATTCTTATTCCTTCTTCAAGGCTGCATATAATTTCTTCCTTAGGGATTCTATTGGGGGCTAGGGAAAAACTGAGTCCCTTGTTGAGGACCTCAACTTCTTCATTTTTCAATTCATAAGATGAAATATTTATGACTTTTTTGTTAATAAAATAATGGGTTTCCATTGTTTTATTGTCTCTATTTCCTTCTAGGTTGTTTTTCATAATATTTGGTTTTATTATGTTATTATCTACTTTATTATTTATTTTATTATATCCTATTTTATTTATTTCATTAGTGTTTACATAATCATCTATATTATTATCTAAGTTCATGGTTTTATTGCCTATTTTGATGTTGCTCCTAACTAGTCTGGAATCTGTGTTAATCTTATTTGGACATAATATATTATGAATTTCATTTTCTATTACCTTCTCATTGTTTTTATTATTAATTAAGCTATTAAGCATCGATACCTGTTGGAGTCTTTCAACTCTATGTTTGACCGTGGATCACTTTTGTTTAGGCTGGTTTTGGACACGACATTCTGGTTGAGCATCGACATAGGATTTTCGTTGTTTTCTGTACCCGTATTGCTTGGCAGCAGCCTGCTGTTCTGGCTTCTAGGGCTACGTTGTATCAGCGTTTCTTCATACTCCGAGTTGGGCAGCGTAGGATTTGCGTTGATGGATTTCAACATTGTATTCCCTGCGTTGTTTGTTGTACCCGAGTTAGACAACATAGAATCTGCATTAAGTAGCGTGCCTCTATTCTTGGGTATTGGGTTAATCTCATTAAGGGTATCCTCTGCGCTGTTTGTTGTATCCGCATTGCTTGACCACAACTTGCTTTATCCGTTGGACATCGTATCTACTCCTTCGTGGCTAGCGGAATCTGGGTTAAGCTGCATGCTACATAGCACCGATCCCCTTCTGCATAAATATTTCCTTTCTGACTCTATACGGTGTACCTCCCTGTGTGTGTGCTGCCCTATGTTTGAATTACGTTTATATTAACATATATACACTTTTAAAATATGTTTATCTTTTATTATATATATTAATGTGTTTTAATTTTTATTAATATATAACTGTTTATAATTAAATTTATTAAAATATGTTTTTAATACAAGAATAAGTCATTTTAAATTGAAAATATGAAGAAGAGACTCTACTTTACAAAACCAAGACAAGGGCTACATAGTAGCTAGTACTTGCCACTTAGCTTAAATAAAGCTTAATTAAATTAAAACAAACAATAAAGACATAAAATTTCATCACAAAAATAAAACAACGAATAAAATATTGCATTGTTGAAAGCCACCACCTAATATTAAGAAATATGATTAACTAATATTATTTATATTAACATATATGCACTTTAATATATATGTGTGTGTTTTATTTTTTTATTCGTATATATATTTTTTATAATTAAAATTATTAAAATATGTTGAAAATAGAAATAATAGAAAAAAGGAAAAAAATAAAAATCATAAGGTTAAATAAAACAAAAAACAAAAAAAATAGTAACTAATTGAAATAGAAGTTACTAAACAACTCAATCAATCACATTACAAATAAATAATTTTTTATTTTTTTTGACAAGATCGGTTGCTATATATTGATTGAAAAAAGTGATAAGGCATGACGCCGTACATAGATTGCTTCGAGAGCACTACAAATCCAAGGATAGAGCATGAGGTTCCTATCCTTGAATTGGTTTCTGTAACTTCTGACTAATAAACAACTAGTACTACTATAAATCCGGACGTACTGATGACACAAAAGTTTGCATTTACAATACATAGTTAATCAATGGAAATATGACTGATATTTCTCGCTGTGGAGTCCTCTGGGTGCTGTTCTGCTTCCATTGGCTTTGCGCTTGAAGATGTTGATTTTTCTTTCTGCTTTGTTTCCATGATTTCCCTTAGAATTGCCAGTGATTCCTCAGCATGAATGCATCTATTGTTGAGCCCGTTGAACTGCTCCTGAAGTGAATGAACCCTGTGGAGAAACAAATTCATTTCTGTGCGGTATTTGGAGTGGAGAATTCTGAACTGTTCATCGAATTTTGCTTCCAGGCTTCGTATCTGCTCAGCGTGCCTAGCTTCCATATTTCGCACTTGATCTTCCAGAATTCGTTGTTGAGCTCTGACCTCATCAAATTCGGCCTGGAGGTCGCGGCAATGGAAGCATTGCTCAGAACGAGCCATCACAAATTGAGATTGGATTCTAAGAGGGACAGTTTCACTGTGATGGTCAGTTGACTCCTTCTGGCTGCAGGAGAAGAAGGGGAGGGGCCGGGTTATGATGCACGGGTTATCGACAGAGCTGTAAGAGATTGAAGATAAACAGAAGAACTTCGAACCCACCGATCTCACTTCCAAGGAAAAGGAGAGGTAATAAAGAAGGTTCTGATTGATAGCGCACAGAACAAAGAGGTATAAACTTGAAAATAGGGGGGATGAGCCGGATAGAGGCGAACTGAGGAGGCAGGATGGAAGGAAGGGGGACGGCCAGCAAGGGCGCAGTGAGAGAAGCAGAAAATGGTGAAGGAGGGGCACTAAAGCTCTTAGCTTCCCTCCGAAGCTATTCCTGTAAAAAACCACGAGATTGATTAGAGAAAAGATAGACAGAGCATAAAAAGCCGATACCAGAGCAGGGGATCTCCGTCGTGACTGATCCAGGGCGCCTTCTTCGTTCCCGCGGGGCTGCTCTTGATCATAGTGATGAATGACAATAATATGCCTTCCTGAGCCCGTATTTATGGATCGGGACCAACTGCAGCGGCCTGAATGCGTATCAAAGATCGGATCCTCTAAAATAATTAGATATTTTTCTATATCTCTAGGACGATTCACTGTGGCAGCAGGATCATTCTTCCGTCCTTCTCTGTGGTGATGATTTTTCCTCGGGATATCAATTGATCTGAGGATCGAATCCTGAGTGTGACTGCTTGAGCACTTCGAGCTATGCCCTGAGGCTGTTTTTGCCATACCCATCCCACGCTTGCTGGGATTGCGCGCCTGAGCGTTGTCAGTATCAACCTGCTTCATGGCAGAGGCTGGAAAAATGCTCTTTGACTGTGCCTCAATGCACCTTCCGATTGTCCGACTGCTTTATTTGCATGTTTATCCGCTTCCCTATTGTATGTGCGAAGGATGTGACAGAATCGGATTTTTTCAAAATGTTCGATGAGGAGGTTGATGCGTTGGATATGCTGTTGAAGACTACTGTTTGGGGATTTCCTGTAATGGTTCATGCAGCCAATGATTATAGAGGAGTCTCCTAGAACAAGTGCATTTCTGATTCCCCTGCTTTTTAATTGCAACAATCCTTGATACAGAGCAAGAGCCTCGGCGTTATTGTTTGTTTTTTCCCCTAAACTCCATTCGTAGTTGCCTATTTCTTCTCCTGATTCGTCTATGATAATACCTCCTGCGCCTGCTGGTCCTGGATTGGACTTGGAGGCTCCGTCAAAGAATAGGATTGGGCAGTTGTTGCTCAGTATCCATCTTTTGAATTCCTGAGATGGTAGCCTTATTTCCCAGTCTTTGGTCTTATGTTGAAGCTGCATGACATTTCTCTGAATGCTCTGGTGTTGGCCTGAGCTACCTAGGATATGCCTGATCATGAGCCTCTCTTCAATTGTATAATCAGTTGCTTTAATTGTTCCTGAACATTTGACAGCCATTGTCTCCTGCGCCAATAGATGAGCACTGCTACACGTTTTCCAGACATTGCCTTCTTTGTTTTGAAATATTTTCTTGTTTCTAGTGAGCCAGATTTTCCAAAGGAGGTTGTGGGGAATGATGTCCCAGATTCTTGTAACTATCTTGCTCCGTTTATCTTTCCAGGGGCAATTCCTTCTCCAATCTTGGATTGTCTCAGCAATGTTTTGCTGAGGCTGCCATGTTATGTTGCCCAGATTGGCCATGATGGTCCAGCATTTCTTCGCAAAGGCGCAATCAAGAAATAGATGGTGGATGGTTTCCTCCTCGGAGCAGCAGTTAGGACAGATTGAAGGTCCATATATCCCTCTCTTTCTCAGATTTTCCGAAGTGAGGATTCTGCCCTTAAGCAGCAGCCAGATGAAGAATTTGACCTTGGGAATGGCCTCAGACTTCCATATTATTCTCCATTGGTTCCAGACCGGAGCCTGATAAGTATTGTTGCAAATGAATTGGTAGCCAGATTTAATGGTGTAACATGAGCCCGTGGGGTCCCATCTAAACCCATCTAAAGCTCCTTTTTTAATAGGGGCTCTGTTTTGAAGATTTTTAAGGAGGGCTTGGTAGCTAGAATCCAAGTATGGGGGAATAACTGGGAATTCCCAGCTAATCCAAGCACCGCTCTCAGCATCCCATTTTGAAATTTGGTCCAGCCTCTGTATGCCTTTGCTGTGAAGATAAAGGATGAAGGGAATGGCTTCTTCAACAGTGTTTAAGGGTTGAAAGCCCATGATTTTGTCAGTGGCATAATTAATACTGCTCCCATCCCCCGGAATCTTTGAGGTGTTTTGAATAAGAGTGGGGATTGCTTTCTTGCAAAGTTGCCAGATTTTGGTGGAGTCTCTTATAGGAATATCAGATTCAAGAAGTCTTTGTCTGTTGTCCGAAAGATATTTGCATTCAATGACCTGTTTCCACCAGGCTTTTGGTTCACTAATTAGTCTCCAAGCCATTTTAATCCCAAAGGCGAGGTTTAGAATTTTGGGGGTTCTGATTCCCAATCCACCTCTGTCTGGAGATTGAATTACACTTTTCCAATTGACCAAATTGTATCTATTTTTTTCTTTTTTCCCTCCTTGCCATAAAAAATTGCGGAGAGCGATTTCTAGCTTATTGTGGAACGAAGCAGGAGCTTGGTAAAGAGTGAAACGATATAAAGGTAAGGAGGAAATACCTGATTTAAGCAGGATTAGTCTGCCCGCTGGGTTAAGCCATTGAGTCCCCCATTGCTGTACCTTTCTTTTGACTTTGTCGATTATTTCATTCCAGGTGGAGGCTTTAAGAGAGCCCAAGGTGACCGGCATCCCGAGATAGGTGAAGTGGTCCCAAGTTTCTTTGTAGGCTACTCCAAAGATATTGGCAATATTGTGGGCTGTTTGGTTGGAGATGTTCCATCCATAGATGCAGCTTTTCTGAAAGTTGACTTCTCCTCCAGAGCACTCCATAAATTGATCGAGAAGATTTTTGAAGCGCCTTGCTATTGTGGTGGAAGCCCCACCAATAAGCAGGGTGTCATCAGCAAATTGTGAATGATTGATATTTTTTACTCCATTCCCAAACTTTATACCAGAGATGAGGCCAACTCTTCGGTTGTGATCGAGGTTGCTGCTGAAGGATTCAGCCATCAAGATGAATAGGTAGGGAGAAAGAGGACATCCTTGCCTTAGTCCTCTTGAAGATTGAAAAGCTTCACAAGGGCGGCCATTAATGAGGGGCGAGATCCAGGGTCCAGAGATGCATGCGGCAATGGTGCTAATGAAGTCAGAATTAAAGCCCATTTTTCTCATGACAGCGTACAAGAATGAATGTCTGACTCGATCGAAGGCGTTGGCTAAGTCAAGCTTGAGGACGAAGCCTTTCTCTTGCCTAGAGGTGCTAGAATGGATAGCTTCTTGAACCAAGGTGATGGAATCATGTATTTGCCTGTTGGTCATGAAGCCCCCCTGGTTTTCAGATATAAGGGAAGGAAGCAAAGGCTGGAGCCTGGCTGCTATAATTTTTGCAAAAATCTTATAAGAAGTATTGCACAAGGAGATAGGTCTAAATCTGGAGAAGGAAGTGGGCCTGGTTTCCTTGGGAATGAGGAAGAGAAAAGTTGAATTTGTGAAACCCCCCATTTTCTTTTTTCTTTGTATTCCTTTCATCATTTTTGCAAGATCTTTTTTTATCAAATGCCAATGGTCCCTGTAAAAATTTATGGAGAAACCGTCTGGACCTGGGGACTTGTCTGGTTGAAGAGTCCAGATAGTTTTTCTTATCTCTTCCTCTGTTATTTCACTGTTTATTCTCTCATTCTCCTGAGCAGAGATTTTTTCTGGAAGGTACTTAAGGAAAGCCGTATAGTCCGTGGCTCCTTGATTTTCGGTGAGGAGGCAATTGTAATGATGGAAGGCTGCTCTTTTAATAGATTCCTGGTCATCATGCTGGCTGCCTTGACTATCTGTAATAGTGGTAACAATGTTCCTTGATTTTTTTACAGCGGCTTGCTTATGGAAATATGCCGTATTTTTATCACCTTCCTTTAGCCATATTTCTCGCGACTTGAGCCTCCATTTGATCTCTTCTGCTCTCTTAATTTGAGTTAGCTGTCCCTGTACCTCCCATTCCTTACTTTTCAGCTGATTAGTGAATCCATGATCTTCTATTTGTTTATGGATCTCTTCCAAACTCTGCTGCATTTTTTTCTTTATTTTTTCTGGCTCTTGGTAGCTGACTTTTGCCCAATCCTTGAGCGCTTTCCTTGTGTTTCGAAGTTTTGTTTCCCAAATGAAAATTGGGGAACCTTCCACGTGATTCTTCCATGTGTCTTCTATGATTGACTCGGCCTCAACGCTGTCTCTCCACAAGGGATTATACCTGAATGGGATTGGTCCCAAGTTGGCGTGGGAGTCCAACGTTAATAGAATGGGGAAGTGATCTGAGGCTGTGGCGCTAAGAATTTTGGTGTGGCCTGCTGCAAAGGAGGAAAGAAGGGAAACATTGATCAGAATTCTGTCCAACCTTTCCATAATGTTACCTGGCCCCAATCGTCTATTGTTCCAAGTGAATTTTCTATTTTTTGGAATGATGTCCATCAATTCGTGCTCAGCCATTATAATTTCCAGCTGCCTTCTGAAGGGATCGGGGGTGAAGACGCCCCCCCTTTTCTCATTCGCATGGAGAATTAAATTGAGGTCTCCAGCAAGGATAACATTTGAATTCTGCTCCTTGTCGATTTCCTCCTTCAATTCCTTCCAGCATTGTTCCTTTTCCCAGAAATGGTTGGGGATATAGACATTGTAAATAATTAAGTCACAGCTCTCTTCCTTGTTGACAAGGTTGGTCCTGATCCAGTTTTGCTTGAGGACAGAGGATTTACAATTCCACTGCTGCTTATTCCACATAGTTGTGATTCCTCCAGAGGCTCCTTTGGAATTACTACTGGCCCCTGTGAAAGACTTTTGGGCTTCTATGATTAACTGCATTTCACTCTGATTTTGTTTGGTTTCCTGAATTAGAACAATTTCGGGTCTTTCTGATTGAAGGAGATCTCGAAGGGCCGCTGATTTAGAGGGGTGCCCCATACCCCTGCTGTTCCAAGATAGAAGCTTCATCATGAGACATTCGAGCGAGGAGGTGCTCGCCTCTCAAGTTCTTTAGCTGCTGTGTCTTTCTCTTGTGAACCTGTAATAAAAGAATCCATAGGAGTTTGGATCCCTAGAGCTATGTCTTTTTGCGTGCTTTCTTCCCGATGCTGCTTGGCTGATTTTCTGCCTGGTCCAGGTTTCTTGTGGATATCCCCGGATGCACCAAGGTCCTTGGAGGAACTTCTGGTAGTTCTGATGGGGGGAGGGCCAAGGACAGGCTGAGATGGGGTCGAAGAGATCAAGGGGGGCTCAATTCGAGTCAGTAATGATTGATCAGGTTGAGGATCATCATAGGTTACCTTCGATTTGTTTTTTGATAAGGTCCTTTCCACTGAGGGAGGAGGGGAGGCTTGGAGGGGGGAAGAGGGGGAGGTTCCGGGGCCTTTGGGGGAAGGAGGGGGAGATGGGAGATCCTCTGAAGCCAGGGATCCAAAGGGGTTGGAGGACGAGGGGAAGACAGAGGGGAAGGGAGGGGTTCCGGAGTGAGGCTTCTCAGACTCAGGGGGAGGATGTGATTTCTTTTTTTTCCTTACTATTTCCCATGATTCCTCAGGGGTTTCAGCATTATTATTGACTTCTGTTTTAGATTTAGAGCACCTATTGGCAAAATGACCATACTCATGACATACCTTACACTTGAAGGGAAGTTGCTCGTAGTCGACCTGTTGAATATGCGTCCACTGATCCACTCTGAGCTTAACTGCCTCTGGAAGACCTTTGCCCAAATCTACCTCCACACAGATCCTCGCGCATGCATGCATATTTTCTTTTGGTTCAGATCTATCCACATATTTGCCTATTGCATTTCCAATCGCTCGAACAGATTCATCAGCCCAACAGTGGAGCGGTAGATGCGGAAGGCGAACCCAAACAGGGACTGCGTTGGGGACATCCATTTCAGGGTCGAAGTCCGGGGTCCAACGGTTGAGATAAAGGCCTCTAGTGTCCATGAAGTATGGCCCATTCCTGAAAATAAGATTGCGATCCTCGACTGTTTCGAAAAGGAAGGTAAAGAAGCCTCTTCCACAAAACCTTATCGCAATTTTCCCCTGGACCATGGCATTCCAATTTCTTTCCACCCAACGCTGAACAGAGCGAGGGGAGGGCCATAGCCCCGTGAACTGGCCAACCAATCCTCGTTCAGCTAATGCAACAGCAGATCTCCTTGGAAGAGAAGGAGGAAGAGGGATTTCCGGAATTTCATCAAGTTTTTTGATAAATTTGGAGGCAGTAGGTCGGATCCTTTCAGAGTTATTCTCAGGAATAAGTGAAGCAAAGGCTTTCTCGAGGTCGGACTGATCTGAAGAAGGAGGATCCATCGAGCCTGGGGCGCTCGACGAAGGGCAAGGGGGGAAAGGGGGGGCAGGAGGCCCAGGATAGCAGAGAAGCAGCAGAAGGCTGCCCTCAAAGGCAGCACGAAAAGCCAGAGACGGGCAGAAGGCCCAGGAAGCAAGCAGTAGGAAGGGCGCAGCGAGGGGAGCCCGCAGAAGGGCCTGCAAGCCCGGCAGCAGGGCTGCCAAGCTCGATCGAGGGCGGTCAGGGCGTCCAGGGGCGGGAGAGCTCCATCTCCAGCGCGCGCGGGTCCGTAATTAGTTTACCTACAAATAAATAAATTTAAATAATAATAATAATAATTGAATTCCCAATGTTAAACTATGGATAAATGGCATAAATTTTTTGTGAAAGACAAATGGAGAGTCAAAGCAAAATTGAATAGGTAATACGCAATAATAGAAAAAGGAAAAATAAAATAAAAACAAAAAAGTTAAATAAAAAAGAAATAAAACAAAAAGTAAAAAATTTGAACTAATAGAAATGGAAGTTACTAAAACGGTAAGAAAAAAAGTTGGTTTCTATTAATGGGAAACGAAAACCAATACATTTTGTTCATTGATAATCATCATTCCAGTCCAGCATATGACAAAGATTGTAAAAAGATCATAGCATATAGATATAAGATCACGTGTTTCAGTCAATATAAGGGTGGAAACTGCCTACCATGGGAGAGCACTTCTAATCACCTTACAAATAAATAAATTTAAATAATAATAATAAATAACAAATTTCCAATTTCCAATGTTAAACTATGGACAAGCCACATAATTTTTTGGTCAAAGACAAGCTAATACATAGTCAAAGCAAAACTGAATGTGTAATATCATGCCTGGGCAACTATAATAAACATTTTGCATATAGATACAATTAAAAAAATACATATTTGTGGACATTTTTGCTAAAAATTATTATTATTATTATTATTTTTTGTAAAATAACAAAATATATGATTTTTTTTTTAATTTTATATAATAAAAAAAATAATGACATTTGACTTTTTTTAACCAAAAAAACGATTCACATAAAATTTTAACTAAAAAATGCAAAAAAATATGATGTTAACAAAAAATTTAAAACTTACACTTAAAAAAAAGAATTAAAAGAAAGAACATTAGAAATAAAATTAAATAATACAAATAAAAAAACATTAAAAATAAAAAACATAAATAAAAACAAAAAGAACATTAAAATAAAAGAAAAAAATATTAAAAAAATCCCTAATGGGGGTGCCTTAATTGCTAGACAAGTGGTGGAGGAGGCAACGATGGAGCCTATCCGACCTCCACGCGCGCCCCACCCCCATGTTTAATAGACATGATAGCAAGGGCCAGCGTGCGAGGCTGTCACCCATGACGATGGCTATTAAATCCCGTCCTTGGAGTTGGTTACACATTGCTTGGTCGTGGTGGGAGATGGTAGTGTTGTGTAGTGCGGTAAGGGTTGTGGAGCTCCTGCATGCCTCGCCGAGGTCTAGGCCTTGGGGGAGAGGCAGAAAATCCAACAACTAGTGCGCAGTGCGGGGTATGTTGATAGCGTTGGATGATCCTTAGGACCCTGGAATGTCCAGGGAGAATGAACCGTTTGACATTATCGTAAGCCCAGTTTGTTTGCATGACTTGTGTAGGGGAGAAAAGAAGAGCTAGGGTTGACAGACCTTGGCCAAGCGCTTGCGAATTATCCTCTTTTGGTTCATGAGCGGTGGGGAACTTGTTCGGGAGACTAGTGGTTTGGGATTGATTGACACTTGCGGCAAGACTTTGGTTTCTCAAGGCCCCTGCGAGGACTTACAGTTGGGAAGGACTTAGCTAGCTGGAGGAAATACGCAGAGGTAAGTGTAGAAGAGGTGGAGGGTCGTGGTGTTCAACTTCCAAATCCCTTTGCTAAGGAATCCTCGTCCCACTTTGCCTAGGTATGGAGAGTTGATTACGGTGATGACTGGTGCAGGATAGCCCCTCAATTCTCTTCAGGGGCAGTGGTAGAAGTTACATTGTTTTATGTTGTTGTGTGGGGTTGGGAGGGTGTTTGCATCCATGGGCCTTTTAGGTATTTTGGGTATGCTGGGATGCATTGCCATCGAGGGAGACCACGCCGCGAGGGCGGTAATCCGCCACAAGCAGATCAGCTGGAGCGAGACAATAACGCCTTGTCAGGTTTGTTGGGTAGCCGTGAGACAGAGGAGAGAGTTGATGGCTCCCCGGGGCATGTGGTTGCTCCAGCGACGCTGGAGTCTATTGCTGCTCAAATCCGGAACATTTAAGTGAACATGGACAACCTCAGAAACCAAAGGTATGATGATCGTAATGAGCTGGTCGCTTTCGTTAATGACATTCAATTTGGCCAAAGTGAATCAAGGAACAATTGGATAATCTGTGACGCCAACAAATGCGCACCAATGACCACCTTTGTAGTCTGGAAGTGAGGGTGGAGGATATTGATTTTCATATGCACGAATATGCTGGCTATTTCGTAGCTCCCCCCCACCCCCCCCAGCCCCCCTCCTTAATATGCTGCTTTCTGTTATGTTTCTCTTTCTGGTTACAATATGTATGTCATGGCTCCTAGGCCGCTAGATAATAATGCATGAAGTCGGTAGTTCATGTTATCCTGTAGGTCCCAATCTCAACAAGTCTAGTCAGACTGAGATAAAGGGGCTTGTTGAGATACATTTTGTACTCTACACTTTGATGTTAATATAATGATTGAACTTTAACTGATATCTATATATATATATATATATGAAATGAAAAAAAAACATTGAAAAACATTGAAAAACAATAAAATTAAATTAAAAATATTAAAAAAAATATATTGGTGATGCCTGCTCCATCGACACCTTACGTAGACTCCTTGGCCCCCCGGCTAGCGGAGGTTGATTCCCATAATTGGTCTCCGCTAGTCAAGGAGAAAGGGTGACCTTTTTTTCTTTTAATGAATTTTTATTTATTTTAAATTTTAATTTGTTATAATTTATTTGTTTATTTATTTTTTTCCTAATAGTTTTTTTTTAATAATTTTTATTTGTTTTAACTTTATATGTGTGTGTTTTTTAATTATTTTTATTTTGTGTTTAATTTACTTGTTTTTTTATTGGTTTATTTTGCCTTTTTATTTTTGTTAAATTTTAATTTTTTTCTTAGATTTTGTTTTTATTTAAATTTCTTTTATTTTTGTATTTATTTATTTTTAATTTTTTTTGTACTTTTTTAACATTTTTTATGTTTGATTTTTTTATTTTTTTTTGGATTGTAACTGGACTCCATTATTTGTCAATTTGATTGTTGATTTTAAAGTTTTCGTTATAATGGATCAAGTATGCCGCCACAGTGTGTCAATTTCATGGTCGATTTTTAAGATTTCGTTGCAATGAGTCAAGTTTGCCTACACTGCGTGTCAATTTGATGGTTGATTTTTAAGTTTTTGTTGCAATGTGTCAAGTTGTCTTAGGTTAAGATTTTAAAATAGCCATACTTTTAGCATTTGAAAAATAAATTACTCTTGGTATAATGACTCTTTTATTCATGTGTTCATTTATAAAGTTTTTTTTAGTCATATAATTTTTCCATAATGTCATAGTTGAAATATATTGAAAACTTAATGGTTTTTGTAGTCATGATATTTTGTTTTAATTCCATGGTTTGAAAAATTGTCAACATTTTAATGTTTTTGTCAGTCATGACATTTTATCTTTAATGTTGTGGTTGAAAATAGTTATAAGTATTTACAACTCCAACCATTGCAACTACATTGTGATGAACTCCTCTGTCCCCTTTTTCACAAAATGAGGCTCGTTATTTATATCCCTCTCGAATTACAATACCATGGGCAAATTCCATGCGTGAATATCATGGTTGGATGCCATCGGTAAATACCATGGGTAGACACCATGGGTGTGTGTCATTTTTCATTTGGATCAATAATCATTGTTCTTACATTGTTGTAAACATAACGTGTAGGATTTCACACACATGTAATATTTATAATAAGAAATCCAAGTCTATAACTATAACATTCCTTCTATTTCCCAGGGATCCATAAATGCAAGCATCATAATCCTAAAATACCTCCAAAGTCACACCTACAACTCTGATTAACTAGAATTATAAGAGTCCATCTATATAGGGTATTGTGATTCCACATAGTCAAGGGCATTACATGAAATCATATGTGACATGTAAATATTTATGCTTTTTATCACTAATTTGAGCACTATCATAACATGAGTAATTCCTACCATATAATAATTCATATTTTACATAGTCAATTGGCATATAAACAATTCAAGAATTATAAATAAGGATTCCATTGCTCATATGAATTGTGATGGGCACTTATCTCAGATTATAAGTTGGGCTGCTAAGTCTAGGGTTGCAACTCTCCACCCAACCATAGTTTGGGTTGCATTATGGCTTTTCTTGCAACCCAATCACTCCTGAGCCATATTCCAGAGCTTGAGGAGGCTTGCTCAAGGGATTACAACCAATTCTTCTAGTTGAGGCAGGGACTCTAGAGTCCCAACCGCCTCCACCCATAAACTAATTCACTAAAGTTAGTATCTCTTCGAATCACATTCTAAAACAGAGAATCCAAAGACCTCCAACCTCCACCCACCAACCAAACAAGGGATTCCAAAGGTTCTTCACCTCCAACCTCAGATTATAGCAACACAGTGGTTCCACCTAGTCATGGGAATCTAAAATCCATTCCAAAAACAAAGATGACAAGCAAGGGAGGCTTCAAAATTCTCTTTACCAAGAGTCCAAGGAAACAATCCTCCACCATGGTTGTCAAGGGAATCTAGAGAAAACAATCTCCACTCTTCATCCTAATGGGCAATCCAAAGATCATCGTCCCTCTCTTGAAAGGAATTTTTCCAGACCTCCAGATACTCAACTGAAATCTGCTTGAGTACTTTGTACTATGGCAATGCAGAATTGATCCTCTGCTTCCTCTGAGCTATGATGACCTGCTTCTTTTATATTTCAAATATACACCACCTCCTATAGCTCATATCTGTCAATTTGTGTCATCCTCTGCAAATTCTATATTCCTCCCACATGATCCACAATGGTTTTTCTTCTATGCATGTAGATGATCTTGTTGATTGCACATATAGTGATGCCTTTTGCATGATTCACGATGTTTTTTTGTTTGTTTTGTTTTGTTTTGTGTTATTATTATTATTTTTTATTTTATTTTATTTATTTATTTTTTCTCTAATTATTTGTCCTTCGATCTCACACACAGAGTCTCGTTTCCTGTGAGTGCTCCATCTGAATGTACACACCATGGTTCATTGTCCTCGTGCTTACAAAGTTCCTCCCATTACACAGTCTTTATTGGTCCCATGCGTGATTCACCCTATTATTCTTATAATGTGATCTTCTACATTAATTTTATCCAAATTTCTCTCAATTGCTTTTCTCCTTGTCTTTTCTTCTGATGTCCTTTGTTTTTTTTGTTGTTGCTCCCTCCCAACATTCGCCTTTTCTATTCAAAATTTTCCCTTTGTTTGCATCGTGTCTTATAAATCCATTTTTCTTGTTTTTCCAAACTCTCCTCAGACTAGCCAAATGGTGAAACTCGTATTTTTTTCCCATTTATTTTTCTTGCTTGTTAATTTCTTGTTACAGTGGTTGGCCAATTCACCACCATGTAATCTCAACTACAAATTGACTCTTCATTGTGTGGCCATGCCTTCCTTAATTGTGTTGTCCCTTTTGCTTGCATGTTGTTGCATGAAGTATGCTCAGAGTCCTTTGTTCCTTTGCAGGTATTTATAAGACTAATCCATTTGGTGCATACCTGTCAACCTCCATGGCTATCATAAATAAACCAAATCCCAAGAAATTCACCTTCCTCAATTATGGAATATGTGTCCCATGACCACAATTATTTTCTTTTAATCAAAATAATTACATTGTTTACTGTACATGGAGAAGTAACCAGGGGTTGTCACAGTTGCAACTCTTGTCATAGTAACTCCAATTCATGTCATTGTTGCAACTCCAATTCACACCATTATTGCAACTCATTATTGTAACTATAACGCTGCAACTCACTGCTACAACCTTTGTGCTACAACTGTTGGAACTGCAAGTCGACACCATAACCATGAGCAAACATAACCTTGAGTTGGTTGGAAACTTGAGTTGATGATGTTACATGGTTGTTATTCCATTATTTAAATTTGGATCAATATTAAACATGATTAATTGAATTATCAATAATTAATTTGGAATTATGTATGAGTCGTTTATTATTTGCTAATTATTATCAAACCACATGAGAAACTTGTGGAGACATATTTATTGTTTTCTAATTGTTAGCAAACCATATGAGAAACTCGTTGATCTAATTTATTAGTTGTTATTTTATTTTTAAACAAAATATATGTATAAAAGGAGTTGTTCTTTCATTCCATGGGGAGGACTCTTATAGTAATGTCCAAATCATAGTGAAATAATTTTCTTATTAAGTTTCTATTTTAGTTGTAGTTTATAATTTCCATAGTGTTATGCGGGACTTACAATTGTAGACAAAAGTATCTCCCCTAGGTTTGGTGGCTAACTTAGAACAACAGATAGATAAGGAACCCAATGCTTTCCTTAAAGTAAATAGATGACAAAATGAAGCCTACTGGAAATCCATTGCATGCTTCGCTCCTTGTTTAGCTTGAATGCTCCAATTCCAGCTCTGCTTTCCAAAATTAGAACTTGCACTGTCAGATAACACAAGCCAAGAAACTATGAGATCTATGCAGTATCATCTAAATACTTTATTCAATAGATCAACATGGTATTGAAAAACATGAAATAACAACATCACATACAGGAAAACAACAAATTTTTTACATTAATATATATGGAAGGAGTTACAAAAATAAATAGATGTTGAACTTATAGAAGAGATCCTCCAGATTGACTTGTCCTTTCCTTATCACAATGTGCACCTCCAATCACCCTAAATGCATGAAATGAAACCTCTATCAACAACAACATAAGGGTAGAATCACTCTCCAACAACCAACCTCTTGCATATGGAAGGTTGTAAATATATAGAGGAGTGGGGTAAGTTGGGAGTTATACAATTACCAAGCTAAGGTTTTAGATCCACCTTTGATGGGAGGATGGGATCAAAGGATAAGGGATGGAAACTCCAAAGTAGGGTAGGATAAAATCCAAATGTTTTATATGAGGTAAATGGTTGTAACAAATTCTGGAAGCTTCTAGAATTTCTCTCTTTTTCTCAAATTTCTAGAACCAACGCAAGTGCAAAGGGGAGAAACCTGTAGGTGATCAATGCATGCCATAGTGGAGCAACCTGTAGGTGAATGTTGTCCAACAAGAGACTAGGGAGCGTTGGTCCTAAAACTGGCTCAGATGATGTAGTTTCAGGCATAAACTATGGGGAATGAAAGAGGCATGCTTAGGGCTTTGTGCAAGATGATGACAAGGGGGAATATGATGCCGATTGATCCCATTATGAGGCTTATTGATCGAATGTGACAAAATGTCCTGTAACAGATTACCCTCTAAAGCGAAAAGTCAAAAATGATGACTGATGACTGAAGTGCTTTACCTTCTAACAAGTTGGGATCAAGAACAACCGATGAGCTCCATTTGTTACAATACATTTTCATCATGACATCTTTGTTGCTAAGGGAGGCATACTCATACTCAACACATAAGCTAACATAAAATGTACAATGATCAAAATATGCATCCACATATGACAACTGGTGGACCCATGACTGGATGATTGTTTGTATGATCATGGCCATCATACATTGTGATCTCTGTATAACTCCTAAAATTGCAGCCCAGATGGATGAAACTAGATATGAGGTCTTGTATCTCCTTCACACGACCAACCAACGTACGAGTCTAACCATGTGAATCAATGAGCTGAAGTCTAACATGGTAGACACCATCTAATTACCGACTGATGATGTAAGCCATTAACAAATGTGAGAGAAACCACCAATGATGTTAATGGATCTCAAGGTACTACAATACAATTTGTATGGTGTGAATAAATGAGTTTATGTCGAACACCACACATAATCTTTCAGTCGAAGGCCATTCATGTAAACCCGTCACTGAGAGTGAGCAAACTTTCCACTAATGTATGCAAGAACTAAGGTACTAAAGGGTTATTTCTAAGTCAACTTCTTGGATAATGTGTTGGTGTCGACAGGAAGTGACCTGTCACAGGAGGGCCTTGATGTATCCCCCATCAACAAATGAAACGAGTATCATGGTTGAGAGAGAATGATGTTGATATGGAACTGGGTCAAGAAATACAAACATGGAATGAAGGCTTAAGAGTATTGTAACAGATATTAGCTGAATGACTTCTCCTGAAAACATTGGTGACACTGAATGGAGTTGGCAACATTGACCCAAAAACGAAATGGAGGTTCTGAAAATGGTATGAAAACCAAAATACAAGCAGATTACCCAACCCAATAGCCATAGAGATGAAATGGAAGAGTGTCATGTTCAAGAGCAACTCGCTTCCATTAGCAAATGGAATACCCTATTTTCCCAATTTCCCCAACCATACTGGTTAGTAAATCTTTATTTTTTAACAAGCTTGAGGAGGATAACATATGCTTGATTTGTAAGTTCACCCTTCGGATGAATCCATTAGAGTATATTTAACGAACCCTGAGAAGGAGAGGTTCAACCTTTTCATGTTCGACAAGTCCATTGTTGTTTGATGTTTTCACAAGTCCAGCGAAGGTAAAACTCAACATCTTTTTCATGTTTAGAGAGTTTGAAAAAGAGGTGAAAAAGAAAACTCTAGATGTCCCTTTTCGTAGATAGTCTCTTAAGACTAAAAATTTAGAAAACAATACTCAAAAGAAACTCTTAGCCATGTTCGACTAAGGTATTCTTTTTTCATAGATAGTCTATCTCAGTCCGGAAAGGGTTAAACTTATACTGAGTAGACATATTTTCATTTACTTTTATGATTTCGAAAAGATAAGAGCTCGACGATCTTTTCATATTTTGGGAGTCTGAAAAGGTCTGAAAGAGGACTCTAAGGGGTTCCGTTTTTCGTAGGTTTACAAAGCCCCAAAAATAGATAAAAGTATAGTCCTTGGTCAAAATAACTTGTTTAAAGCATGATAAAAATCTGTTAACAGTTGTCGACCTGCCCAAAACATCACAAAAAGGATTAAACATACATGTTTCATAGTAAAAATAAATCATATCTAGGTCAAAACATTAAATATGAATAAAATAATGTGAGAAATTACCATAAATACTCAAAATGACTATTCATTTTCACCATTTCACATTTACCTTTAATAGTGAGAATTTTGAGCTCTTTTTGCCTCTATATTCTGCAACTGATTATGGCCAATCCCGTGGATCATTTCGAGTAATGTCACTTCTATGTAGGAGGTAAAACCCTTCTTTTTCTTTTCAGGATCCATTTTAGCGATTTCATGCAATTGTTTTGAGGTTTTGAGAGCCTTGGGGTTCAAAGAACACGCCCTAGGACCAATGCACCCCCCCAGAATCGAAATATGCATTGCACATAGGCATACTGTCACTACTGGGAGAGGTGCAACATCATTTCATGCACTACTGGGGTGTGTTGGGCGCAAAATGCTAATTTGTTTATCAGTTTTCCCTTAATTTTTGTCAAGTTTTTTGCATGAAAAGGAGCCTAATGAATCTCTTGTTGATGTTTTAGGTGTTCATTAACACAAATGGTATTCATTTGGAGAGAAAGAGAACATGAAGAACATGATTTAAATGCATCAAATGATTTTTGATACCATCTAAGCACTGAAAAACTATGGATTTCTAAAATTATTCTAGCTTCCTAGTATGAGGCAACAAATGGAATTGTTGAAATATCTTGTTCATTCATAGGATGTTTAGGCACAAGCATTCAGGTTTGGGGAACATCTTCTTGAGATAAAGGTAGAATATATTTACTTTTTGACAGGTTTATCAAGGAGGGATGCCCCCATATCTCTCCTAGGTGGGAGAAGTGTCGGGGAGACAGTGAAAGATTATATCGCTACCTATTATAGACCTTGAGCCCAACCAACTAGGGATGTCAAGATCAATATAAAATATGTAACCCAATTACCTTTGAGAACGATCCTGTTCATTATTGCGAGATTGGAAGGTAGCTCAAGACTTCATGTAGTAAGTAGATCATACACGCAGTACGGGGTGGAGTGTCTAGAGCCAGCAATCTTTAGCTGGAGCGAGGGAGTTTTGGTCAATATGAAGGAACAATTGACTAAAGCAAGAGAGGGGAAGTTAAATAAATTTGGCTATGGTTTGATCTTAGTCTCTTTTGCTCTAGAGCAGGTTCCACTACTTTAGCCTCAACAGATTATACTCGAGCCTATTGATTTGAGGGCCCCACGGATGAGGAGGTGGATAGATAATATGGCTTGACATGTAGGTCCGTCGGCAATCAAATTCTCACCAACTTTCTTTAGTTGGATTTGTAAACAGTACATCATGATCATTGATTATCCTTATGCAGGGATGGATTTCTGTGATGATCCCGAGCTCGTGCTTCTTGAGGGTAAGCAATGGGATGCTTTAGGTAAAATATTTCAATCATTTAAGTTTTTGAAAGTTTTACAATTTTTTTTAATTGTCACGAGACTAAACTATTGATGTTTTCATGCAGATATTGGACTATTTCGACCAGTAGGTAGTGGAACCAGTATAGGTTGTCGCAGTAGGATGGGACACGCTATGGGATCTTGAGGTAGTTGAGATCCTATCAGAGGTGGAGCGCCACATGGAGGGGCTAACACATGAGATTGATGAGACCGTGGTCGATCAGATTCCGATGTGACTTCAGTGACACACTATCACAGTGCCTAGCTGTATTGGTCGATTGTTGCACAAGATAGCTTGTGTAATGTCGTTTTATCATGAGCACCATTAATTTGTCTACTTAGATATTTGCATGTAGTTTTTTGATATGGGCGATGTATCCATATGTGTCTCAGGGCACAATTTTTTGTAAAAGTAAACTTAATATATATATACATACATATTTTCATTGTTTCCTAATTCCTATTATGCTTTCAATATCATGTGATGTGAACTGAAACTTATTTACATTCGTAGCAAATATCTAACTAAAACATAATTAGTTAGGGCATCTACTAATTTTTTTAGATTTCTATAAATATGTTCATATCGTATGAAATCAAAATGTCTTTCCAGAAGACGTACTCTCAAAATCATGTAAAGGATGGTGGGATTTCTCACTGAATAGACATTAGCAAGTTGTAGTACTACGAGTTGTGAGTCAATCCTGATGACTAAATGACGAATACCATGTAAAATAACATCATATAGTAGCTCAACCACTGCGCTATACTTAACGACATTGTTAGTAGAGCGACCAATGCAAATCACTTTCACATTCACTTGCTTGCCATTTGGAGCAAAGATAGCCCATGCTGGAGAAGATAGGCTCTGAGTACTATGACTATGACCATCGACATAACCAATATACGGTTCGAGGGAGGTCGACATCTGCAAAACAAACGTAAAAGTGATCAATAGAAACCATGGGAAACTCTGAAAAGACACACTCAAGACACCTTGCAAACAAACTTAATGCACCTATAAACAATATGTACACAATGTACTACGCATGAGATCAACCATAGTATTTTTTGAGGTACACCCCATTCCTAAGCTACATCAGTGGAACTCCATCAAAGTCTACTAACTCATAGGTCTCTTTTGCAAGGACTCGCTTGAAAATGTATGGACCCAACCACATGGGTTGGAACTTTCATGGACCTAACTTATTGGCCTCCTGGTCATATAAGAGAACTAGGTCTCCTTCCGAGAAGACACGAGGCTTGAAATTTTTGTCGTATTTCACCTTGACGTGTCTTTTATGAGCTTCATTGGTTAAAGCAGCATCACACCGAGTTTCATCCAAATGAGTTAGATGTAAAAGATGATCCTCCTCTACAGAAGTGGCAGGAAGAAGTTTGACAACTAGTTTTAACGATGGAATTTCACATTCGATGGGGAGGATTGCTTCCAGACCATAGATCAATTGAAAGGGTGTGAATCTGGTAGCAGTCCTAACTGAGGTTCGATATGCCCACAAGGTAGTGTAAAGAAGAAAGTGCCAGTCCAATTTGTGGACCCTTACCATACGTTGAAGCATAGCCTTAAGAACTTTGTTAACGACCTCAACCTGTCCATTAGCCCGAGGATAGTAGGGAGTGGAATTTTAATGTGAAAGTACCAACTTAGAAGCTAGTTCGGTCATCATATGATTCCATAAATAATTTTTGTGATCTGTAACTATTGCTTGCAAAGAACCAAACCTAGAAATAACGTAATTGAAGAAAAAGTATGCAGTCGTTTCACCAAAGTTGTTATATGTAGGCATCACCTCAACTCACTTATTAAAGTAGTCTAAAGCGATAATGATATAACCATGCCCCCTGGTGGAGTGAGGGTTACATGTCATAAAGTCAATACCCCATTTCACAAAGGGACCAACATCGACAACAGGATGCAATAGAGCAGGCGGAGCATGAATCTTAGAATCGTAGATCTGGCATGCATGACACTTTCTGACGATGAGAACATAGTTGTGAAAGATAGTAGGCCAAAAGTAACCAACACATAATATCTTTTACATGGTAGCATAACTAGATAGATGTCTACCACATGCCCCTAAGTGGAATTCATTAAGGACTTTCTCAACCTCCTCAAGGGTGAGGCACCTCCATAAAAGCGTATCAATACCACGACGGTAAAGTGTGTCGCCGATAATAACGTAATTTCGAGATTGGTATAAAATACACCACTGCTCGAAGCGAGAGGTATTGGGATGGATTGTATGGGTCTGGAGATAGATAAAATAATCTCCACACCATGGGTTAGATGATGAAATCAGAAACAATGACTCGTCAGGGATAAAATCTTCAGATGTAGATTCAGAATCAAGGGAAGGAAGATTGCACATTAGCTCGACGAAAACTAGGGATTTCTTCGACTTGGACTTGATGAACTCCAAGTCGAACTCTTACAGAATAATGATCCACTTAGAGTAATTCCCCCCAGTAATTGACATCACAATATATATGTCATAGTGTTGCAATCCGAAACAACCGTAGTTTTCCGAAGTAAGATGTAATGGCGAAACCTTTGGATGACTTGAACGACTGCCAAAGCCAACTTTTCTATGTGAGTATACCTGATTTTGGTATCTTCAAGGTTCTGAATCAAATAATAAAAGGGATGTTCACTCCCTATATCATCTTCTTGGACCAATACCTTTACTATAGTAGAAATGGTAGCAACGAGATACAGGAAATAGTCGTGCTGATAATCAGGGGGGTATAAAAGAGATGCCTAAACCAATAAATCTTTTAGGGAATAAAACACTTTCTAAGAAGCATCATCCCAATGGAAGGGGACCCCTTTTCAGCAAGTGAGTGAATCCTTTGGTTAGCTCAGTGATCCCCGTTGCAAATTAAGCATTGGTATTGAGGCTTTCGTTTCTTGTCGGAGAACTGATTTGTTTGTTTATCCTGCGGTGATGGGTCTTTCTTCTTCATACCGTTTGGTTTCTTCTTGCTTCCCAATTGTTGTTGAGACTTGCATGAATCAGATGAAAAAACATTTATCTCAGAAGCAGAAGCTGCAAGAGGATGGGATTGAGAGTAAGATCAATTCTAGATAGTTTACTCGCCGACTGCAAACTGGAAGAACCAATCATGCCATCAGCGACATGAGATTCTTTACTAGGTGGAGGAGGAACAATATTTGAACGTCTCAGTGTTTGGTATCTTATCATAGAGCATGCCTGATTGGATATAAACAAGGTCCAAATATTGCGCATGAGCAATAAATTGCTCCTCGGTCATGACTCCATCTTTAGCCACATATTCTGTTATAGGGGACAATAGAGATTTGGTAAACCATTCCGCTAACAATTGATCGGGAACATAAGTCTTGGCCAACCGATGACGATGTCTGCACTCATGAATATGATCTGAGATGTGAGTGGAATCTGATTGTTTCAAGTTGGTCAAGAGTTTTGTTCCAGTTTCATATCTAATGGCCAATTGGAAATGTGTGAGGAAGGTGGTGGCTAAAGTGCTAAAATCATGAAACGAAGCTCTAGGTAATTCAATATACCATTTAGTTGCGGTACTTGTAAGCATTCGTTGGAAAAGACAAAGTCGAATGGAATCATCGTTAAGGGAGTTCGAAGAACACCATAGATGATACGTCATAATGTGCGTCAACAGGTATTCTCCTGGATTCCCATTGAATTTTGGGATATCAGAAGGCAATTTAGTGGGAATAATCGACCACCATGGCGAATGAGCAATGGGGTCATTAGTGAGCTGAGTTAAGTCTGGAAATTCGAGAGTAGCCACAAAAGGAAACTGTCGATTAAAGTCCGGAGGAGGATGACCTGGATATGAAGGAATAACTTGAGAAACAAGCACTTTCATCCCCGGATAAGGAGGGTTTTGATAATAAGGAACCTGGGTACCAGGATAGGGGAAATTCTGATAACTAGTATACAAGTGACCTTGTTGTCCAGCCCCAGGATGATGATAAAGCTATTAGAATGGTTGGGTTTGGATTTGTTGGCCTTGAAAATGTGCTTGAGGAATACCTTGATATGGTCCATACTGTTGCTCGATGGGGGTTTGCATTGTCCCATGGTAAGGTGGGTTCAATTGGGACTACGCCATATTATGGATAACCTGACCTATCGAAACTTGAGGAGTACCCTGTCCAAGAGGTTGAGAATGTAAGGTACCTTGTACAGGTTGGGTAAGCGGGACTTGGGAAGTGCCAGATACCAATTGAAAAGGTTGTAATGCAATGACAATGTGTAAAGGTTGGATCACATGTATTTGAGCTTGTTGGTGTGTTGATGGATGGATAGGAATTTGAGACAAAGATGGTGCAGGTTGAGGATTCAACAATTGGTCGCAAAATGAATCAGATTGAACAAGAAAAGTAGGTTGCCAACACTGACAACCATTCCAGGATAAGGAGGACTATAATAAGGCTAATTACCAATTTGAGGTATACCAAGAACAAGTTTTCCCCCTGCCAAAGGAGGAGGGGATGATGGAGGCAACTACGATCTAGATGGAGGGTACCCAACATAAGAAGAGTTAGGTTGTTGAAGGTAGCCTTGCCCACTGACATAAGGGCCAACCTGTTGCTCGATTGTGGGTGTAGGTGGAGGAAGAGGAGCAGATTGTGTGACACTCATAAGAGAAGTACCAAATGTTATTCCCGTATTAGATGACACGGGGGTGGTCCAAGGAATGAAAGTTGCACCAGAAAAAGTACCAGATAAAGATTGATAACCTGGTGGGACGGAAGGGCCACCATACATATGTGTTTCTGGTGATGTTGCAAACATAGATGAGGAAGAAACATTCAATGTCTCAACCATAGTGGTGGACACAGGTTGAGAGGTTGGATCAGTTCTGGTCATTGTTAACAATCCCAATGAATATTTCCATGACAGATTCGTGGATAAGTCCAAATAATCAGGCAAATGAATGTGTCAGAGTCTGAAGAGGTGGAAGAGGATCAGTTTGATAAAAATAGAGTCCTTCCCAATGAACAAGAGTAGAAGGATGAGGCTCTTCTTGTGGGATCTCTTCAATACTCACAAGTCTGTGTGGAAGATAATTAAGGGAATTTTGAGGTCTAAAAAAGGCCTCCTAAGGAAATTATAAAATAATAGTGGAAATAATAAAATAAGATTAGATTGCACCATCAAATTTTATAGGTGTTAAGTTATGGTATGTTCTATGCTTACAACAGTTTACTTCTTTTTCTTATTATATTCCACAGATTAGCAATCACATGTACATAAAGTAAAGTGCAGATATAACATTAAATGATCGACAAAAAACAAGCCAAGACAAGAGACACAAGATGTGGCGGCTAGCCAGGGACAAACCCCACAATGTGTGGGGAAAACTTTTGATCAAATCTTCTTTTATCTTCAATAATTCAGTAGAGAGAAATAGTACAATAAATCTGATTCATATCAATAGTAACAAACCCTAGATCAGCAGCATCAGCATTAGCGGCTTCATTATCAAACTAGGGCAGACGATATCTCACAAACCATTCATCGGATTGACTTAATTCCACCACCAAAAGTTGCGGCTTTCAGAGGAGATCCAGATGGACCTATAGCGCAGTTCTAAAGAGGAGATCTTCTAGTCCACATAGGTCAAGCTTTACTTCTGCAGTTGCAGCTTCAGTTTCAACAGTTTCCGGCTTCAAATTTGTGAGAGAGAGACTCTTTTCTGCGCAATAGAGAAGAGACTCATTTTTGCGCAGTAGAGAGAGAGATGTGATGAGATGAGTGAGTCCAAATGAGAAAAATTCCTCTTATATTTATACACAACGTTGGTGTTTGAATAGATGCGACTGTTGGGCTTCTGAGCCTACATGAGTTGTAGGTCGGCTTGATAATAATTCCATAATAAAAATAAATTCATATCTCCATGAATACTTATCAGAATCGGATGATCTTTATATCAATCCTACACCTCTTGACAAGAGGAATCTAATAAAAATATTATCAGCCATGAATAAGATGACCCACATGAAGTTTTTCCCTAGTTGCAAATTTTAACACTCCCTCTCAACTTGGGAGAACTTCATCTGTAATCTATCTATCGGTCGTTACTATTCATCCATCAAATGCACTGCCTTGTACAGCCTATCCCCTGCCCTGCTCTGCTCTATTCTACCTATTCTGCTTTGTCTTGATCTGTCCTGTACTGATCTGTATTGTTTTGCTCTGTTTTGCTCTGCTCTTGCATTGTTATGTTCTGCTATGCTTTTGTCCGAATTATGAATCAGAAGAAATGATCGAGGATGTATCATACTGACTCAAAGTCAGTCTCAGAGTATGTACCACTGGTCCCAGACCAGTCTCAACCAACCTGAAGTCAGCATCATAGTGAGTACAAATCCACTGGTCCTAGACTAGTATCATCCTCCACTAACTCAAAGTCAGTCTCAGAGTGCGCACCACTGGTCCCAGACCAGTCTCAGCCGACTCGAAGTCAGCTTCATAGTAAGTACCACTCCTACCACTAGTCCCAGACCAGTATCGCAGTCTCAGAGAGTGTACCACTGGTCCCAGACCAGTCTCAACCGACCCGAAGTCAGCTTCATAGTATGTACCACTCTCACTGGTCCCAGACCAGTACTGCACTGACACGAAGTCAGTCTCAGAGTATGTACCACTGGTCCCAGACCAGTCTCAATTGACCCGAAGTTAGTGTCATGGTACAACTCCTAACACTAGTCCCAGACCAGTATCATTGATCCCAGATCAATGGAGGTCATCCTAGTGTAGGGAGTACGGTAGATACAACGATGCGTCCATCGGTACTACTATGGTCCCTAACTTCATTTCCCTACTCATTGATCAAATGAGAGGTACTTCCCATGAGTCCCAGACTGCATGGATAGGATGCCTCGATAGGAGAACTAATCAATCCTATCCTCACAGGAGAATACATCAATCCTGCTACAATCGCCATGGAGAACACATCAATCTAGGCCGCCATGGAGAACACATCAATCCAGGCCTCACAGGAGAACACATCAATCTTGCTACAATCACCATGGAGAACACATCAATCCAGGCCTCACAAGAGAACACATCAATCCTGCTACAATGTCGCCATGGGGTGTACATGTATACCACCAGGGGATAGTGAATCATCCTGTGGTCATATGCTGCTCCAAGAAGCACCCCGCGCCCCCCTGGAGCCCCCAAATCTCAATGCATCATACATGGCCCTCATCAGAGGGTCATTGAACAACACCAAGTTGTTCTCGAAAAGTCAGAAATTTTACTTTCCCAAGGGGTTTTGTCAGAATGTCGGTGACCTGTTCATCTATACCGATATGTTGGAGCCTTATAGCTCCCCGCTGCACCATATCTCGAATATAATGGTATCTGATATCGATATGCTTGGAGCAATCATGAAATACGGATTCTATGACAAATGAATCCCACTCTGGTTGTCACAAAGGATCACGGTGATATCCAATGTAAATCCAAACAACTCACTGAAGAGCTTTTGCAACCAAAGTGCCTCACAGGAAGCCATGCTGACAGCAATATACTCTGCTTCAGCGGTGCTCAAAGCCACCGACTTCTGCTTCCTGCTCATCCAGGATATCGAAGCAGATCCCAAGGAGAAACAACACCCGGAAGTGCTCTTACGGTCCTCCACATTTCCTGCCTAGTCAGCATCTGTGTATCCAAATAGTCTCACATCTCCGGCAGTGTATCTTAACCCATAAGTGATAGTGCCACGAAGATATCTCAACAAATTCTTGGCACCAATCCAATGTATGTGGTGGGGTTCAACCATATGTTGACTCAACGTGTTGACTGCAAAGCATATATCTGGATGGGAGTTCACTAAGAACATTAATGCTCTGACGAGTTGTCGATACTCGGTGGCATTTCATAAAACAGGTCTAGCAGCACTACCGCTTAACTTCTTGAAGTCAAGCTCCGTCGGGGTAGTTACAGGCTTGCAGTCCACCATACCGAATCTTTGCAATATCTTGACCACATATTTTCCTTGAGATAGGAAAGTTTCTCCTGGCTTCTGCCACACTTCAAGTCCTAGGAAATAGTGCATCAGTCCTAGGCCCTTCATTTCAAATTTAGAAGCCAACTCCCTCTTACATTTGAGAATGAGAAGGTCTGCACCTGTTAGAAAGAGGTCATCCACATACAACACCAGTATGAGAGGTTTATCATCTTCAACCTTAAAGTAAAGGTTAGGATCGGCTTCACTCCTAGTGAATCCCAGCTTCATCAAGTAGCTGTCGATCCTCTCATACCATGCTCGGGGTGCTTGCTTCAACCCATAGAGAGCCTTCTTCAACCTGCATACATGAGATTTTCGATCATAAATTTCAAATCCTTCGGGTTGCTCCACATAGACCTCTTCTTTGATCGAGCCATGTAAGAACACAGTCTTGACATCCATCTGATGTAGGTTCCATCCTTGTGAAGCGGAAAGGGCTATGATCGAGCAGATGGTCGTATATCTGGCAACAGGTGCAAATATCTCATCATTGTTTATACCTTCCTTCTGGGAGAAACCACGAGCAACAAAATGAGCCTTATACTTTTCCATACTTCCATATGCTGCTTGCTTTATCTTGTAAAGCCATTTGGAAGTAACAACTGTCTTGTCCTGGGGTCTGGGAACTACTTCCCAGACATCATTCTTCATGATAGACTCATATTCTTCGGTCACAACATCCTTCCATACTTGATGCTTAACGGTGTCTAAGAATGATGAAGGCTCATTTTGTATGATCATGCTCATGATGGTCAGGTATCCCTGATACCTATTAGGTTTCTTACTTTCACGAAAGGTTCCTCCAGGTGCAGCATGTCCTTCAGCATCATCAAGTAGCCCCCTAAGCCATGAAGGCCTCTTCCTAGAAGAGGAAGGCTCATGTGGAGGAGGATCAATCGGATCCATGGGTTCTTCTACATCAGGCATTGATTCATCATCCTTTTCTTTCGGTTCCCTGGTGTCAGCTTCTTGAGAGCTCCTCAAAGTCGGAAGATTGTTCACCTTGCTGAGAGCCATATCTTCATCAAAGGTGATATCATGACTAATTACGACTTCCCTTTGACCGGCTACATAGATTCTATAACCTTTAGTATTTTCACCATAGCCCATGAAAATTCCCTTCTTTCCAGATGCACCCAATTTATTTCTTTTCTCTTTCGGCACATGAAAATATACAGGGCTTCCAAAAATTCTAAAATGAGAAACATCAGGTTTCTTACCGGTGAACTTTTCTTTAGGAGTCTTGGAACCCAATGCTTGACGAGGGCATCAATTTTGTACATATACGATAGTGTTTGCAGCTTCAACCCATAGAAACTTCGAAAGTCTTTGATCATGTAGCATGGCCAGGACAACTTCCATAATTGTGCAGTTCTTCCTTTCTGCCACACCATTTTGTTCAGGAGTATATGGTGTAGTAGTCTCCCTCTTGATGCCAGCCTCTTTACAAAAATCATGGAACTCATTAGATTCATATTCAGTCCCATTATCAATTCTTAAGATCTTGATCTTCTTTTCGGTTTGATTCTCGATTAGGGCTTTGAAGTGTCGAAACCAAGGGAACACTTCATCCTTCCTTTTCAAGAAGTATATCCAGGTATTTTGAGAATAGTCATCTGTAAAAGTGAGATAATATGAATATCCTCCCAAGGAGTTCACAGGCATCATACCTGATATGTCTGAGTGAACTAGTTGTAATATATTGGAGGTATTGCTTTGACTTGAAGGGAATGGTCCCCTTTTGAGCTTTCCTTCGGCACATCCCGGACATACACCTTCTTTCTCTACTTGAAATTTGGGCATCACTATTACCATCTGTCTTACATCGGGTAGAGCTTTGTAATGAAGGTGGGCAAACCTCCGATGCCAAAGTTCAGACTGAAGCGTTGTGTCACAAGACATGACACCTAGCGGACTTCCATCGACCTGATATAAAGAATCAACTCGAAACCCAAGAGTGAAAGCATCTTTAACATTATTTTTCCATATACGTACCTTACCATCGCTGAAGGTTACCTTGTAGCCTTTGTCTTCCATTGCCGATATGGATACCAGGTTCTTTTTGAGATCAGGTACATATAATACATCTTGTAAGTGAATCGTATTATCTTGATTCAATTTGAGAGAAACATTGCCTACACCTTTCACTGGGTATTTCATGTCATCTCCAAGGACAATTTCCAGGTTAGTTTCTTTCTATACTAGATTATGGAGTACTTCTTTGTAACCAGTGAAGTGTCTTGAGGCACCACTATCAATGAGCCAAATTCCCATTGAGTCCGAAGGAGCAGAGGTAGATAGAGTAGCTGTTAGATAATATTCAACCTGCTTATTGTCAACAGTGTTAGATTCATACCTGGGATTTCTAGCCTTCTTGAATGGTTGCCCTCTTCCTTGATTTCCAGCATTCCTTTTACCTTTGCTATTGAATTTTCCATTCCTTCGATTACCATGAGAGGGATTTTGATCATCGCCACGATGAGAGTCCTTTCTATTAGGGAATTCCCTTGCATAGTGACCTGCTTTATTGCAAATGAAACATCTTCCTTTTCTTCCACCCTTAGATCCAACCTTTCTTTTGATTTAGACCCAGAATTATTTCTTTTCTTAGCATGAGAAGAAAAAGCAGCAGGAGGACCTTTAGGCAAGGGCATTTCCTGCTCTTCTACCCTTGTTTCTTCTTGAATGCATCTAGCCATTAATTCCTCGAAACTGGGAATTACATTATTGTTCAGAAGAGTAGTCCTAAACACATACCATTCGGATGGTAATCCTCCAAGAGTTGTGAGTGCCATTTCTATGTCAGTAATAGTTTCCCCAATAGATAGGAGGTCGTTCTTGATCTCAGTGATTCTTAAGAAGTATGCTTGCATACTCTCATCTTTACCCTTCTTGATTTCCCTCAGCTTATTTCTAAGAAACAAAACTTGATTTGCATCATTAACTTTAAATAAACTCGCCAGTCTATCGTAGATTTCCTTGGAGGTGTCTAGATCAGAGATGTAGGTCACCAAGCGCTTGTCGATAGAGTCCTAGATGATCTTCTTCGCTTTAATTTCTCTGTTCTTCCATTTGTTCCTGGCAGCAGGAGGTGCATTTGATGGAGGCTCAAAAATATTGCCTCTCACGTGACCCAACACTCCTTGATCCTCCAGGGTTAGATCGATAGACATCTTCCATCCGTGATAGTCAGATTTCTCACAGAGCTTGCTTCGGCACGAAAGAGTGTTGAGGACCCCATCATTCTTTTAGGATAGCTTTGCCAATCTTCTATTTGGTGATTGCTCTTGCTCTTGCTTGGGCCTTGTCTTCACCTCAACTCTGATACCATGTTAAGTTATGGTATGTTCTATTCTTACAACAATTTACTTCTTTTTCTTATTATATTCCACAGATTAGCAATCACATGTACATAAAGTAAAGTGCAGATATAACATTAAATGATCGACATAAAACAAGCCAAGACAAGAGACACAAGATGTGGCGGCTAGCCAGGGACAAACCCCACAATGTGTAGGGAAACCTTTGATCAAATCTTCTTTTATCTTCAATAATTCAATAGAGAGAAATAATACAATAAATCTAATTCATATCAGCAGTAACAAATCCTAGATCAACAGCATCAGCATTAGCGGCTTCATTATCAAACTAGGGCAGACGATATCTCACAAACCATTCGTCGGATTGACTTAATTCCACCACAAAAAGTTGCGGCTTCAGAGGAGATCCAGATGGACCTACAATGCAGTTCTAAAGAGGAGATCTTCTAGTCCACACAGGTCAATCTTTACTTCTGCAGTTGCAGCTTCAGTTTCAACAGTTTCCGGCTTCAAATTTGTGAGAGAGAGACCCTTTTCTGCGCAGTAGAGAAGAGACTCATTTCTGCGCAGTAGAGAGAGAGAGATGTGATGAGATGAGTGAGTCCAAATGAGGAAAATTCCTCTTATATTTATACACAACGTTGGTGTTTGAATAGATGCGACTGTTGGGCTTCTGAGCCTACATGAGTTGTAGGTCGGCTTGATAATAATTCCATAATAAAAATAAATTCATATCTCCATGAATACTTATTGGAATTGGATGATCTTTATATCAATCCTACACCTCTCGACAAGAGGAATCTAATAAAAATATTATCAGCCATGAATAAGATGACCCACATGAAGTTTTTCCCTAGTTGCCAATTTTAACAATAGGGAAAAAAACTACTTTTTCAACTTGTATTTTCAACTTATCTCCCTATGGGTTTAATCAAATTTCGAGTAGGAACACTCATTGGATGAAAAATTTGATTCCTCATCCAAGGAGTACCCATGTTGCATACTTTCTATGGACCCTTCTACAGGAAAAATGAGAAATACATGAAAAACGTGATTGTAATCACGAATTTTCATGTATTTCTCATTTTTCGTATAACAGGGTCCATCAAAAGTATGCAACATGGGTACTACTTGGTTGAGGAATTAAATTTTGCATCGAATGAGTACTCCCACTCGAAATTTGAGTAAAACCTTAGGGAGATAATAAGTTGAAAATACTAGTTGAAAAATTAGTTTTATTATTTTATTATTTTTTAATATATTTACTTTTTTACCCAAAAAATGGTGAATCATCCCCCATGGTTGACATCATCATCTTGAATACTATTGGTTCTTATAAATTTTATTTTGGTTGTACATTTTTCTTATGAGCCCCATTTTAGACCTCAAAAGTTCTCTAATCATTTCACCACCGGGTCCAAGATATATAGGTTCTATCTGAGACAAAGGAAGAGAAGAGGAAGGTCCTAAAGTAACAAGTGAAGATGGCTAAGGCTCCTCAGGTTCAACAAACTCAAGAATCAAAGTGTTTGACTCGAGAAGGTCGGGTTCAATAACCTTAGGCAATAAGGTTTCAAGGACTTCTCTTTTGATTGTGTTAGTGTCTCCGTCAAGAGTAGATGTAATCTTGGGCTCAGAACTCAAAGGGATAGATGATTCTGGCGGGTAAATATCAATAGGAGGGCCATAAGTAGTTCTTGAAGTTCCCGATTTGGTAGTTTGCATCTTCTTATGCTTCTGATGACGACCAGGAGTAGCCTTTGGTGGAAGAGGAGGCTTATTTTGCATTCTACGCAAATAACGGGGTGGGAGATTTTGTTCTTCCACGTTGGATAATAAATTTTGTTAACATAAAAAGAAATAAACACCTTGGTGAACCAAGGACTTAATGTATGACAACCAATCTCCCCGAATGTTGTGATCGGTGTATCACAATATACAAGGTGGCAGACTCAGTTACCTATGCATGGATAACAACCTGTAGGGGACTCCCAAAATATACTTGACGATACGTGGGAGTGCAGTCCATAGTAGTGTTGTCTAATGCATATCCGTTCAATGAGAGCGTTCCCATATACTTTTCATGCGTGGAGCGTCATCCAATATACTCGAAGGTACGCGGAGTATGATCCTATACACTTACATATGTGGTGTTAGACTCCGTCTGGTCAGCTCACGCAGTCGAATTCACCAAGTTGCAGAGGCTGGTTCTCATTGCCAAAGTTCAATATTAATTATCCCTGCAAGCAGACAAAGAAAAAGCCCTCATTCAAAATCAGCAAATTTAAAGAGGGAATTAGAAAACAGAGTTTGTAATAATGTGTTGGAGCATAATTGGCAAAGAATATTGCAAAGAGGATTTCATCAGATGGTGGCGGTGCACTCATCATTGATTATGGACAAATATGGAAGGCGTCCACTTCTAATGATTGCTGCAGGAGGAATGTGCATAAGCTGCTTTATTATTGGATCATTTTACATACAGGGACATTTTGATGGGTCTTCTCTTCTACTACTTGCAAGAAAATTATCATTAATTGGTCTTTTGGATTATATTGCAACATTTTCAATGGGCATGGGTGGAATTCCATGGGTGATGATGACACTAAAGCTTCCGCCTTTGTATTGGTCACAGAAAATGTAGCGCTGTTCATTAGGAACTGATGAGTGGCTTTTACTATTTTTCATAATGTCAGTTGAAACAGTTCCATCTTTTCATGGATCCGTTTTCTCTTGAGCTTTTGATCGTATTAAAAAACATTTGTAAAGGAGGGGAGGGAGTTCTGAGAGGGGTGCGTGGAGGAGAACAGAGAGCTTTCTTGTACAGTTTTGACAGAGATTTTAATAAAAAATGCAACTCTGACCCCTGAGATTCCTGTGGTATGAAATTTAACATTTGTGTCATCCTGTGTTTCATATGTAGCCTGTTATGTGTTCATTTCATTTCATGATCGTTTCCAATTGAACAAATGAAGTGTTAAGGTAGAATTCATAATTTGTATGCTCTGCCTTTAAGTTTGTTCATATTTAATGTTTTCTTCTGTTTGACAAGGATTCATATTTTATGCCCTTGTCAACTCCTCAGCAGTCTTGCCGTTCCATTTAATCTCAATTTGATGTTAAAATTTCTTGCCTACCTTGCCTCAGGAGATAATCTGTGTTTTTGATTATATTTCTCTGTTTCAAGCTGTTTCTTTGCCCCATGCGGCCCAGAAAACCAAATCATCCATTAGAACCCCTTTTCCTATCAATTTACTAGCCTAAAATCAGTATTCCTTATTGGTCATCTCAGCCCCTTTGAAGACCTTTTACTGAGATAGACCCGGAGAGAGCCCTCTCCTGTCCTCGTAGGGCTAGCTACGAGGCTGAGCGTGGTATGATGTTGCCTCGAGTTTTGCCTTCCTCAGCCTGAGGCAGATTTGAGCGCTAACATAGTGGCGACCATACTGGGGAAGATGGTTTGCTGTTGATGTGACATTCGATTGTAGATTGTCTTGCTCCAGTACATGAAATCAAGTTGCAGATCTGATGCTGATGGTGGACAGCAATCAGACACATATGCAGGCTGAAGCATTCACCTGGCGACTCCAACTCGATCCAGACATTCCAGTGCTTGCTGATCCATTCATGCAATGGTAGGGTATGTGGCAAACCCTGCACTTTGTGAAGCTGTAAAAGAGGTTAGAAATCAGTTAGCAGATTCTGAAATTAATGAAGAATTTTTCAGTGCCTTGCTTCATTGGTTGAAATCTCCAAAGTTCCCTTTTGAAACTAAAACTAGATTTTGTGAGTTAGTTGTTGAAAGAGTTGAGAAGGAGATTCAATGTTTAGATGAGCAGATCCAATCATATGATTTCCAAGACCCTAAAAAGTTCTTGGAAATCCTTCCTCCTTCGAAACAAGAAATAATAGAATTGCCTACAGATGTTTGCATTGACAGTGTGCAGCTGGAGGTATGTATTGCAGAGTTGGGGCAGCCGACAGAGTTTGGCTTTCGCAATCCAATTGCGATGTACATGGAAATGTTTTTCAGTTTGATTGATGGATCAGGCTGTCTTTTACGTGACCAGGCTCATTACGTGCATGAAGGGCTGCCAGCAATTACATCTGTGTCCTGGTGGAAACATTCTCAAGCGGCATCATTCTCAGGTTTACTTGAATGGTTGATCTGGCACTTCAGTATTACCTGATCTATTGTTTGTACAACAGAGTAGGTTAGATTTTGTAAATAAATAAGTAGCCAAAAGACAACATTTCATTCTGAGTTTCATTTACAGTTGTAGTGTGAAGTTTGCTGAGCAAGTTTTTCATCTCAGTGAAGTTTCAGTCCATATATATGTCAAAGTCTGTGTTGGTTGTTGGAATGATGACTCCATTGCCCAATGGATGGAGGCACTGTCTGCTCTCCCAAAGCTCTGCGGTTCTTGGCACCTCCAAAAAGCGGCAGCTGCCATCCCCATTGGAGCCGATGTTAGACTCCGTCTGGTCAGCTCACGCAGTCGAATTCACCAAGTTGCAGAGGCTGGTTCTCATTGCCAAAGTTCAATATTAATTATCCCTGCAAGCAGACAAAGAAAAAGCCCTCATTCAAAATCAACAAATTTAAAGAGGGAATTAGAAAACAGAGTTTGTAATAATGTGTTGGAGCATAATTGGCAAAGAATATTGCAAAGAGGATTTCATCAGATGGTGGCAGTGCACTCATCATTGATTATGGACAAATATGGAAGGTGTCCACTTCTAATGATTGCTGCAGGAGGAATGTGCATAAGCTGCTTTATTATTGGATTATTTTACATACAAGGACATTTTGATGGGTCTTCTCTTCTACTACTTGCAAGAAAATTATCATTAATTGGTCTTTTGGATTATATTGCAACATTTTCAATGGGCATGGGTGGAATTCCATGGGTCATGATGACACTACAGCTTCCGCCTTTGTATTGGTCACAGAAAATGTAGCACTGTTCGTTAGGAACTGATGAGTGGCTTTTACTATTTTTCATAATTTCAGTTGAAACAGTTCCATCCTTTCATGGATCCGTTTTCTCCTGAGCTTTTGATTGTATTAAAAAACATTTGTAAAGGAGGGGAGGGAGTTCTGAGAGGGGTGCGTGGAGAAGAACAGAGAGCTTTCTTGTACAGTTTTGACAGAGATTTTAATAAAAAATGCAGCTCTGACCCCTGAGATTCCTGTGGTATGAAATTTAACATTTGTGTCATCCTGTGTTTCATATGTAGCCTGTTATGTGTTCATTTCATTTCATGATCGTTTCCAATTGAACAAATGAAGTGTTAAGGTAGAATTCATAATTTGTATGCTCTGCCTTTAAGTTTGTTCATATTTAATGTTTTCTTCTGTTTGACAAGGATTCATCTTTTATGCCCTTGTCAACTCCTTAGCAGTCTTGTCGTTCCATTTAATCTCAATTTGATGTTAAAATTTCTTGCCTACCTTGCCTCAGGAGATAATCTGTGTTTTTGATTATATTTCTCTGTTTCAAGCTGTTTCTTTGCCCCATGCGGCTCAGAAAACCCCATCATCCTTTAAAACCCCTTTTCCTATCAATTTACTAGCCTAAAATCAGTATTCCTTATTGGTCATCTCAGCCCCTTTGAAAACTTTTTTGCCGAGATAGACCCGGAGAGAGCCCTCTCCTGTACTTGTAGGGCTAGCTACGAGGCTGAGCTTGGTTTGATGTTGCCTCGAGTTTTTCCTTCTTCAGCCTGAGGCAGATTCGAGCGCTAACATGTGGAACGAGATATCACCCCCAAGATGCAACGTTGGAAAACAATGACAGGTCCTACAATTAACAATGTCGGAACACATCTGTAGCCTACACCTCTAAGTGTTTCGTTAATATTACAAATGCTCCAGGTTAGGTTGATTCAACAAATTTTACTATTTATATTTGATTAAGTTTTAGTTTTGGGCTCACAAGGAATGTCACCTGAATATCTTAAAATGCAAATCTAGCATGAGAAAATGTAAATCTTTCTCTTTCAATGAAAATCTAGCTAAGGAAGGGAAGAAACAACCAGTGTGCAATGTACAACATGTAACATGCAACAAACATGATGCAAGATGCAATTTCCCTTTCAATGTAATTGTCCCTATATCAATGCACATACAAAACCCTAAACGACAATGCAATTTTTTTCTTCTTCTTTTTAACACACTTAATTTTTGAAATGAAGAAAAATAAGATGCAAATGTTTAATCACTAATTCAAATTAACTTTTCAGAATGAGGACTAAAACAATAATTCATCCAAGCGGTCAATGACCAAACGAAATCAGTTTGTAAGCGATCAAATGATAAGAACAAAGAAAAATCAAAACCAATCCTTACCAAAGACAATCAAACACAAACGAAAACCAAATGGAGGCTTTAGAGAGACCACACAACACTTAAGACTTAGGGAAGGTTAACTGGAAGTATCCTGATCAAAGAGACACTAAAAAATAAGGGCAGGTTTTGTGCAAAAATAGGGGCCAACGCTGGTGCAAAAGTGATCCGAATGGAAAATGGCATCAACCCATGGTACTCATCCACCCATATTATTCATCGACCCATGGTATTGTAAATGGCATCCGCCCGTGGTATTGTAAAATCCACCCATGGTACTCATCCACCCATATTATTCATCGACCCATGGAATTTACCCATGGTATTGTAAATGGCATCCGCCTGTGGTATTGTAAAATCCACCCATGGTATTCATTCACCCATGGAATTGACCCGTGGTATTGTAACTGAAAAATAAGGTAAGTAACAAGTCACATTTTGTAAAAGGACAGATTGTCCGCCACAATGTAGCCTTTACAGTTCAGAGGCATGTAGCCACACATCTCTTCTCAGAGATAAGCTACCATCGCCCTAGCTGGTTTATTTCCATTATTATTTTAAATAAAAGTTTCTTTGTGGTTTTGTTTATTGGGCATTCTCCTTATTTTTCTTCTGGAAATTCAAGTTTTCAGATCTTGGGGGTCTCTCCCCCCAAGATCCATTTCAATCTTTTAGATCTTGGGGGCCTCCTCCCAAGATCCAGATCAGTGGTATCGGAGCAGGTTATGATTCCATGGGAATGAGGGTTTGATGCATATTTCAGTTTCAAATTTTGCAGCAATATTCAACAAAATTCAGGCATGTGCTACAACCTCCATAGAGCACATTCTTGGGTCAAGCAGGAAGAATTTTTCTTTTCTCATTTTTTTGCAGGAATTTTTTTGGGCGGCGACTTTACAGATCAAATCTGAAACATTTGGTACAAACTTTACAAAAAAAAATACTAGATATGGATTCCTCTCGAAAAATCACCCAATTTCAAAAAAAAAATGGGTCGAATCGGAGTTCGGATGTGGGAGATATCGCTGATTTAAAATCAGCTATTTTATCAGAATTTTTGTGACGGCGGAACTGTTGCAGCACGAATCTAAGATCTCAGAGTGTCCAAATAAGGATTTCCAACTCATGAGAAGATGCAAAATGATCCTTCTGCTTCTAAAAACAGGTTATAATAAATATTCTGAGTTATATTGGCCGAGTTATGTCCATTTTAATTCTGGAGCAGCATTCGGAGTGGGTTTCCATTGGAGATGTGCCCTCCCACCCCACTTTAGTAGGCACCTGCTTCACATTCATCAGTTTCAACATAGCAGCATTCGGCTTGGGTTATTTGGAGACGTGCCCTCCCACCCCAGGCTATGTAGACACCTGCTACTTCATCAGCAACCAACATCATGGTTTTGGGTTAACCACATAAAACCCTTATCTTCAGTGGCTCTTCATATTCCACAAAGGCTTCGCAGGAGGGAACTTTACGCAATGGGGACCATTGCTTCTTAAGGAGGGAGGAATGATCCGAATGGAAAATGGCATCAACCCATGGTACTCATCCACCCATATTATTCATCGACCCATGGAATTTACCCATGGTATTGTAAATGGCATCCGCCCGTGGTATTGTAAAATCCACCCATGGTACTCATCCACCCATATTATTCATCGACCCATGGAATTTACCCATGGTATTGTAAATGGCATCCGCTCGTGGTATTGTAAAATCCACCCATGGTATTCATTCACCCATGGAATTGACCCGTGGTATTGTAACTGAAAAATAAGGTAAGTAACAAGTCACATTTTGTAAAAGAACAGATTGTCCGCCACAATGTAGCCTTTACAGTTCAGAGGCATGTAGCCACACATCTCTTCTCAGAGATAAGCTACCATCACCCTAGCTGGTTTATTTCCATTATTATTTTAAATAAAAGTTTCTTTGTGGTTTTGTTTATTGGGCATTCTCCTTATTTTTCTTCTGGCAATTCAAGTTTTCAGATCTTGGGGGTCTCTCCCCCCAAGATCCATTTCAGTGTTTTAGATCTTGGGGGCCTCCTCCCAAGATCCAGATCAAAAAGAGGCACCAGTTCTTTGCAAAACTGGTACAGAGTGGGCCCATTTGAGGTGCAACGCTATGTCAGAGGCACTAGGGGACCGTTGGTCCAGGGATAGATGATTCCAACACAAAAATTGCAAAAGGGACTCAATTAAATCACTTCCTAGTTTTGTTCTTGGCTGGGCAAAGCAGCAAAGGTCTATCAAAGAGGTAACCAAACACAATGGACAAAGGAACCACCAAGGGAATGCACCATTCGTGTCAATTTGTTTGCGGGATTTACGATTGCAGACAAAAGCATCTCCCGTAAGTTTGGTGGCTAACCTAGAAGAACATAGAGACAAGGAACCCAATGCTTTCCTTAAAGTAAATAGATGACAGAATGAAGCCTACCTAGAATCTGTCACATTCTTCACTCCTTATTTAGCTTGGATGCTCCAATTCCAACATTGATTGCCAAAATTAGAACTTGCATAGTCAGATAACACAAGCCAAGAAACTATGAGATCTATGAAATATCATCTAAATACTTTATTCAATAGATCAACATGGTATCGAAATACATGAAATAACAACATTACATATAGGAAAATAGAGAGTTCTTTGCGTTAATATAAATGGAAGGAGTTACAACCATAAATAGATGTTGATATTTTAGAAGAGCTCCTCCAGGCTGCCTTGTCCTTTCCTTGTCACAATGTGCACCTCCAATCACCCTAAATGCATGAAATGAAACCTTTCACAACACCAACATAAGGGTATAATAACTCTCCAAAAGCCAACCTCTTGAATATGGAAGGCTGTAAATAAATAGAGGAGTGGGGTAAGTTGGGAGTTCTTATCCAATTACCAATATAAGGTTTTAGATCCACCTTTGATGGGAGGATGGGATTAAAGGATAAGGGATGCAAAATCCAAAGTAGGATAGGATAGGATACAAATGTTTTATTTGAGGTAAATGGTTGTAACAAATTATGGAAGCTTCTGGAAGAGGAAGCTTCCAGAATTTCTCTATTTTTCTTAAATTTCTAGAACCAACGCAGGTGCAAAGGGGAGCAACCTGTAGGTGATCAACACAGGCCATAGTGGAGCAACCTATAGGTGAACGTTGTCCAACAAGAGGCCAGGGAGCGTTGGTCCTAAAACTAGCTTAGATGATGCAGTTTCAGGCAGAAACTCTAGGGAATGAAAGAGGCATGCTTAGGGCTTTATGCAAGATGATGACAAGGGGGAATATGATGTTGATTGATCCCATTAGGAGGCCTATTGATCATATGTGACAAAATGGCTTATAACACATAGTTCTAATTTGATTAATTTGTTAGATTTTGAGTTCCTTGACAATCATAAAGTCCGAGAAGACAATCATCACGAGTTGTAATTTCTATCTTTATCAGGTGTCATGATGATCCATTGATGAGCTATCAATGTGGTCCAGATCTAAATCTAGAATATCTAGAATAATCATTGATGTATTATAAATTTAGATATTAGATCAATATAACACAAAAAAGGCATTAAAGCCTTTTCCACCATTTGGTTGAGTTTCTATGTGCATATAGTCAAATTAGCAAATATTTTGTATAAATCAAAAAAATATTTTATGGTAACATATCTAAGGAGTTCTACTGGATCTTAGATCTGTTTGATCCATTGGTGAAGTACTAGATGGAGATATGCCATAGAAATCCTGGAATGCACAGTTTATGTTACAGTGAGAATTACATAACCATGGTCCAACACCGACAATGGCATTGGCTGTCACCTTGTGAATTTTTTTATGGGTACAAAATGTCCATTATGAAGGGTTTTGGTGCAATTTTTCGTGTTGGAGATTGCTCCACAAGTTGCCTATGCTTTTACTATTGATGAGTAAGTATCCTTTATATGGTATTACGTGCCCTAGGCAACAATGAATTGTCCTTCACAATAATTTGACACATCATTTTAGCCATTTGCAATCCATTTTCATAAATTAGAATCTAAAAACTATGAGGTCGATGAGTGAGGTCATGTTGTAGATTCATGAGCCATGTCAGTCAAAGAGATGCTATTGTTGAAAAAATTGATAAGGTTGATATCTTTCATTTTTCAACTATTTGGTCGAATTCTGAAGGTTCTACGTAGAAAAAATACGATCAACACCAATCAATGGTCTCATATTTAGTATACCCACATCACTCCTACAAATCTATAATGTTGGAGCCATCGTAACTACATTTATAAGGTCCAATTCATGTGATTTTGTGGGCCTGTTGGACTTCTACGTCAAGTGAATCACAGGTATAGTATCTTCTCCATAATATAGGCCAATGATGACCAACTATACAAGTCGTTGGTGAAAGAAGAAAACCAAATATTGAATATGTGTGAAATTTCAACCACTTGGAGCACTCAAAATCAGATCTAGAAGGTTCATTTTGTGCACAAGCTTTCAACACATAAAAATTGAGATCTAAGGTTATCTGATAGCTTCCATAATAAATTATTGTGCCAACACCTTTCCTTGCATGCATAATTTCAAAGTTGTGAAGTCAATGCTAGAAGAGTATAATTGTAAAATGAAGCAACTTGAAGCATCTAACATTTGCAACTACAACATCCAACATTTAGTGCATGGTGAAACTTGTTTGCAAATTTGATATATACAAAGATCGTGGAAAAAATTTACCTGCATCATGAGGAAGAGGTGAAAATATTGCTAGAACGTAGACAAATTTAACTTGGATTGTGAGGAAGCAGCACAAAATCCTCTAGATCGTGGACAAATTTTACCTGGTAATTTTCTATGCAAATTCATCCCATGTTGGCCTACAGTGCATAAATTTTTGGATGTATGAAAAGATCCATCACTCAACCTGTAGAGCAGATACAATCTTGTGTGGTCATCTAGGCCATAGATTTCTTTATGTAGCCTTCATAAAGTCTCCGTATTACAAGAAGGCAATTGTGCATATCGTGGCATTGTTTGTGAACAATATTAAAGGTGAATTTTTTTCCTTCTAGAAAGTTGAGAAAGTGTATGGAAAAGGGGAGATATAATAATGTGTTTTGTATTTGAAAAGGAAGATATAAAAGTAAATGTTTATTATTTAAGTATTTAAAGGTCAAAGTTATAAGGGTTTATATGAAGCTTTTAGGAGTTATTTAAAAAGTGAATTTTGGAGTTTAGAAAGTGGATTATTTGGTTTTTAAAAGAGAATGATGAATTCAGTTGTTATAGAAATTTATATTTAAGCAGGCAAAACTTTTTCATTGAAAGGAAAAGTGATAATTTTGTAAAAGTCCTACACCGGCTTGAAATTGAATAGGGGGGTCCAAGGACAATTTTTCTTGGAGGTCAAAAGTTAAGGTCAAGTGAGTCAACAAAGTAATTCAAGTCATTCTCATTATTGTAGAAATACTTTAGGGTGCATTATCGATAGTACCCAACATCCTTAGGTGACATAATAATTAAGCAAGCATTATAATCAAGTGAGCAAGTTAAGTCCAAGATGGGTAAAGGAGGAAATTATCTGCAAAATGCATCTCAAGAAAAAAGAGGATTGCAAGAGTGCAACCATGAATTGCACGATAAAATCGAAGTACTTGAGTGGAAACTAAAGCAAAATAAAATCATTATTGATCAAATGCTTGACACACTAATAACAACAAAATATCTTCAAAATGAAATAGATACGACAGAACAATTGATTGATTCACTCTAGATAAAATTGAGGCAAAAGTAAGATATTATTGATGTAAGATCTACAACAAAGATAGATGCAATTTGTGACATAGAAGACCTCATCCAAATAATGAATGAAATTTGTGAAACAAATGAACTTATCTAGTAGGTTGATGAAAGTTGTGACATAATGGAGCTACTAGAAAAAATGATGCAACAAGTTGTAATGAAGACCTAATTCAAACATCTGATGTAGCATGTGATGCAATTGAAAAAATGGCAAAAATTGATGTAATTTGTGATACCCAATACTTAATACAAAGGATTGATGCACAATGTGAGACAAATGATTTAATGTTATTAATGAATCAAACACAAAATATCAACAACAATAGTAATTATGAAGAAGAAAAGGCACGAGAAAATGGTCTTTCCAAGATAGTTATCAGACCTTGGGAAGAAAATTGCATATTTTTCCAAACCAGATCAATTTGTGGGTGCAAGATTCCTTGAAAATATTCAAAATTTTGTTAAAAATGTCAACATTGTAAAATAGATGGTCATATGGAGAGTCAGTGTTTTGACCTCCATCATTGTCTTCATTGTGGGAAGACAAATCATCTATAAAAAAGATGTTGAAAGCAGAAGAAGGCTAAAAAGAGGATCAATTATGGATGGATAAACCCTTGGAAATGGAATCAAGAAGTAAAAAAAGCTGCATAAGTCCTACAGTCTGGTCAGGACAAAGGTAAAATTAATGTTGCCCGAAGAAACAAACAAAGCAAAATGTTTTCAACCATTTATTTCTGATGAAAAAAGAAGAAGGAAATTGTCCTACATATTTGGGGGGGGGGTGGTAAATTAATGAATTGAAGATGGTTAATGGTAACACATAAACCTCCACATTATTCATCAAATCAGTTTTGTTAGTGGTCATATGAAAACCACCACCTAAAGAATCCATAGCCCCAGCTTAGATCCTTCCAAGAATCAGCTATTAAAAAAATTCTCTTCTTGCACCTAATAAGGGGGAAACGTCATATATCAAACTTCAAGTTTTAAAGTAAAATAAATCAACATTCAATCAACAATGGGGAATTCCAGCATAACAATGGGTATCTTCAATAATCATTTCAACGAATATGTTCATACATAATAGCTTATCACTTCCAAATATTCAAATATCGGGAGGTTTTCAAGCATATCTTCATCAAAACTCAGATCAAGAGTTTCAAATTGAAGATAACAAAGGTTATTGGTAAAATTATTTAGACTTGTCATTGTGTTGGGGGGGGGGGGGGGGGTGTGGTGTGTGTGTGGTGTGGGTGGGAGGGGCAGTTAGAATGAGTCCCTAAACAATCAAAAAGTCCGAGAAGTCAATCATCACGAGTGGTAATTCCTATCTTTATGAGATGTCATGATGATCCGCTAATGAGTTGTTAGTGTGGTCTAGATCTAGATCTAGAAGATTTACAATAACTGTTGATGTATTATAAAATCAAATTGTGAGATAAATAGAACACAACATACATGTATTAAAGCCTTTTCTGCCATTTTGCTTGTCTCATCTTGCCCATGTTAATTCTTAACACAATTACTTTAATTTATTTCTTTTTTTTTGTATTTTTTTGCATATTTGTGAAATATTAATTTCTTTTAATTAGCTTAGTTAGTTGAATTAATTTATGTTGTCAATGTAACAAGTGATGGTAAATATCAACACTCTTTCTATGAAGGCAGGGCCTACTCCAATACAATAAAGTGATGTATAATTTAGGTCGTTCTCTTTTCTAGTTGTGTAATTTAACTCCTTAATTATGTATTCACATAAAATTTGTTTCGTTTACTTATGTAATTAATTTCTAGTTGTGTGATTTTAATTATTTATGCATGGTTGTATTTATTTATTTATCAATTTATTTATGCAATTGATTTCATTTAAGATTTTTTTGCATTCATTTATGTTGTTGAATAAATGTGTTCAACGCAGGATTACATTTTTTGGCTTGAGTAAAAATAGGGATCATCTTGGCAAGGATTAGTCTTTTCATTTCGTGTTTGTGTGGTTTGTTCTAGTTGTTTTGGGAGTTACACCATTAAGCTTCATAAGCCCACTAGGTAGAAGTGTGTTATTTCAATTTTTCAATTGTTATCTTTAATTTCCTGTAAGCGTGCTTACTTTATTGCAAGTGTTTTTAATTTCCTGCAAGAATATTTACTTTCCCACAAGTGTGTTTATTTTCCTACAAGCATGTTTACTTTCCTGTGTGTTTAACTTCTTGCAAGCATGTCTAATTTCCTGCAAGTGTGTTTCATTTTCTGCAAGTAGCTTTAGTCACTTTACTTCTAAATTTGTAGAGCCTTACAAAGTTGTGAACTGCCTATACTCCATCCACAAAAGCAATCATTGATACTACAACTACAAAAAAATCCAATGAAAATAAAAAGTGTGATCTGCATACATACTGCATAGTAACTCACAAATTCCATACAATACTCGGGTTGACAATTAAATGCACAATACTTTAGTTGAATTTCTGAGCAATTATAAAGGTAATTAAAAGGTTTTTCATTTTTCTAAGTGTTGCTAGGTGTTGCAACTCTCTCAACAACTCTCTGCCAAGACACAGGTGCTAGAAGTCTTGAGTGTGGTTGTTGCAACTCTCACCATGAATGTTGTTGCAACTCTTGAGAAAGGGTGTTGCAACTTTGGGAATACTAGTAAAAATGAAGTAAATACCAATGTTTCATAAATTAAGTGCCATCACTATGTTTCCAACTCCCTTACTACATGTGAATATCTTCAATGCGGCCTACTATTCATCTTGCTCATTCATCAAAACCATGGCGTGCCCATGCATTTCCTTCTTCTAGGTTCAAAATAATTGCATGTTAAAGTTCAGGAAGTTCTTGTGTTTATGCGGTTGTCATTGAAGCTTAATTTTTTTACTACCACTCAATCACAACTTCAACCTCATCACTTCCCACTTCATGCTCAAACTATCCCTAAACTATGTAATAAAGTGACCCAACTCACTTATAATGTTGTGTTACCTTGTTTTCATATCTTTCCTTAATAAACTTAATGGTGAAAACTTATCTCAGGAATCATTAGACCTTGGAATGCTTAAAAACTAGTTACTAGAAGACAATATCTTGCAAAAAAATGAAATTTAATTCAAGTTTTAGCTACTATTTGAATAAGGATTCATAAGTTTCACACGAAAGGTTGTTCCACATCTCAATCTACATCTCACATGTGTTGGAAATATTGCCGCACCGGGTGGGGGGGGGGGGGGTGAATAAGTATTTCTTTACAATTGTTAAATTATGCCAGTTAAGATCTCTAGTTCAACCAGAACACAAGATGTACAACAAAAGAAATAGTTTTTATTAATGAAAAGGATGAGGACTTCAATCCTTTTACAAACATTCGTGCTCTAATATACAATAAAATTTTAACTCCTTCAAGGCTCCAACCTTGTATGAGGACTCTAATCCTCTTGGGCTCCAACCCTCTCAATTTACTTATATTCTTCAAGGTAGTTTCAATGGTTCTTCAAGTCTTCCAAAAGCTTCTTCAACAAGACTTGAAAGATTTCTCCATCAATACTCCTACAATGCCTCAAGGATGTCTCCACTACTTTTCCAAAAATGCTTCACATACTGCTCCAATATCTACTTCAACAAATGCTTCTAGAGATTTAATTCAATCCTTCAATGTGGGTACAATATTGCTCTAAGACTCCATCAAAAACTTCAAATAATTCTGCAAAATGTCTCCAAGATAGGTCTACAAAGTCCTATCCAATCTGCCTGTAAAAAAACTTTAGGTCTACTTCAACAAGACTTTTATGGCTACTCCAATAAAACATGTCTTCAAGTGTTGATATTCAACTATGCTCCAAGGATGACTGCTCCAAGAGGTATTCAGAAGTGATTCAAAAAGTGTTGCTACATAACTGGTCAAAGAGGTCTTCAAATGATGCTCAACCACAACTCTAGTTATGGTGCAAATTACCTTCAAACTACTTCAATAAGCCTACTACAAGTTTGACTTCTAGTCTACTCCTAGTTATGTTCCATAAGAGTTGAGTCTTCCTTTCCCACAGGTACGAGTATACTACAATATGATCACAGGTCCAATATTTGTTTCTTTTCCACAGATCTAAGAGATGCAAGGTTTGTTTCACTAGTCAAAGTTTGTTTCAATAAACTTAGAGATCTACCAAGTTTTTCTCCACAAGTTCGAGTTGTGTTCAGGATGTTCATCTCTGGACGGAGCCATAAAAGGGTCGAAATTTGAGGTATGTTTATACTAGCCTTGGGGACAATCCATAGAGGGATGAAAGTATATTCTAACACATAGTGAGGTTTGCTCCAAAAAATTATAGAGAAGTCTACTTCAAAAGGGCCGAAAATATACTTAGTAATGATCGAAGAACCCATGAAAAACCAAAACAATATGACCAAAAAACCCATGGATAAACAACGTCTTGCTTCTTTAATCTACTCCTTGGCGCACTAGTTGCCTCAGATCAAATGTCCTTTTTTGTATGCTTGGATGAGTTGGATTACTCTATTAGATCTACAAATTACACACACACTTGTGCTCTACGAGTTGGCCGATTAAAGAACAGTCGACAAAACTAATTTTGCTAAATGCGTTTATTATTTTTTCCAATAAAATGCACAAGATGATGACATTGTCTTGGACATATTTTTACTTGGTACAAATTTGGAAATTACCCAAGTTATGGGTAGGGTTCTTAAAATGTGCATACCAGACAAAGGCGCATTCATACTGTGTGCTATTACAGGTTGGTTATTTCTAGAGTCTCATTCATTATTTGTCCACTTACTAGTTGAATTTTCTCATTCTTAATATGCTAGCTACTTTGTCTATGCCATAATTGTAGTTGCACACACCATATCTTGAAAATGTACTGAACAAGCACCCTACATCTTATGCTAGCCAACCCAACACACGTCCAACTCTTCCAAGTTATTACTTTTAACTTCTGAGCTTCTTTTTCATCTTTTTATAACATTGTAATTCCTCTTTCGTACTTATTCTCAATATTACCCTGTAAAATACGGATTTAGGGCAACTCTAGTGGTTTTGGGGCTTGCTCAGGACAACCAACCAGTGAACTTGATCTCCTCAACCCTGCAATCTATGAATGTAGGCATCTATGGGCAATCAACGACATAGATATATACTTTGGAAGTCTACATCTATTAACTAAAATTCTCTTGCCATCTTTTCAATGACCATTATGCATTATGATGAAACATTTGGGAAGCTACTTCTTGCTTTTTGGTCCTCGAGCTATTTACATTTGAAAACTAACTCTTGTTCCTCCAAACACACAAGCCCTTTACTTTTTGTGTAATTCGTTGCTTCAAATCTCCATTTTAAGTGCCGCACCATACATGATTATTTATTTCCTTTCACTAGTCATTAATTCAAGGTTTGCAGGCCTCCAAATTTATTCTTTTCAACAGGTGAAGACTTAATGAAAATTTAAACATAACACCCAATATCATCTTAATGCTCATGACACTCACTTTACCATTATTCTCATAACATCCATGAATTGGCCATTGCTTTGCCATCAATGACAATATCTCAACAATCTCCCCATTTTCCATTGATAACAATACAATTGTCATAGCTCCCCCCTATCTTCGTGCTTATTCTCTTTATCCCCCCCTTTAACATCAATGACAATGGATAACTTCCCATGTCATCTACTTCCCCTGTCTTTCTTGTCACCAAACTGCTCCCTCTGAGATGTCTGTCATAATGTTTTTTTTAGATTTTGCTGAAAGAGAGCACCTTATGGTTGATACATCTTGAAGAAAAAATGATTTACAAGCTAGTCCAATGAAAAACTCACTTCTTCAACAAACTATACTATTTGAGACTTTTCTTGGAAGATACTACTACAAACTTTGATAGAATCCAATTTTGAATTCTGCCACTGTATGGTATAACCTAGAACGAGTCAAAAGGCAGGGAACTAGAAGGAGTGAATGGCAAGCTTTCAGAATGAGCATTATTTGCACAACTTGTTGTAGGCCTTATAAAATTCAATTTCCAATAAGATAACTTGTTGGCTGGACTCCTTTGTTTGCTCAACACTCTTCCATGTTGTTGAAATTGTTTCTAGAATGAATCTGTCTTAGATAAATCTTGTTTTCTTTGATTGATCAATATGTGTTGCACTTTATTGGATCCTAAGAGTCTAAGACATTAGAAGAAATATTGAAATGTAATTAGTCTCCATGAGATGATAGTCTCTCAATAAAATGATTAACCACTCCTTGGTTTTATAGTTTCCCATTCTATGTATGGTAAACATTTTGTCTATCATGAATAACATATCAATCTCAACAGGTTTCCACATTTTTTTGTCTTCGAAAAATTCACGAGGAAGGTTGGGACTACCTGGAGAATTTTCATTCTCCATCTTGTTTAATGTGTATAGGAGTTCCTCTTCAATAACTTCATCCCTACACATATATCTTGAATAACTTTTCTACCACCTGTCTACCAAACACTTATAAAAACTTAGCAGTCCCAATTATTGCTTTTGTATGTCCAATATGCTAATAAGATGACAATTTAGGTTCCACAAATTCTCCATTCTTATGTATAATCTTCCATTTTTAGGAAAGTCAAGATCTTTAGATTGCATGGAATGTTAGCCCTAATTTGGGGTTTGAAATCCAAGAGAGAAGTTAATCTAAACTGGCAGGTGAATAGATTATTTTCCTCCTTTATTTTATTCTTTCTACATAGCCAATTGTCCTCATAACATAGAGCATGTCTATAGAAGATTCTCTCATCAGCCAACCTATGGGTTTTACTGTTTACTTGATATTGTTGTAACTAGGTTTGTCTCTTGAGGTCTCCTCTTATGGATCATACTTTGAAGAATAAATTCAGCCTGAAAGCTTCTCCTTTTTTTTGAAGCCATGAACAACTTAATGCTCTTCCCTTATGGCCAAACTTGAGAATCATAGTAGCATGATTAAGAGCTTAAAGAAGAGGTTGCATCTACTGCAGAATATTGTTAATAGGGAGAGAACTATTCATTCTCATGTGTCCAATAATTTAAGTCTTCTCACTTGATTGGTACCTTTGAGCTCTCTACCTTGAAGACGCTTCAACAATTTAGGACAAAAATGTTCTCCTGTTTTTGGCTCCTCTTATTTCCTTCTCCAAATTTTGGTGGAATTTTGTTTGTGCTTAGTAGGTAGATTTTCTTCTTTGACTTGTTTGGGAGCCCATCTCAATATGCTTCTACAATCTTGTGCTATATGTCCAAAATTGTGACATTGATAACATTCTACATAAAAATTGAATGGTGGAGCGGTTGAATAATGATAGCCATTGGGGACTTTGTCTTGTCTTCTTGTAATCTTCCTTCTAGGGTTTAAATTATAACCTTTCTAATCATCCTTGTAGTATGCTCCATAATCTCTAGCTTTATGATTGAAATTAGTGCATAAATAACAATAACTTGAAAATATCCTTATGTACCTAGATAGTAGAATTCTCTTGACAATATTTTGAAGTTGTTTGTACATGGAGGAGCCTTCGACCTTTGCCAATCCTTACTGCCACTTGCATTATGTATGAATCCTTTGAAATTATTTGCATAACTTCTCGGTGAAGTGATTCTACTAAAGTCACCTTTCTTGCTTTCACTGGAATTAGATTTCCGAAGGATATACCTCTTAGATTTTACCTTGGTTTTACTTTAGGTGATTTATGGTTTTCATCATCTTTGCATGAAATCTCACCTATATATCCAAGACTTGATTTAACAATGTAAACTTTGAAACAGGAACTAATAATGTTACCCTTTTCGTAGAGATAGCAAAAAAGTGACCCGATTTTGAAAAGGGGCTTTGCAGAACACACATATTTTTTAGAGCATAATTTTTGGCGCTTTAAATAACCGATACGATTACTCGTTTCATAGAGGTAGCAAAAAAGTGACCCGATTTTGAAAAGTGGTGATGCATAATACACTTTTTTTTTTTTTTTAATTTCGGAGCATATTTTCGAGACTTTAAATTTTCGTATGTATCAAATATAAATATTTGTTTTTAAATGTTAGTGACTTTCATGTTGATTTTGAAATGTGTTTATGCAACGTGTCGATGTAGCATACCTTTTTTTTTAGAGGGCTTATTTTTCACACTTTAAAATTTACTATATCCAATTTTTTCTGAAATCATGATTACTTAACGAATTCTCAAGTTGTTTTATTTTTATTTTTTTAAACGTTGATTGCTTAAAAAAATAAATATAAAAATATATATAAAAAAGACAAATATATATATATATATATATATATATATATATATATATATATATATATATAATCTCATAAACCATAAAAGAATTTAGAAAAAAATAAAAAATAAATTAAAAAACGATAAAATTAAGTAAGTAGAAATAGAAAAATTTAAAAAAATATTAAAAAAACAGAAAATAGAAAATTAACAACAAAAAAAAATTAAAAAACTACTAAAATTGAGATCAAAAACATTAAAAAAAAAACAAAAATATACTCAAATTATTAAAAAAAAATGAAAATTTAAAATATATATATATATATATATATATATTCAAATTAAAAAAAAAAATCGAAAAACATTTAAAGTTTAAAAAGAAATATCATTTTTGATTTAAAAAGAAAACTTTTAATTTTTTTATTAAACCTTATATTTTTTTATTTAAAAATAACAAAAAATACGTGTATTTTTTATTTATTTTTAAATGACATACATTTATTTTTTGTTTTTTTACATACAATTTTTTTATTTCAAACACTTGAAACTTAAAAAAAAAAAATTAAACTTTACTTAATTTAAACACATTTATATTTTATAATTTTATTTATTTTTAAATAAACTTAAAAAAAAAAGTTTAAACAATTTTTTTTGTTAAAAAAAATAAAAATGACTCTACGCCCTTCGTCCCCTGGCCCCTCGTGGGGGCACGCCCCTAGGCGGAGGAGGCTGCATGGAATCGACCTGTCGCCGCCCGGTCGCCTGTGGTGGCACGACCTTGGGTGGAGGAGTCTGCATGCAACCCCTCCACCCAGGGCCGCATCACCATGGGCGGCCGAGAGAGTCGATTTAAAAATAAAAAAAATAAAAAAAATGTTTAAATTTTTTTTAAAAAGTTTATTTAAAAAAAAGGGTTAATAATTTTTTTATTTTGTTTCAAATAAAAAATATATATATTTTAAATTGTTTTGAAATATTTTTTTTTAAAATAAAAATTCTAAATGCTTTTTTTTTTTTTAATCAAAAAATATATATTTTGTTTCAATTGTTTTTCAATATTTATTTATTTGAAAATACATATATATATATATATATATTTACTTTTTAATTGTTTTTTGTTTTTTAATTTGAGTATATTTTTGTTTTTTTTAATGTTTTTAATCTTAATTTTATTGGTTTTTAATTTATTTTTTAAATCTAGTTTGTTTTTAATTTTCTTTTTTTTTTAATGGTTTACAAGATAATTTTTTTTTTTTTTTCTTAAATATGTTCTCATGTTTATATTTTTTAGTTTTTTAATTATTAATTTTATAGGTTAATTTTGTTTTTTATTTTTTTAACATTTTGATGATTTATTATTATTTTTTTTTTGGTAGATAAGCACCCACGGGAGATTTGAACCAGTGACCTATCACAAGGAGTGCCTTAACAGTGCACCCATTCACTGTCAATCCAAAGCCTCGTGGGCTTGATTATTTATTATTATTATTTTATTTTTTTCATTGTTTTAATTTTATTTTTTGAAATTTTAATGTTTTTTGGAGCCATGATAAATCTTTTCCGCCATTATTTCGAAATGTTGAAAATTTGCCCTTGAAAAAAAAATTGTTATTCCAGTGTCAACACTTTTCGTTTTGAGGGTGTTTTTTACACAAAATTTACCATTGAAAAAAAAGTGTTATTCGAACATCAACACTTTCCGTTTTGAGGGTGTTTTTTGGACAATTTTGCACAAAAAAATTGATTTTCACTGCCATTTTTTAAAACATGTTGAAAATTTACCCTAGAAAAAAAGTGTTATTCCATCGTCAACACTTTTCGTTTTTAGCACTGTTTTTCATGTTTTTTTGGGGTTTTTTGGCTAGAGTTCCCGTTTTGAGTTTATAATTCTCGTTTCAAAGTTTACATTGTTATTTGTCAAATGGTGACTTGTGCCAACTTTTAGAGAGATGACTTCTTCTTCATGTCTCCTTTCTTGTTGATACAATTTTGCTTCAAGCTTGTTAAATCCCTTAGATCTTTCTTCTTCTTGAAGCCTTAAAAGAACAACTTCTTCTTTTGTATGGTCAAGGTTTTGATTCTTCTCTTTAGCTTCTTTATTTTCTTTTCTCAATCTATTTATTTCTTCTAGAGCAACCATTAATTATGCTTCAAGATTTACTTCAACCATTATTTCAATGCCTTTTTCATCCTCATTGCCTTTCATGTTTTTGGTGTCTTCATCTATTTCCTTTGATTCATTGTGCTCTTGTAATGGTTCAACAAGCACATAACAAGATTCTTCATCGAGTTTTTGTAGTTTTTCCCAAAGTATTTTAGCTGAAGAGCATTGACCGACCTTGTTGCTTACAAAATCTAATAGACTACTCAAGATTGCTTCCATTGCTTTTGTATTATATTCTTCTGACTCCTTGGTGGTTGTGTCTCCATTAACTATTGATTCCCATACCTCATATACTAGGGCTATCAAGCAGTACTCCATTCTTTTGCTCCATAGTACACAATTCATTCCATTAAACAATGGAGCTTTGCCTACCCAATTGACTTTTGATTTCATGATCGAGGAGGATATATCTTCAAAAGGTTTGGAGGCTTTCTTCCTTGAATTTTCCGTTTGTGTTCTTAGGATCTACCTTCCAACTATTAGGCTATGCTTAAAGGTACTGGCTCTAAAACCAATTATTGGAAATATTGAGAGGGGAATGAATCAATATTTCTTTACAATTTTTAAATTATGCTAGTTAAGATCTCTAGTTAAACCAAAACACAAGTTGTACACCAACATAAATATATTTTATCAATGAAAATGATAAGGACTTCAATCCTCTTACAAACAATCGGGCTCCAACCTATACAATCAAATTTTAACTCCTTCAAGGCTCCAACCTTGATCTCAATGAGGTTCCAAACTCTTATGAGGACTCCAATCCTAAAAAATCAATCTAGGCTCCAACCTTGTTTCTCGCAATCCTCCAACCTTGTTAGGACTCCAATAAATGCAAGTGTCTCTGGGCAATCAACGACACAAATATATACTTTGGAAGTATGCATCTATCAACTAAAATTCTCTTGCCAACTTTTTAATGACCATTATGCATTATGGCGAAACATTTGGGAAATTGCGTCCTACTCTCTAGACCTCGAGCCGCTTCCCTTTGAAAACCAACTCTTGTTCCTCCAAACACAAACCCTTTTCTTTCTGTGTAATTCATTGCTTCAACTCTCCATGAAAAGTGCCACACTAGACATGATTATTGATTTCCTTTCACTAGCCATTAATTCAAGGTTTGTTTGCAAACCTCCAAATTTCTTTTTTCAACAAGGTGAAGACTTAATGAAACTTTAAACACAACACCCATTATCATCTCAATCCTCATGACACTCACTTCACCATCATTCTCATAACATCCACGAATTGGCCCTTTCTTTTCCATTAATTACAATATCTTAACAACATGGTGATCCAAGATTTTAAGCTCCATATTGTTTTTTCTTATAGAGCTTTACATCATTGTGGATCATATAAGGGTATTATACACTTGCTGCAAAGTTCTAGTAAAGCTGTTTCAAGTGACAAAATAGGTATTATTTCAATTGCTATGACACCCATCAACCAATTTTTGCAACACTCATTAATTAGTGGTCGCAATACCCACCAACTAGTTGTTGCAATTCCTATCAGCCAACTGCTACAACACCCATCAGTCAATTGTTGCAACACTTAATAGTGAGATGCTACAACAACTATCAATTGGTTTATATAACACCTCTTAGGTACATGCAAATATGCTTCTTTTTATTTTATTTAATCTAAGTTCATTGGATTCTATGGATTTGTATTTGGAAAGACATTTCGACATCTATCCTACATCATCATATTTCTCCATTTCTTAAGGATGGAAAATCTCTTTAGTTTGGGGGATACCATCACCTTTGCATTCCATAAAATTCCCTCGTCAATCTGATCCATCTCCACTCCAAAATCCATGCTTGAGAAGGATTCAAAATTACCAACAATAAAATACCTTGTTGTTGCTACATAAGAACCAATGGTAAGAACAGTAGAAGGCCTTGTTGCTGCCACACAAAAATCAACATTGGGAGAAAAGGAAGATGTTATTGCTCCACAAGAACTAACAAAAAAAAGAGTAGCTGAAAGGGAAAACCCAAATTTTTATGCCATATATCTCTTGCTTGATCCACGAGCATCTTTAGATCCACATTTTTAAGCAGCATATCCAACAGATCTTAGCTTGGGAGAAAGGAGAACAATTTCATTAAGAAAGGAATAGGTTACCCCACAAGAACCTACAACAGAAGAAGTTGTTATAGAAGTTATTCCTATAGAGAAATATGTTTTCATTCTTGCGTTTTGGTATGTACAACAACAATTATCAATTTTTTTAGTATCCAAACAACGAGAAGGAAGTTTAAGAATAATAATAACATAAAGAAGCCCTATTGCTGCTACACAAGAACCAATGATAGGAAGTGATCTGAATGGGAAGATTAGTTTTGCGGTGCTAAATTCCTCTTCAAAATATGTAAAAGTGCTTAAGGATTCATGAGGTTAATTGCAAGTTTAAACATGAGTTTTTGAGTGTTTTTATGTAAATTTCATGTACAAATTAACATAAACAATTGACTGAACAACAACATATAATAGACACAAACATCACCAAAATAGTATCACAATAGCTCATGATGAAGGAGTTCACCTCACTTGGGCTATGTCTCCTTGGTCCAGCTTCCCATGGCTTCCCCAAGTCTTTCTTCTAATTACATCGCAATTTCCCAAAAATCCGGCACCATCCTACAAATTCGCATAGTTTTCCGCTATTAGGGTGCCATTTCCATCGATTTTAGGGCGAATTTGTCGGATAGATTAAATGTCCTCTAATGCCTAAAATCCAAAATTTATGGAAATGTGGGGGGCCACTTGCCCGAGGCTAAGGAAAACGGCCCACCCCCGCCGGTCGGGCCCCCACTGCGCTCTGATGGTGGTCTCATGGGGTGGCATGTCCAAGGGCTAGCCCCCATGGCTAACTCTTTTCGTGGAATGGTGTGGACATAACGTTTAAATAAATGCTACAAGCTTTGTATGTTAAGAACTATTATGTGTGGCGGATTAGTAGGAGGCTTGGCTTGTTGCTTGGAGGTCGCGGGTTCGACCCCTGCCACTGCTGCCCAAACCTTAACCAAAATTTTGGTGGCCCTCGGGCTGTCACGTGGCATCCTGTGGTTGGCCACCACCCATCCAATAGAATTCCATCAAATGCACCCAATAACATCATGCCACTTAGCACCACACCATTCGCCAAAGTTGCTCAGTCACCCTGCCACATAGGCATGCCCAGTCAGCGCCACGTCAGCTGTATGGACTGCTGACTGGGTTGTCTGCATTTTTTTTTAGTTTGCTTATTTAGGAAAATGAACAGAACATGTTTCTGGGAGAATACAAATTTCGTTTCGCATGAACTGAGTTGCGCCAGATTCAGGATGATGAGAACTACGTGGTCATTCAAGTTCCACACCGATCATAAAACTTTTAATTTTGAGTTATTTTTTGAGCACCTGGTCATTCCTCTCCATTGGAAGCCTTTTGGACCCCAAAATATCACTTTCAGTTGTCCAGCAGGTGAGGGTACAGTTCCCTCACCTTTCCAATCTCGATCCATTTGGCTTTTGAAGGATTTGTTCCTTTGAGCCCCACACGAAGGTAATCTACATTCCCTCATTTTGAAGACCTTGTTCTTATGTGAAGAATGGTGTCTTGTTGTAGTTCATCAAGATATTCAGGAGAAAAATCTTCAATGGAAGGAATTTGGACATTTTCTCCTTGATCTTCAATCAAAGGAGGCCCATAAAACATTAAGTTCTCACATTAACAACAACATAAATTTGCATATATGAAGGCAAATCCAACCTGAATGCATTATCACCAATATTTTCCAGAATTCTGGATGGACCATATCTAATTGGTTTCAGCTTTTTACCTTCTCCTTGGAGCCTATCTTTGCTAATGTGAAGCCAAAATTCATCACCGACTTGGAACTTGTGATCTACACGATGCTTGTTGTGCCTTGCTTTGTACTTTCCTTGGCTCTTTTCCAGTTGGTCTTGAAATCTTTGGTGTACCAATTGGATTTGTTCAATGAACCTTCTTGCTTTGTTTATATCACTATGACCATCAATAGCAACATCCTTTCCAAAAATCAAATCCAAAGGAGACTTAGGTAAGTATCCCAAACATGCTTCAAATGGCGATGTTTGAGTTGAAGAGTGCTTGGCCCAGTTTTAAGCATGTTGAATGTAGTGCAAATGTTCATCCCACAACTTAGGATGCTTGCTGCAATACCCACGAAGAAGATGTATCACGGTTATGTTCACCACCTCGGTTTCATCGTGACCCTGTTTAGAACAATGCTTGCATGTTATTTTCTCTCCTTCCTTCTTAATGGATGCTTTTTTCTTTCCTTTCCCTTTGAAACCCTTTTCTTTTCCTTTAACCTTAAATGGATTTTTACTACCCTCTTCTGGAGTATTGTTCCCTCTTTCTTGAAGATGAGTGGCTTGCACACACACCTCATCTAGATTATTGGGATTAAACATAAGGATAGTATGCCTAAGGTAACTGTGTAAACCCCCTATATACTTTAGCAATGTGTCTTGTGATTGCAAATCTACACCTAACATTAGAGACCTTCTTCTAAATTCTTGGGTGTAATATTGCACATTTTGAACTTTAAGTTGTCTAAATTTCTGCCAATTCATGATAGCTTTCTGCATATATGCTAGAGGGTAAAACTATCTTTTAATTGCAACAATGAAATCAAACCAAGAAATTGAGATCTTACCATGTTTTTTTATCTCTTCTTGTGTCTTGGATTCCCACCATACTAGTGTTGCACCCTCCAACCTCAAGGAAGCTAGCTAAATCTTTATGTCATCATCTTGAAGGTTTTGAATTCTGCAATAGACCTCCAACTGACAAACCCAATTGTCAAGCTTCTCTGCATTCACTTCACCATTATACATGGGTAGTTCAAATTTAACATCAAGTTTTAATAGGGGTGTTTTACCAATTCCTTTTGAGGTATGTTGATGAGTATGAGTAAGGGTTGTATTAGTGGAAGAGGGTGAAGATGCCTGTGAATATGAAGATGAAGATGATGGTGGAGAGGGTGGAGGTTTACCTCCATTTCCATTACCTCCTCCTCCTGAAGAACCTTCTCCTTTTGGAGGCTTGGAGCTTTCACCCTGCAGTCTGGTATTCCTCTCTTCATAGAGGACTTTCACCATCTCTGTCATGTCAAAGAAAGCCTTCCTAAAAACCTTCTCATCCTCTGTCATATTTGTAGGCTCTCCCTCATGTGACATGCTTACTGAAGCCTCAACTGCAACTTGAGGTAGAACTGGTGGTGGAGATTGTGGCAACCTTGCACTCCTTCTCCTTGACCCAACTTCAGGACTTTCAACCAACTTCCCTTCTCCTCTCTTGAGCTTCAACCTTGTAAGCATCACATTCACTTGCAAATAGTTAAATCCTTCTTGCACAAAGAAAACCAAGAGCTTTGATACCAAACTTGATCTGAATGGGAAAATTAGTTTTGTTGTGCTAAATTCCTCTTCAGAATATGTAAAAGTGCTTAAGGATTCATGAGGTTAATTGCAAGTTTAAACATGAGTTTTTAAGTGTTTTAATGTAAATTTCATGTACAAATTAACATAAACAAATGACGAACAACAACATACAACATACATGAACATCACCAAAACAGTATCATAATAGCACATGATGAAGGAGTTCACCCCACCTGGGCTACGTCTCCTTGGTCCAGCTTCCAATGGCTTGGCCCTCTCTATTATGCTCAAAAGTGTGAATACATCAGTTTACAATGCTCAGACAGCTCTGAAACCTATTCCAATGGCTCCAGAATGCCCAAAAATGCTTGTCTAGCCTCTTTCTGCTCCTGATTTGGTAAAAAAATGAAGAAGTTATGGCTTCCCCAAGTCTTTCTGCTAATCACACTGCAATTTCCCCAAAATCTGGCACCATCCTACAAAATCACCCAAATTTCCGCTAACTGGGCACCATTTCTGCCCATTTTAGGGTGAATATGTCGGATACATTAAATGTCCTCTAACGCCTAAAATCTGAAATTTATGGACATGTGGGGGGCCACGTGCCCGGGGCTAAGGCCAATGGCCCAACCCCTCCAGCTGGGCTCCCATTGCAATCTTATGGTGGTCTCATGGGGTGGCGCATCCAAGGTTTGGCCCTCGTGGTTGGCCCTTTCCTTAGAATAGCGTGGACATAACATTTAAATAAACGCCGCAACCTTTGTATGTTACGAACTATTATGTGTGTCGCGTTGGTAGGAGGCTTCACTTGTTGCTTGGAGGTCACGGGTTCGACCCCCACTGCTACTGCTCAGACCTTAACCAAAATTTTGGTGGCCCTTGGGCTACCACGTGGCGGCCCCTGGTTGGGCCACGTGGTGGCCCTTGGTTGGGCCACGTGGCAGCCTATGGTTGGCCACCACCCATCCAATAGAATTCAGCCAAATGCACCCAATAACATTGTGCCACTTGGCACCATACCATTCACCTAAGTTGAATAGTCACCCTGCCACATAAGCATACCCATTCATTGCCACGTTAGTTGTATGGACTGCTGACTGGGTTGTCTGCATTTTTTTTTAAATTTCCCTATTTAGGAAAATGAACAAAACATGTTTCTGGGAGCATACAGAGTCAGTTTTGTGCGAAACGAGTTGCCTCGGATTCAGGATGACGAGCACTACATGGTCGTTCAGGTTCCACACCGATCTGACAACTTTGGATTTTGAGCTATTTTTTGAGCACCTGATCAGGAAGCTTGATTGTTGCTACACAAGGACAAATAACAGGAAATGAAACATCACCATGTGATAAGACTTAAACTATTATGATGATGTTGTTACTACTATTATAACACTGTTGTTGCTACTGTACCTTATGTGCAGAGAAGAATTTGTCTATATCTTGAAATATTTGCATAGGATAGTCATGTTTTTTCAAGGAAAATGACTAAAATAGGACAAGTATGCTTGCATAAATTCATTTAAAAAATTCAATTTGTAAAAATGGCTAAAAGAGGCTTTTTGCTACTCCTAAAACACTCTTGCTACAACTCCTTATACATAGGTGCCACAACTCCACCAAATTTGCTACAAGCTCATTAAAATTGTTTCAAGATGTTGATTTTGAAGTTTGAATAATGCATTATGACAAGACAACCAACATTTGAGGCAAATGAAAAATGTTAACAACAGAGAGAGGTATGCAGTGGAAAAAAGAAGTGTCAGTATAGCATGGTTAATATAGAGGTACTAGGTTGCATAAGGACATGTGACATTTTTGGTTTGGGGAGATTACGGTCCTCAAAATTGCCATTTTTTACACCCTCTTTTCTCTACTATTAATTCCTTTTCACTTGCTTATGACCCCGTATTAGTCCATTCTAATGCTTATATGTAGAATTTAGACATAAAGTGTTTTCAATTGCATTTCCTTAGTATTTTACATGAATTTATGATTAAACATTAGAAAATGATCATATTTGCATTTATCTTTGAGTTAATTTACAAAGATGATGTGCCATATAGGTTTGTAATTTTTAAGAGGGGATATTTTGGTTACAGTTCCCACAACTATGAACTCTTTTGTCATAATTCTCATTGTTGCAACTCCATTTCATGTTGTTATTGCAAATTTAGTTAATGCCATTGCTACAACTCCAATTCACATTGTTACTGCAACTCCCATTGCTTTAATTCCAATTCATGTTGATGTTGACCCTCTTGTTGCTGCAACTATAGTTCACTTTGTTTCTACAACTTTCGTTGATGCAACTCTAGTTCACATCGTTATTGCAACTCAAGAATTACATTGCAACTCACTGTTATACCCATTGTGCTACAACTCTTGGAGCAACGAGTTGACACCAAAAGCATGAGCCAACATGACCTTCAACTAATTGTAAACTTGAGTTGATGTTGTTACATAGTTGTTATTCCATTATTTAAATTTGGATCAATATTAGACATGATTATTTGAGTTAATAATTATTTTCAATTATGCAAAGTCATTTATTGTTTGCTAATTATTAGCAAACCAAATGATAAACTTGTGGAGACATATTTATTGTTTGTTATGAAATATCCCCATTTTTTTGTTTCCCTTATGATGCGGTTACGATGGATTTCCAAAGTTTGTGATAGTTAGGTAACAAGAGAAATATTACATCACCAATGGGCCCAAAGGGGTTTTGGAGTAGTTTCATGGGGTTTGATAGAGTTTGCTTGCTATATTTCATCATAGAGGTCAGTTCCGCATAGTTCGTTCTTGGTTCTATTGCATTCTGACAATTCCCGTAAAATGGGGTTATTATCAACATATTTGATTTAAATGCACTAAAGGTGTTATTTGGAGTAGATTATTTGGATAAACACCTTAGTGTAATAGCTTGTTGGAACTAGGATGAAGGGATCTACAAGATGGGATGATGAAAAGTGATTTTCAGTGGACGGAAAAATCGCAGAGACATATTAAACATTTTCCAGTATTAAAAGTGACTTAAATAAAATAAAATGAAAAGAGTCACATAAATAGAATAAAAGGGAGAAGCTTTGAGAATGGGAGTAAAATAATAAAATAAAAAGTTCTTATAGAAAGTTGAAGACAAATTGTAGTGACCCACCTTGGCAAGGTTAATTTTGTGGCACTTAGAGAGGATCAGTTGGTTGTTGTGTGCTTATGATAATATCTATGGTTGTGTGTATAAGAATTGATTTTGGTTAAGAGCATATTATCGATGTTCTCTTTTGGTATCCTAGTTTGGAAATAGGTGCATGACATGGATTGTGATCCAATATTGAGACACATAGATCCATGGATGATCATGTTTATATGGAACATATGGTTAATTATGATTTATGGATGATACATGATTTGTATTATTATATATGCTTAATCTTGTACTAAGCAGGATGTGGAATGGGACTTGATTATTTGTAAACAAGGGTGCTCAAATTATAAATGACTGTAGAAGTCATGATACATGATTTGTATGATTACATATGCTTAATATTGTATTGAGTGGGATGTGATAGAGGACGTGGTTATTTGTAAACAAGGATGTTCAAATTATAAATGATTGTGGAAGTCATTTCTTCAAAACCTAAATGATTTCGGAAGTCATGCACAATTCTTGGTCTTGGAACTAGGCCTTACCAACGAACCATCAAATGGTTATGAGCTCATAATCAGCACCTTAAGTTGAAGTGCAAAGTTTCAAAGCAGAGTAGATGAGAAACCATGGAAATTATGGTGCGGAGTCCTAAATCCATGAAAGATAAAGACATATGGAGTCTTGGAACTATAATAAAAGGATTAGGGAGTAGAGTCCTAAATTCATGAAAGATAAAGACGTGGAGTCTTGGATCTATAATAAAAGGATTAGGACGCAAAGTCCTAAATATTTAAAAGATCAAGGTGTGGAATATTGAAATCATTGGAGTAGATTAGTGCGCGGAGTCCTCAATCTACTAAGGCACGAAGATGCATGCAATAGGGATGCATAATCCCTATTCTCTGGAAGAAAAATACCACTCATGGGAAGCACATGGATAAATTTCCTTAACAAAATCTCATTTCTGACAACTTTGGATTGACTTTCTAAAAATAGAAAGCCGTGTCTAGCATCTCAAGTCCAAATATAGTAAATCACCTTCAATCAATGGGTAATTAAGTATAGTTGAAGGAAAATCACCTAACTTATCATTAATCAATCCTAATAGTTTAATTTCGACTTAGTCCTCAATATTATTATAATCTTTTATGGTACTATGATATTATTATTAAAAGAGAATTATAAGTCACCTTCATCTCCTCAATCACTTCACACCTCTCTCTTTGATGGTTCTCATGGCTCTATGTAACTCTCTCTCTCTTTTAATAATACATTACACTCTCTTTTATGCACTTGTCAGAGAATGGCATATTCCTCTTACACTCATTAAAGACATGTTATAAAATATTCCTCTTACACTCTCTTTAATGCATATGTTACAGTCTCCTTAACTAAGACATGCATACCTCTCCTTAATGGCGTGAGTTACACCCCTCTAAATGAAATAAAAGGCATTCATATTACTTCTCCTTTATGACAAGAATTTTTTCCTCCTATATATATGTCTAATGTATTCTCACTTGAGGGGAGGTGCATGGTGATACCAAGAATTTAAGAGATTTGAAGAATATTGTGAGAGGGAGAGATTTGGAGAGTAGCCAAATGCTAATCTAAATTGCTAAGTAGCTCTACCCAATGGAGTTGAACATGAGTGGTATTGAGAGGAAGTAAAACTTATCTTCCTCATCTTGCCTTGTATATCTCTCTATTGTTATATTTTGGTACTACTTGTGAGCTCTTACAACTCGGGGGTTCCAGAGGGAGAAGTTCTCCCTAGATATGGTTGGGTGGAAAATCAGATGGTTCAAATGAGTTGGTTAAGGGATGAAAGATGGATCATATTCTCAGCGATTGGAGTTGAATATCTCTTCAGCCAACCAAAGTAGGAAATGGATGCATACCCAAAATATACCTGGAGGATTCACAAGATCAACCCTTAAAATAAAAATGCAAAAAAAAAAATGATGGCACCCAAGAGTTTCAAAGAGAATCATTGAGGTAGTTTTCAATCGTTATGTATTGCAATAGTTCATGATGCTTGCCATGTGTTTGTAGGAATGATTGAATGAAATAATGCTTTATAAATCTCAAGCCCTTCAATTCACTTACAGTGGATGAAATGCTTTCGAAAAACATTTAGACAATACATAAGTAATTATAATTTAAATCTATGTTATTTGTTTTTCATAGTTGTAGATTCAAGCTTGCATGCCATTTGTTTGACATAATTTGTAAATGAAATTCTTGGAGTCAGCATACTTGCTAGTTTTTAAAAAATGCATCTATGTGTGGTTTCGTAATGATTTAGGACAACATTAAGGGGTATGTGCCATAAGGACTTGTAACCCCTAATTTGATTCTAAGAAAACACTTTTAAAAACCCAGATCGTAAATCTGAGTAATTTTGTAGATTGGTGTTTTCAATTATGTGCACATGTTGTCGAGTTTATGATGAAAGACTAAGATTATTTAGTCCCTGTTTTAAGATGCCAACATTTGAATGTTCAATTTCTAAATTTTATGAGTTAAATAGGTTGAATAAGAATCTCAAATTCATTGTTGCCAAGTGTTTGGCAAAATACCTCAATGGTTGTAGATTACATGATTGAAAAGTGTTTGACAAAATGCCTCAATGGTTGTAGATTGAATGATTGCAAAGTGTTTGTCAAAAGGCCTCAATGGTTGTAGATTGCATGTTTGCAAAATGTTTGTCAAAAAGCCTCAATGGTTGTAGCTTTTATGTACATAAATTGTTAGATTAAATGTCTTAATGATTGTAGCTTTTATGCACTAGAAATTTCAATTGATATAACTTCCTACGCCTGCAAATTTTTGTATGAATGTGAAAATGAATTTAATAACATTGGTGAAGTGTAAATAGAGAAAATTTCAATAGGATATTTGTTTCTTTTATCATATAAAACTATCATGAAAAAAAGGGTTGTTGTTGGTGTTAGACTCTGTCTCATGTCAGAGATTGATTCTTCTTCAAAACCCTGTTTTGAAAAAGAAATCATTTAATGTATTGATTTAAATTATGTAATTTATCTTCAGCTCTTCAAAAGGCAGCAGCAAACTTCAAACTCCGGTCCCTGCACAAACACAATTTCAAAGCATCATCAGCAATCAGAGGCAAAAAGCTGTTTGTTGGACGATGGAATCTCTTTGGTTCATCATGCTTTCAACAGAGGCATCATGTGTTTTGACACTGCAGATATGTATGGGCCTTTCACAAATGAAATCCAAGTTAGCAAAAAGGTTTGCCCCGTGAGAAAATTCAGCTGGGTATAATAAAGCGGCAGATGACTCAAGAAGCAAGAAGCTATCCGACAGTCAAAAGTGGTTATTGGCGTTATTACAAGAGGAAGAAAGTTGCCTGACATATTTGGAGGGATGTCCATCGAGAGCAGTTTTATATCCTAGCCCTTTTTCTTCATTGCATTCTTGAATTAGTCAGGAGCATCTTTATTTAGTGGAACAAGACAGAGCCACGGTTGAATATCAGAACATTGTATAATCTTTCATTGTCAGAGATGAAAGTGTAGATGCTAGTGTCTTCAGGTAGGCTTTACGTTACGTTGGCATTACAGCCAAAGAATCACTCTGGCTAGTTTATGTGATCACGAGCCATGAAGCTGATCTGTTGCTTTTGTCTCATGAAAATGGCATCATGCCTTGGTGAATTTAGATATGGATCAGGGTGTAATGGTAGTTTTCCATTATCTGCATGGCGTTTGCTTTCATTCCTTCATCTTTTGCTGTGCCAATTGTAAAGGAACGTGAAGTCAAAGCAAAACACCAACAGATTATTAGTGGGGTTTCTGTTCTTACTTATTGGATCTCAACTTATTAGTGGATCATTTCTCTCAAACATTGAGCGGAGGCACAAACTTATGAGCCAGGAGGACTCGGGCACGCTACAGAGGGACTGCTCTATGATTAATAGGAGGATCAAAACTGACTATTATGATGTTTTACATGGATGCAAATATGGTCTTGACCATTTAAAAACTGAATTAGTGCCACCAGCAATATTAACTACTTTTTATATATTTTGTGGAGAGCAGGTATTGTAAAATGCAGGTATATATTTTGGGTTATCTTTATGGTGTTACAGCTCCATTGCAGTTGGATGACAGTGAAGAGATTCAGTGGTCAAAGCTGCTTGCAAATCTGCCTTTGCGCAACTTATTGCTCTATATGGAAGATCACTGGACGGCATATGAACATTTATTTCCACGGTGGACTCAAAGGAACAAATGCCATAGCGGATCTCTTTCAGTAAATTGTTTGTGAGCCATTTTTTTTTATCAGCTCAGGACAAAGGAACAGCTTGGATATCTTGTGAAATGTGGCTGTAGGATGATATATCGTGTACTGGGATTTTGTTTCTATGTTCTGTCTTCGAAACATAGCCCACCATATATACAGGAAAGAATAGATGCATTTATCGATTCAAATTGTGGAAAAAAGATATTTGTTTGAAAGGCTAGAACTGGAAGCAGATGAGTTAACCAGTGTACAGAAATCAGATGTTATTGATTGGTATAATTCATTTCTCAACCCAAATTCTTCGCAGTGTCGTAGACTAAAAATTCATGTATGGGGTTGCAATGCTCATAAGGCTGAGGTAGCGGAGTCAACAAAGTTAGGTAATGTTATTGATGATGTCTCCGCACTGAAACTTACTAGCGAGTTTTATCCACCATTATGCTAAAATCGTGTGCCTATCAAGTGAATCTTCAGTCAGCTCCATCCGTTATTTAATGTATGGCATCTCAGTACCAGTCGATCCTGTTATTGCGATTGAAACATGTTCAGATGTTCTGCAACCTCTTCTAGTCGAAATAGATGGCAACGTTGATAGATATGGAGGACCTGTTCAACAAAATCAACAAAAATATATCAGTGCCAACAAAAATAACACTTCCAGTTTTTGAAACGCAGTATCCAAAATCACATAATGCAAAGCCGGTTTATGTTCTTCTCCTCATGCTTCTTGATACATCAGCAAAACCTTTATCGAGGAACTTTTATTGGCTCCATTTGTCCGGAGGAAACTACAAATTACTGGAGACATATAGATCTAAAAAGAAAGAACAGAAACATTCAAGTGACAGAGACAAAAGGGGCTGGGGATATCTGGAAGAGTAGTCTTTGCCGTTTCTCATTCAACAAACAACGCAAATGTAGGCGTAGATTCATATGTTAGTTTCATCAGTATTGTACCACGCTCAACCGATATGCCCATCATGAAAGATTCGGTGTTCTGGCAATTGAATACTCCGGCATTCAATTCAATATATGCGGTGGATTTACTCCAGATTAGCAAAGTCTTTCCCTAATTTCGGTAAAATGGCCAACGCATTGCAAGATGGCAAGATTTGGGAAGCAGTTGCACACCATTAGATTGCCCATATCTTCAGATCGACACCTGTGAACGCACTTGTGAAAAGGATGTGTTATTCCATCTTCAGCAGCGCTTAGTGGTTATTGTTTTTGGTTTTTTTTTTTAGTTTTATTAAATAATAATAAAACAAATCCCTCATCTTGGGGTCGATTGGTTTTCCCCCAGCTGGTTTTTGTTTCATATTTGGTGATGTTAGTTAAAACAACGCCCCTGTTTTGGGCAGCAGTGGTATTAATTGTATTAAAAAATTCATTTGTAAAAGAGAGAGTGTAGAAGGGAGAGTTTTTCTGAGGGCTGAGAGTTGCTGTAGCGTAGCAGAGCTTCATTGTACAGTCATTAGCAGAGATTTTTAATGAAAATTTCACAGCTCTGTTTGCTGAGATTCATGTGGTATGTTGATTTAGCATAAGTTTTCCCTTGTTTCATATGTAATCAGTTATGTTCCATTTCACTTCATGATCATTTCTAAGTGAGCAAACGAAGTGTTTAGGCAGGAATTCATAGTATTATATGCTCCTCCTATAAGTTTGCTCATGTTCAATGTTTTCTTCTGTTTGGCAAGGATTCATCTCCTATGCCCTTGTCAGCTCCTCACCGGTCTTGCCATTCCATTTGAAACCAGATTTGGTGTTAAATTGCATGCCTACCTTGCCTCAGTCGATAACCTGTGTTAGTCATTATATTTCTTTGTTCAAGCTGTGATTTTGCCCATGCAGCCCAGAAAAGCCCCGTCATTCCATTAAAAAACTTCAAATCAACCCCCATTATCAATTTACTAGCCTAAAATCTTTATTCCTAATTGGTCAGCTTATCATATTGAAAGATCTACCGAATCTAACCCGAGAGAGCCTTCTCATACCTCGTAGGGCTAGCTACGAGGTGAAATGGTTTGATGTAGCCTTGAAGATTTACTTTTCTCAGCCTAGGGTGAAATCTCAAGCGCTAACAGTTGGAAACAATTTTACAGTGACCAGCTCTGTAGGATTTAATTACTTGTGCAAGTGGGCGTAATAAGTTTGGCCGAGTTGCATGTATTCACAGGTGTAATATTATGCTTCAGCGACTGTAGAAAACAAATATTTGTTCTCAATTTATGCAGGTCCATTATTTTACTTGACACTTTTTAAAGAATAATATGCTTTTGAATTGGTAATAGTAGTTGCTTTTGCTGCAACATTCATTACACAATTCTCATGATTGAAACATTGCCTTAATAATTGGGACTCAGAATTTTTAATTGATGAATTTGGAAATGTTGTTGGTTCAATATATTTTGGGATTCCATTTCATAAACATATCATATTTATTAGATTTACTAATGATGAGAGGCATATTCTTCCCTCAGTCACCTTGCTATAGGTAGGTTAATACTCATACACTTATATGTGATTTTTGTAATAAAAGCATGATACTTTTGTGGTTATGATATCAAGAGTCAATAAGTTGAACTTATTTAGCATAATCTAGGAAATCAAATAGGTTGATCTAGCTTAATGTTCACACCTGGCATTATGGTGGAATTTATTTCGAGTCTCAGAGCGCATGTATAAGTATGAAAAGAGCACATGCTATCATCTTTTAAACTTGAGAGGAAATGTGTTTTGGAATTGGTTTTAAGGGAAAGTTATCCCTGACTTCTTATGTGATATTCTTATATTAAAATAGATGAAGGGACATGATTACATGATAACTAAGTTAGTAATGTTACAAAAAAATAATTGAGTGTTAGTGATTAATGTGATCTCTACTTCTCTATATTATTGATGGTTGGTAAGGTGGGACCTTACACAGATCCACCAGGTCTATAAAAGAGGGGAAATCAAATCATTTGGCATATATTGGATTGAAGTATTTTCTTGTAGATATTCATGTTCAGAGAGCCCTAGGATGAAAACCCTAGGGTTTCTTGGTATGTTTGATGAAGTCCCAACTCACAATTGTGGAGATTTCATTCAGAAATCTCATTGGGCTTCATTGGCATCAGTTGGTGAAAATATATTAGGTAGATATGTGGATTGGAGTGGGGATCACCCAAATCTCCAAATAGGGCTTCATGGAGGAGCTATTATCAGTATTTAGTGAACCAGTTACATTCCATCCAGAGAAGGATTTGAAGAAGATCGAGCTATTCCCACTCATCTATCTGTTAGGTTTCCCATTTGATGTAAATCCTTCTCATTACAAAATAAATATATTAACGCTCATCTATCTGTCATGTTTTCTATTTGATGTTAATCTCTTCTCATTACAAAATAAACAAAGTAGATGGATTCTGCAAATCTATGGATGTATTGTTTTACATTATTTGCTGGCAAATTTTGTTGTATAAATCAGTGAAGTTTTATGGTAATTTCGAATGGAATTCATGAAAATAATTTTGTCGAAGTAACTTTTAATATAAATAATAAAAAGGTATATCACATGCTAATTGCTAGCAAACCATATGAGAAACTTGTGGTTCTCATTTATTGGTTATTGTGTCGAGAGGTGCACTCTAGCCTGACATGGTAGAGATGTTGTAATGTCCTGTGAACATTTGACTCGATCAAAATAAAATAAAAATAATCCTATGTTAAATAAAATTAAACTAAAATAATAAAAATAAAAAATAAAAAATATTGTTACTATCATTTTTATTAATTTTTGTTGGTTAGTTAAGATAAACTTGACTTGGTCAAGTTACCAGTGGTTTTTTGAGGTCCAGGTTTATGAGAACCCATGGTATTCATGTGGCATATAGGCTATTTAAAGGGGAGAATTAAACTATCCTAGATCCATCTTAACTCCGGATCTACCAAGCACCGAGAGAGATCAAATCTCTTGAGGTGCAAACCTCTTTATTGAGTGCAAAACTTGGGGAAATGTTTACACCTCGAGATATTTTATCCCTCTTGATGATTGGTAGATCTAGAGATAAGATAGATGAAGCTCGGTTTATATATATATATATATATATATATATATATATATATATATATATATATATATATATATATATATATATATATATAACTTCTTGTCACCGAAACCATTTTATTTCAGTGATCATTTATGGCCCAAAGGAAAAGTACAAAGGAGTGTTCGTGAATTAAAATGAACTATATTACATAAGAATACCATTGGAAAAACCATAGGTTGTCAAAACTTGGAGCCCAAAAACTGCCAACGATAAATTCACTCTACGACCTCAATTTTTCCTAAACTACCATAACAAAATTTATAAGCATAGTTTGTTATAATTTTTTAGTTTTAATTATCATTTTATGCTAATATAATTTATAGCATATGAATAAATTATGAATAAGCTTATATAGCATATGAATACAAATTACGAATACAAATTTACAATTTTGAAAGATGGATAAATGTAAATAACATGAATCTAGTCAATTAAATAGTTTACATTGTTATCAATCTTAATATCTCTCTGTTTGCTTTTCTCATAGTCACATCTGCTACTTTTTCCATCTTTTCATATCGTTGATATGGAAAGGGAGATTGAAATCGTAAACCATTTAAATATTTTAACTTGAGATATCATAGTAAAGGTCATAACTTGTCTTTCTTTCTTCCAATATTAATTATAGCTTTCTCCAAAGTCAATCATTGTGACTTATGGATTGTTAACCCCAAGAAAGTTTCAGAGGAAGTTATTTTCTTTGACCTTTTTTAATAGGTGTAACAGGAACTAATTGAGGCGATGATTCATCCCACGATACTCCCATAGAATTATTAAATCTCACTAAAACATATGCGAGTGATTATGAGGGTGAAACTCGAGGGTTATACACAATTTTTTCTACAATTCCAAGAGCACCATTAGTCCATATGTTTGATGTATGCATCACTCGAGCTCTAATTGCAATATCTAACTCAAGTTCCATTTCTTCCTCATCTATTTCCATGTAGTTGTTTTTTCCTTTTGCAGCAACATTGGTTGCAATGCGACAATTTAGATTTCTTAAACAACACTTATTATGATTGTGTTCCTTATCGAAGGACTTTATTGTGTAAGGATCCAAGGATGTATTTGTACGAGTCATAATTAATTTTCAATCTTCCATAGTCGTTATTGCATCCCTTATATTCATGAACAAATGATGAAATTGTATTTGTTGATTGCTTTGTCCATCTTTTCGAAATACAATATCAAGCGTCATAACCTTTGTGAATGAGTTCCATGACTCTCTTGCAATATGATCACATGCATATATGGGTTTATACATAACTAGTGGAAATTGTCCAAAATCACCAACCAATATAGTTGACCTCCCACCAAAAAGAATGTTATTGTAATACCCCTTTGTGTTCATGAAATTTTCTTTATTTAGAATGAACTATTTTTAGCAATGGCTAGAAAGCCATAGTAAACTCAATTTGAAATAAATATGGTGATGTAATAAATAGATTTTTATAATAGAAATAAACTGGAAGATTTTCTTGGGAAAGAACACTTTAGTTAACGAGATCATTATCTGGATTCGAAAACCAATGCAGATGGATAAGATTGAACAAACTTCCCTCAATCTACTCCTAAAAATCCCTAGGGGTTGTTTGTTGAGATTTAATATGATTGGAAGAGAAAAATCTATTAAATCAATCAGCGTGGAAAGAACACTAAGTAAGGGTGAATAAGGCACCGCGGGAGACAAAACCAGGCTTTAACGAAAAAGGAAGATACTTTTTTGAAAAATAAAGAAAAAGCCTAGGCTATGGGGTTGACAGACCCTTGAAAGCGAGACACCGCTAAGGAAAGTATGCTAGGGAAGCAAGGCATAAAATAACTTGACCAAGAATCTCAACAAGTGGTGGATTATAGAAAAATAAAAGATCTCGGCTAGGGGGAGAATCGGTGGTGAAGTTTCATGGTTGGGTGGCAAGTTGTTCATCCCAAGTTGATCCAGTTGGCTACGGTCAGAATTATGGTGGATGTGAAATTATATTTTTAATCTTATTATTGCAGTTATCTGATGTGAAAGTTATTCTGATTGATTATAACTGTGAATTATGTTCTTACTGAATCGTAGTTGTAAATTACATGAAATATGTTCTTATCGAGTTATAAAAGCATATTATCTGAATAATGTTTGTTATAAGGAGTATAAATACAGATTGCATGGATTTCGTTCTTAATGAATTATTGAAACAAATTATAGGAATTTTGATTATATAAATTATGTTTGTACTACGTTATGGAGACTGTGTAAAGAAGATATAGATAGTTAGGACCTAAGGATCCTACACCCAAATTTGATGAAATCTTATGAAAGGCTTAAAGAAATTAGCAATGGGTTGCAATAATGTTTCGTTATATGCACATTACTATTCACTATTATGTCAAGTCCCTATTGGTATCCGCATATTTGAGAATTTATTAACAGTTGCAGAGTAACTACAAATTAGTGATGCTTTGTATGCATGGAAACCAATGATGTTGGTCAAGGTGTAAATGATGTATTTTTTTAATGGGAATATAGGTGCTCATAGATCAAAATATTGGGACCTAACTATTGGAGGAAAAAAGCGTAGTACTCTCCTTACTGTCAAATGGATTTGTAGGGTAGGACGAGCCAAGCACGTCTGTATTAGATAAAAAAATATAACTATAATTAGTTACAATTAATGTCGGTGCTCAAAATTATAGCCTGGGGTATTGTTCGCTAACCAGTATCGCTAAAGATGTAATCTGGAGAATCATTCGATAATCAGAAGTCTTATTTTAGGAGACCTTGATCCAAATCCAATTATAAGCATACATGAAAAAAAGAAGGGAGAAATATAATTCATATTAGAGCTGGATTGTCTGTAATGAATTATTAGAAATTCTTACACAAAGCTCGGGTCATGATTAGAAAGTTAAATTTGACATTTCCAACCCACACGATAACTAGTTTATTATCTATATATATATATATATATATATATATATATATATATATATATATATATCAAATACAGTAATTGAGAAGCAATAAAAACATAAAACGTTTTGGTCAAGTATAATCCATGAAGAAAATTAAACTCAGAAGCTAAAATTCTAGATGAAACTAGTTATTACATAAATAACTTAAATCTCAAACAGAGGGTAAGAGTAAACAGAAAAGTACGCAATTGTTGGCACCGGTGTATGAAACTGTCGCTAAATACCTTACATAACTTCCTACATATTTTAGGAATACAAGTAAGTAACCCAATAACTAGTTTAACCATATTAACAAGAGTGCACATTTCTAAATCATAACATGCTTAGAAGGCATCAAATAACACTAGAACTAGTGTATTCGTTGTGAATAAAAGGATATGTGGGAAATACAAGAAAAAAACAATAACTGATACAATTGGACACATATCCTCAATTAAAGCAACCGACTAAGTAATAAAATTTATCCAGAATAAATTTGGATTTGTAATTCAACTATGAATTCCAGAAAGGAAATATCATATTACTCAGTGCTAAATTAAGCAAGAAATTAACAGAAATAACGTGCAACAGTGGAAAGGGATTTCAAGTAATGTGGTTAATGCAGATTCAACACCAATTCATTATGGGTATAACCCTTAAATGACAAAATTTACAAGTTCCTCCACTGGGAAAAAAATGCTTCATAAATAAAATAGTAGGCCCAAAATTTATGCCCATCCTAATAGTGACTCAAGACTAGGGAAGGATCCCAACAAGACACACATTCAAAATGTCGGAGGCAAGAGCATTTAACTGACCTATAGCAGTGTATAGCACCATTAGACATTGAATTTTGTCATAAGGCTGAAGGAGGTAGATGATCTAAACATGAACACAACCACCATACCCGTGAACAATATAAAAGAAACAAATAGGAGATTTAGTAAATAATATTTCTTAAAAATTAGTAATTGGAAACAACAATGGTTTCCATCCCTAGTCAGTTGAACGAGCATACCGATTTACCTTTGTCAGAAGCAACGCCGTGACGTTTCCTTGTCTACCTGGAGAAGAAACATAGAGGAATCGTAAAATAAGTTGCTACTATGGTATAAAAACCAGGCACTTATTACCTATCACAGGATAAAGGAAAAAAATTAATTATAAATAAACTGTGGAGGCAGATTCAAGAGGCTATCACCTGGTAAGAAGGTATGGTGATTGAGCATAGCATGAGTTTAGGAATGAGGAACTCCAAAAGAGGAACAATCCCAAAATCTAGATGCATTCTTCTCTTACCTCAGATTCAAATAAAAACCCCAAAAATGTCAGTATGGAAATGATAATCAATGGAATAAAATACTTATAAAATCCGTGATGCCATAAATGGAACGTTTAAAAAAGGAGATCTTACCTCTGGTACGAAACTCAATTTATTGCTGAAGATTTGAAGCTGAGGGTTCAAGTATGAGGAGTTGCAAGTTAAAATTCCAGAATCCACTATCCTTTATTGTGCAAGCAATATCACAAGTCATATACTTACAAAATAGCTTTGAATACTAAAGATATGATTATAGGAGGAACCATTGTGGCACATCGTTCTCAAAACCCAAGCAATTGTGCGACGATGAAACCATTAACCTGGCCTCATTTAGAAGAGGCACAAGAAGCAAATGGACATAGGAACATGGTTTTGGCAGGTTTAGGATCCAAGAGGAATGAACAGGCACTATTAGATCACCTCGTTGAATCCCAACTGCTCACAGAACCCAACTCTATACCCCATGTGATATTCATGTGACATCATATGAGTTGGATGAACAAGATTGGGAGTTCACTTTTCCAAGCACCTCGAGCTCTTCAACCCTAGTTGTCACGCATAAAGAATATTACACTGTAAGTAGTGGTAGTAATGCGACCCTTGAAAAAGGTACAACCAACGAGATTTATATGTAAAATATAAACTACAAGGTATATGCAAAAATCACTTTGTGTGACAAATATCTTATAACCATTGAGGTTCAATAGTTATAGAGGCATGAATACAAGTTCATTATTATTCTAGCATTGGAATAAGGGAAACATCTAGGGTTATACATGTGAAAGACTTTGCATAGGAGATGCAAAAACAGAACAATAACATATCATATATTTATATTTACAATGAGAGCATTAAAATTATCTTATATTAATATTTTCGTAACTAAGCTCATAGAGAAATAAACGGGTTAATGGTGTAATGATCAATGAGAGAGAAAATACATCTTGTACACTTGCTGAAGACTAAACATTAGAAAAAAATAAAAAAATGAAAAATCCATATTAAAGTGGTACACGACAATTACCATTTTCTAAGAAAGTTTGTCAAAGTCTTGAAATTTTTTTTTTTTTAATATATTTCTTCCAATGAAACTCATTTCATCTATCAGAATATATTTCACATGCCTCATCTCTTCTTGTAATGTAATTAAACATTATTCTTGTAGAAGTGTTATGTCTTTGATTGGTAGTTGAAGCACAAAATGAATTGTTGTTGCAAATATTTTGAAAGCTATAACCTGTATAGGAGCTAAAAGAAGTAATGGAATCTTTTGAGGAAATGAATCGGTTTCAAGTGCATTTTTAATAGTTCTAATCAAATAAAACTTTCATGTACTTGTAGTTCCTTGGATTATCATGCGTAGTGGATCAACCCCTAATATGTAATGGTCAAGGATAATATCAAATGCTTTTTTCTATTGAATTCTAAAACTTTCAAATGAATAAGACTTTCCATGTTGGTTAGTGTGAATGGAATTCAACTTTCGCTTTTCATATATGAAATTAATAGTGCGATTGGAAGTGGCTATATCAACAAAATTTGTGTTCCAATTATGCTCATGATCACAATCTCTATGTCCCAACATCTCATAGTCATTGTAATTTATATATTTATTCTTATATAATGCATAAATGATCTCTCCCTCATTCTCCCTAGAATTTGTAGGTGGATTTTGAATATCTTCTTCTTTGTCAAATTAAACTAAATCAATTGGAGGCACTTGATTGTGATCAACATGCCATGGATGGTATCCTAAATTTTCTGAATTATGCACTATATCATTAGATGTCTAACCAATATCTCTCTGAAAATCACAAAAGGACTTCTATAATACCAACTCAGCCCAACAAAATTCAATAAACTTATCATTTATTTGATTGGGAATTGAGCTAAATTGAGGGAGCACACTTATAATAGCTTCATTCTTCCGTGCTAACAATTTGTCTCACGTTGATGTTTTCCATATGACCATGATTTTTCCACATATATCAATGCAAGGTGCTCAATGTGATGTGGGTAGGTTGCTTGGTATATGCATCAACAAGTGAATTGTCATTGTCGACATTGTATGTCTCAACCTATACTTGTTTGAAAACTTTCATACAAACATGTAGGACCTCAAATTGATGACTACATTCAGAAATATAGAGTTTTAGAAGTAAATTACTTGTCTCCTATGCACCTATATCTCTGTTAACAATGGTTTCACACAATAAACTCCTATATGCATGTGCTACTAGCTCATTTGGATTTTAAATAGAAGTGAGACACATCAACATATCATGAAATGTTTTTGATTCTTTTTTTAGATATCGTTACATATTTTGCTATGTAATTAATGATAGCATGCTTTGAAAGAACAAATTACCAATCTATATTATCCCTCCACATCATTGATGTTTCATCATTATGTATACTCAATCTATCATATTTTTCATCTTGGTTGATACTTCTTTTCTCCATTGCCATCAACATAAAGTTTTGAATCATCACATAGATTCCATGGTGCCTTATATCAACATACTAAATTTCCTACCTTATTTCAAACGCAAGAGATAATATTTTTCAAAAAGTTAAAAAATTTCAAAATTTTCAGGGACTTCTCGATTTAACTATAAATTGAAACAATTCTAGGGAATTAAATAAATGTAATAAAAACACCAAAATATTAAGATGGGATGTTTTGGTGCTCAAAAAGACGATATTTTAAAACACTGAATTTTCCTTGGAAGTTTTTGTGTCGAGGAAGAGAAGTAAGAAGAATATGGCACTAGGCGATAGTGGTAGTACTTGCATTCTTTGGAGCAATTAGTGATAACAAAAGGAAACTCCTACATAATCATTATGATGATTATAAAGGAAAGTATTTTTTTCTCTCTTCATTATTAGAATTAATTCACCTAAAAAAATGCAATCCTTATTTATGGAAAATTATAAAGATGATGATATTTTCTAAACACATCCTGTTTATTTATTTTTTAAATATGAGTGCTTTTTCTTTCTACTATTAATGTTTATTTCCTTAAATATAAAGATTAAAGGTTACATTTGTTAAGCTAATTGTTATAAAGTGTTGACGATATAATATGCTTTAAAAAGTTAAAAAATTCAAAAAAATGTCAAAGTTTTGAGAACTTTAAAAATTTAAAGACGAAAATTTATAATATATCTATATATATATATATATATATAATAATTTTTATACCCAAAACAATGGCAACAATTACATGGAATTAAATAAACATATTCAAAAGTACTAGTTTAATTATAAATTGCAACAATCCATTGAATTAAATAAATATATTCAAAAGTAATATTTTGATTATGATTTTTAATATGTTATTAGAAAAACATAAGGCTTTGACCATAGTCATAAGGCGTTTGACTATAAATATTTTTCAAAAAGTTTAGAAAAAGTCAAAGTTTGGCGATTTTAGTAACTTAAACACACATAAAAAAATGTACAATAAATTAACAAAAATCCATTTTGAACAAATTTTATACTCTAGAACCATTACAGGGAAAATACATCCAAAAGTAATATTTTAATTATATATGCCCCTAAGGTATTAAAAAATTAAAGTAATAGTTTAATTTTAAATTGCTAACAATTTGAGGGAATTACATAAACGTCTTTGAAAGTAATATTTTAATTATGTTTTTTATTTTTGTTTATTTATTTATTTTTTTCAGTAGAAAAAAATAAATCTGTAACTTTTATTACCATAATAGTATAATAGTTACAAGGTTGATATATGAGGGTGTATTACAAAAACTATAGGTAAACCAGAATAGTGAGTCCATTGTCCATACTACATATTTACTAAGAGGCTAAGCAAAACATTATGATTGTTAATATGTTATTAGAAGACCACAATAAGAATGCTTATTGTTAAAAAAATAATTCTAATTTTAGTTACCCTAAAATGATAACATGAAAGAGCAATGTTCAAAAAATAATTTCATAGTTTATTAATGGTGATGCATTCATAGGAATTGGCTTTTTTCATGTTTCCTTATAGGGATTGTTAAGGTTTCAATAATGACTCATTTAATTAATAATTTTATTTTCTCGATTTATCATAAAATCTATTTATTGTAAGAATTTAATAGAGAAGTAGATATGCCCCTACGACATTCAAAAGTAATAGCGCTCCTATGGTGATGAGATTGATTATATGACTTGTTTACCTAAAGCCATCGAAAAGCGTAATTACATTTAGAAAGGAAAGTATCCTAGTATACACTAGAGGAAGGCAAGCCATCTGGCAAGAACAAGGCTCCTATATCCTGACAAGACCCATAATGTTGATCTGTGTGGATATTCCTACTCAATAAAAAAGTTGTAATGAAATGATCGAAGCAATTCTTGGATTTTTCTTCCAATATGTTGGAAACCTAATTTGCTAAGTGTTATGGTGTGGAATATGAACAATCATTAGAGTCCAAGAGATCACTTGGAATATGAAAGCCAAGGGTTGGAAAATAATGTATTAATATGTATATCTTGTTAGTAGAATGCAATCTCACGTTTATCTTAACCTTGCCTATTACTTTGTGAGTGTTTAACATGGTATAAAAGCAGGCAATTTCCTACCCCGCTCAAGTTTAAGCCACTATTTTTTTGGCCTTTCTGTGCGTGTTAGTCTTGCATCTCTTCCCATTGTCCCTAAATAGAAAAAATGGTTGCTCTACCGCATACTCATATTTCTTACATGTCTCTGCACCTCACTATAGATTGTTAGCAAGCAGAGCGACTGTTATCTCCCAAATTCTAAGTTGCGCCACTATAAATCTCCGTTGGAATTTCCTGGTAACCTTATTTCCTAGATTATGTGCTTCCGTGACAACTCATCAACGCTGCAGATTCCTTGGAAATATTTTATTTGTTTCCCTTGGACGATTCTCTACACTATATGCCACTCTATTCTTTGCAAGTGAATGTCTCCATTCAAGTTTGCATTGAATAATAATGTGCCTCTTGAGTAATGCAAGTAATGTGTGTTGGTTTTAGTGAAAGATAAATTTGATCATATACAATGCGTTGAAACTCCTGGTCATTGAACTATTGTTGAGGGTCTCCACGATATCACCTGCACATGCCAACTTGAATGCAACATTGAAGCAATGAGAAATATAGAAAGGGACTCTAGATTTGATTTATCAAACACTTAGGTGACATTGGATGGAAATAATATCATGGGATTAAACCAATTATAATTGAACTTGCGCACATATCGGTTACACTAAGATAATAATTCACTTCCAAGTGGCCACAATAAAATGAACACCCTAATTCATTCCACTGTTAATGGGATGGTAAAAATCAACAAGAACACTCTTTGTGATATTATAATTTGTCTACAACATGCACAAGAAAAGATTGTTTTTTAACAACTAGAATCTCAGTTCCATCGAGATGAGTTATAACAAAAAAGACATCATTATGAACTGGTTATTGTTCAAAACAATCCTCTATTTGAGTTTGAGATGGACTCCAAGCAACAACCAACAACTAATTAAATCAGTGAGGTTGAGGTTGATTCGATACCCAATGCAAGAGCATATTTGCATGTAGATGTATAAATTCAACCTACAATTCCTAAGTCGATCATCAAACCTTGGGAAGAGCTTGTTAGCAATAAGCACAAAACCAATCTTGGATATGACAAGTATGTGTCCTTTCATATTCGAGATTACTCAAAGCCCATCAAATATTAGAGTGTTGGATTTCTTCAAGACAACTCATCTTCACTTGTTCATTCTCCTCATTCACAACCACAAATTGTCAAACGACAACATTATGACAAAGTTGGTCATGTGAAAGATAATTGTGTTGATCTTAGCCCATGTGAGCATTGTCATAGAAATACTCATCATTCAAACAAATGCTTATAAACAAGCCTCCTGGAAGAACAAAGATTCACTTTGGATGGATTGCTTCTTTGCAATGGGCTTCAATAACCAAGAAGTTATTTCACTCATACCACAAAATTTGTTCTGAAGTTTTGGCACATATTACAGTTGATATTTCTTCATCTTCTCACCTTGAAACTGATATGTGGGGAATTGATGGTCATCTACAAGCTTCAAGATACATCAAGCAAGCCTAAGCCATAACCTGAGCCTAGAGCCAGAGTCAACCATACTTAGATTCAGAGTTGTAGCTAGTGACAAACAAATGCCTCATGAACATGCTTTGGTTGGTGGCCTTCCTTAAACCACCACCGGTTGAGACCTCAATGGTCTCCCTTTTCAGAACACTTCAACTTTTAGCCAAATTTGGAACTTTTCCAAGAACCACATAAAGCGTTCTAGGTTGAGACCTAAATGGTGTCCCTTTTCAAATAACTACGGAGCACTTCCTATAGCAAAAGACTTCAACTTCTATCCAAATATGGAACTGTTCCAGGAACTGCACTAATATTTCTAGTGTTGGTGGATAACCTTAAACCACAACTAGTTGAGATCTCGAGTTCTCCCACCTTATGCCATCATTTTAGAGATCACAACCAGCCAATTGTTGCCATGCATGTTTTTGCATTTTTGTATTACAACTCTCTTCTTGGACTCATATATAATCCTTCATATTAAGGGGGTGAATGTTGGACACCTAATCTACTAAGGGTTATGTGTGGAATATGAACAGTTAATGGAGTCTAAGAGACCACTTGGAATATGAAAACCAAGGGTTGGAAAACAATGTATTAATATGCATAGTGTATGTATATCTTGTTAATGGAATGCAATCTCATGTTTATCTTAATATTTCTTTATTATTTGCCACTGTTTATCACAATATGAGTGTAACTCATGCTGAAAAATATGGTAGCCATGGTTGGTATTTTCATTTTGGAAAAGAAATGGAAATTTGAATTTTTAAAATTTTCCTCCAAATTTATTAGGTTGGTTAAGCCCCTAAGAGGCACCCATTTGAACCCCGCTTGAAGGCTATATAAAGGAGATAATTTATCCTCATTGGGACACATAAATGTTGGTATCATGTAATTTTGATCCAGTGAAATTACAGGACGACCGGAATTTCAAGAGGAGGCCAAAATTCTAGGAAGGGCCGAAATATTAGGACTTGGATTTTGACATGGCACTCCATCATGATATTGGTTACTGGTTTGGTTTTTATTTTGATATTGTTATTTATGGAGTATAGATGAATCTCAAAACTCTCTCTCTCTCTCTCCCTCACATAAGGAATAACTTTTATGGGCTTTCCACTTCTAGGTTTTTCCTTGGCTATGTGCCTAATTTCTGTGTCTCTTGTCTCTTTGTTTCATGGTTACTTTATTGTTTTTTCATGCTTATTAGTTGATTTTTTTCTTCTGTATAACTACCTAAATAATATTGAATTTAATTCTATGTAAAACTAATGCTTAATTGATCATTGAAGTAGTTACCAGGTGAATAAAAACCTAATTCTAGTACGTGCCCTAGAAAATCAACATAGTATTAGAGAAAGGTTTGAGGAAGGAGGCCTAAAAGATCACATCTTGTGAGAATTTGGATTGACGTTTTATGTTGGTAGTTTTTATTGAACAAATTCTTTGTGGAATTTCTATTATTTTGGATCTCCGTCGACAAATAGAAGACCTTGATCTTAGATATATGATGCCTAACCTACTGGCTTGTCTATCTCTATGGAAGGATTATTGTAGGCTCATTTAGCTGTTATAGTGGCTCACACTATATCTCTATGCTTATGGTTCTTAATATGAATATGACAACTTGTTATAATTCATGTAACAACTTGCTTTGTTTTGAAGTTCTCACATCTTGGTTACTTGGCTCGCTACCAATGGAACTCACATATTTTGTACTTCCTTGTGGCTTGCAAAACTTATGTCTGTAATCTCAGATATAAATCTCAGAGTGGCACTATGTTATGATCTCAGTGGCATCTAATAACATCAATTTGCTCATATAACCTATGACAGTGACTTCACAATATTCAAATACCCAACTTGCATGAATGGAGTTTAAAACTCTGTGGTTTTGGCTTGTATTACTTTGTGGTGAGCCTGTGACGGTAAAAATTGGCTCCGTGATTACTCTCTATGTTGACTTACACTACTCACACATTTTGAAGTCTCGCTCACTATGGCGAAGTATTGTTTATGGATCTCACACTTTCTATTGACTGATCTCGCTATCAAAATGACTATAGCAGCTATATCTAACAATTACAATGGTTGTCTCTGTAACATGATTTAGCTTATTGTGAGAAATAATTCCGCATCACTATAATAATTTAGCTTCACTACATATATCATGGTCATGGTCTTGTGATGATCTCGATATATTTATAAGGGATGGTAGACGTACTTTGTGATAAAGGATCGATGCATTAGAGGCTTGTTTGCAATGGCTTATTACATATTTGTTGTCTCTTTGAGGCATGAACTTCACAAATTATGGAACTCACATCAATGGCCAATCTCCTTGTAACCATATATCACCGAGGCAGATCGCTTGATTACAGGGACTCGTTCTTTCGTCATATGTTTGGCTCCTAATTCATTATTGGCTCAATTCACTCACTTACATCACAAGTGGTCACATATGTGATCTTTATGTGGCTCGTTTGAAGCTCACTCTTCACATTGCAAAATTTGTTGTTGTGGCTATAGTGGGTTATCAAGTTATTGTGATGGCTCGAATTAGTGTGACATGATCACACATTACAAAGTTTCTCTTAACTACAATAGATAATGACAATAATTTGTATATCTCGAAGATGACATTGATCTCATTCGCAGTGGTGATTTGATGGCTTATGGCACTCTATGGAAAAATCCTGTAGCTTGAATACAATATCTTATATTTATATAATGATGTGATGGAGTTCACCTTGCAATGACACAAATGTTTTCTGAGCAACATATATTTTATATGTTGAGTAAAAGCTCACCTATAGATCACATAATCATTCATGTGGTTTTGGTTTATAAGGCACAATATTGAAGTATGAGCATTCAATAACTTGGAGGCATATGTGAGGAACGATTATGATGTACATAAGCAAGTAATCTTGGACGGTTATGACAAGCATGTCCTCTATGGCATATTAGTGATATAACTGTAATATGGTAGTGGTTGGATGACCATAACAATAATGTGTGGCATGACAATTATTTCCAACAATGGTAAATGGACAACAATTTGAATCATGATGACTTAATTCAAGAAAGGAATGATATCTGAAGATTGACATAAGCTCTAGTTGGCAACTCAACATATGAAAAGTTGAGGTATTCGATAAAGAACTATTGAAACATATCATTGAAGGCACATTTGTTGGAACATGATCAGACTCGAAATTTTGCAAAGTACACATTTATTGATTTGTGTAAAGATCATGTTGATTATTTAAAAGATAAAGGGTCTATAAAATATTTAGTCTTTGCAATTAATCTATTGCATCTAGGGTTGGTAGATATTTGTAGTTGACCCTTGGTATTTAAGGTTTATGGACCATATATTCATTAAAAAAAACCTAACCCTATCTATTTGTTCCCTTTAAAGAAACCCTAGCTCTTGGATACTTACATCTAGGGTTTGTAGGAAGAATCTAGGGTATGTGGTGAAATCCTAGAAAGGGTTAGATTGAATAATACCTAGGACTTGAACTCAAAATCATAGGGATGATGTTTCTGTTGAAAGTAAAAACCCTATAAGGGTTATATCAAGAAATATAGGGTTTGTAACTAGAACCTTGGAAGTACACCTTCTAAAAATCTATGAAAACCCTAGATTAATATAATTGACATCATGCTCTTGTCTTTGTATATTTTTGCTTGGTTGTACTTACTGCTAAAAATTACAAGCACGTAATGAAGGCTATGGAAGCAAGATGAGAAGGATGGAAGAACTAAAGCAAAACTCATACTTGGCGATGACTCCTTGAAATTGACGAGCATGATGGAAAGAGGGAGTTGTAAGTACCGTGATGGACATGATGAGTTCATTCCTAGAACACATTGATGATTGAAAGACGAATAAAACCTTGGCGCAAATGAAGATAAAGCATGCAAAGGAATAATGACTACAGAGGGAGCTGAAAATGATGTAGGCTTGTTGATGATGTGAACTCATGATGTGGACTTGTTGATGACATGGACTCGTTGATGATGTTAATGATGATAATGTGGACTCATTGATGATGTTAATAATGATACTGTGGACTAGTTAATGATGTAGACTCCTTAATGATGATGATGCTATTGATGATGATGTTGATGATGATGATGTAGAATCAATGAAGATGAAGATATGGAATAAATGATGATGATGATGTAGACTGGTTGATGATGTTAATGACGTGGAATTCTAAATGACGAGAACTATTTGATGATGGTATGGACTCCTTGATATAATAAAATTGACTCAATTTGAGAAAGCTAAGATCAAGAGGGAGCTGATTCACTCCCAAAAGATAAGCATTATCTTGATTGTTTCTATTAATTATTTCATTATGAGTTTCGTGTCTTACATGGTTGCTCTTGTTCCTCCATATCCTCCTAGGGAGGATTGCAAGTACATAATGAAGACTACCAAGGTGTGGAAATGACTGGAAATCGCAGTAGAACAATGTGATAAAAGGACTCATGATAGGCTTTGTACTCAGAGGGAGCAGACAAGGTCAAGCATGTTTTTATAAAGATGACTAGAAGTTTTGAAGATTGATGCTGATCTAGATATAGTAAAGATGTTGTCGTGATTTTTTTTGTTATATAGAGGACACTGGTGTAAGAGGGAGCTTCTTTTGAGGCATGAACTTGATGATATACTTGGCACAATGGACTGCAGGTCCATTGACATCTTCCCGATGAATGATATAAAGAAGTTGTAAGACTCTGATATTAACTGGTTTGTTGATCTATATGATGATGTTTCCACTTAAGACACTTATTATTTACCAGATTATGATGGTTGTTAATGCCAACATCTATGAGTAGCCATTTATTATTTGTTGGATTTAAGTATGGACACTGATATTTGCTTCTATGGTTGCCAATGGTTGCTTATGTGAGAAGCCATTGTTGAAGTCCATTATTGTCTGTTGATAATTGTTGATGTTTGCTTCTGAGAGAAGCCTTGAATGAAGTTGAATGAACAACTAAATGTTGAGATCCACCATGGATACCTTTCTAATGTTTAACTGGTTGTTGATGTGAAGAATCTGGAATGATTGAGAATCCCCTTGAAGAGGGAGCATTAATTACATAGCATCATATTGATGGATTCCTCTCGTAGGCTATGTGTCACGAGATATTGTTGTTCGGGAGATTCATTATTGATTCCTCCTGTAGGATGTGTGCCATGATACATTTTTGTTCGAGAGATGTATTGATGGATTCCTCTCGTAGGATGTGTGTCGTGAGACATTGTTGTCCAGGAGATATATTAATGGATTCCTCTTGAAGGTTATGTGTCATGAGACATTGTTGTCGGAGAGATGTATTGTTGGATCCCCCCATAGGCTATGTGTCGTGAGATATTGTTGTCTAGAGATGTATTATTGATTCCTCCCATAGGTTGTGTGACATGAGACATTGTTTTTCTGGAGATGTATTGATGGATTCCTCTCATAGGTTATGTGCCATGAGACATTGTTGTCCAGGAGATGTATTATTGATTCCTCCTGTAGGTTGTGTCGTGATACATTTTTGTCCGGGAGATGTATTGATGGATTCCTCCCGTAGGCTGTGTGTCATAAGAACTTGTGGTTCTGGAGATGTATTCCTCCTGTAAGTTGTGTTCCATGAGACCATGTGGTTCAGGAGATGTATTTTTAGTTCCTCCCTTGGGTTGTGTGCTATGAGAACTCATGGTTAATGAGATTATTTGAGATGGATGCTATGTATATTTCCTTGTGATGAGACTAATGATCACCCCCTTAGGCTACGGGCTGTGAGACCTATCATTGGTTGGGGAGATTGATCTTGATAGAGAGAGAGATTTGTATTTGTGATCTCCTCCTTAGGCTATGGGCTGCGAAACTTATAATTAGTTGGAAAGATTGATATTGAGAGAGAGAATGAAAAGTAACTCCATGGATAATAGGGAGTGTTGAAAAATTAGGTAGCCATGGTTGGTATTGTTAGAGTCAGTATTTGCATACTGTCATCAGTGATCAAAATTCCTCTTTTACCTCATATTAGTGTCTCATGTTGAAATTTTTATCATTCCACCTAGGTCATCATGTAAAAATTTACTCACTGATGGTAGCCCAAGTTCAAAACTCCAAAATCCCCTCTCAAAAAATCAATATTTGCTGGCCCACCTTCATGTGTCTTGCTGAGTATACATTCATTTTAAAGGCTCATGTCATCATGTCTTATGTCAGTCAAGTCCACTTGAAGTCTGCTTGTTCAAGGTCCCATTAGGTCACTAGGTTTCATTCCTCCAAGGTCCAATAAAACACCATTCACTGCATAAGGCCAACAAAAGCATGAGAGTGAAAGAAATAATATCCCTTTTTCATTCAAAGAGGATTTGCAAACATGTAACTATGGTTGCCCGAGCTCTAATTTTCATTCCAAAGTATGGGTTTGGTTTCAGATTGTAATTTTATTTAAAAAAAGAAATGTAATATTTTTATTTATTTATGTAATTTTATGTTCATTATATGTAATAAGTTACGATTCCTAAGCTGTTCACTCAAACTCTATTGCCAACATCATCCACCTGCAAAGGAAAAAGTCAGAAGTCAAAGAGCATTAGTGTGAAAATTTGAAAAGTGACATGAAACATTAGAAAATGGGTTTTCAAAGCATAAATCAAACCCATTCAAGTATAAAAGCCCTCAAAGACATCAATTCAACATTCATTTGCACTCCCACACTCTCAAAGAATCCTCAGCGAAAGGGAATTTTCGAGTTTTAAATGAAATTGTGCAAAACAGGGGCAGAGGGTGCATTTTGAACTGGAGGGCACGTTTTGAACTGGGGCTGCACATTTGCCTTAAAAAATGCTGCATGTTTCCTAAGGGCACTGCACCTCTGTTAAGAGAGGGCACGTTTGACCAGATTGTTGTGCGTTTGCCCGAAAACGTCCAGAGATTGCCCAAAGAGCACTACATCATCTCCAAGCTTCAAAATGTGTCACCAACATGCTCCAGCAAACAAGTAGGTTGAAATCATATCACTCCTCTCCTCCACAGTTTAATTATATGGTGTTTCATTGTGTTTTGGTGTCCTACTAAATTCAAAACCCTAGTAACATAATCCCATTCCTAAATTTCATTTTCTAGCATCCCACTACCATTCCTACATTTCAAAACTACCCCATGTTACCTCCCTCATATCACACATCCCCATTTTCATCTCCTCAATTTCCTCACACCATTCCATACTCTCTACACCTACATTCCATTTCATCATCTCCCTAGGGTTTGACTCCAATAACTCATGGAAGAAGAAGAGAACAAAAGTCATAGTGAGGAAGAAAGACATGAGAGGAGGCTATCTAAGAGAGGAGGAAGAATCATTAGACATGAGCCAACCAATACCAGAGAACTCATGGCATCTCCCATCACTGTGACAAGCTTTAAGCATGTGGGCTGTTTTGAGTTTTGTGAGAAAGTACAAAGGATCCAATATTATCCTGTGTTGACCAGATTATTCATCACCAACCTCCATGACAACCAAGTAACCCTTGCTGGCATCACCTTCACTGTATCTCCTGCTATCATATCAACTATCTCTGGGATCCCAAATGTTGGGGAAAAATGGTTTAAACAAGGAGAATTGGATCATTTATATTATGAGCCATATCTTAAACCAAGGTACAAGAATGAGAGAAAGATGATTTTTCCTTTCTCTTACCTCCTAGACAGATATGTTCGCATGATGAAAATCATCAAAAAGTACTTCACTTGTGAGGGTAGGTTTTCTAGGCTTTATTCCTATCATATCTGGCTACTCATGCATTTCACAAGAGTTAAAATGCTCAATATACCATACTATCTTTACCAGAGCATTGACAAGATGTCATTCATTGCCCAAAAGAAAGATTATGATCATCAAATGCAAAGCATCTTTCACCACTCCCTCATCAAGATGATAGTCCTCCATTACCTTGATCAGCTTAACATTGCATGGGACACCTTTATATCCAATTAGATTTTCATTGTCCCGCCTATTCGACATGGCCAAGAAGCACCTTCATCATCTCATCCTTCCACATCCATTCCTCCACCTCAACCTACAATTCATACATCATCACCAAATCAATCTCCTTCACCCACCTCACCACCACCACCACCATTTCATGAGCACATTGAGTCACCTAGCAGAGCTGAGATCAGTAAGCCTGAGTAGACTAAGCAGGTTGAGGTCATCAAGCATAAGAGGGGCCCTGCCTTCTTCACCAACAAAGTAGGTACACAAAGGCAAATAAAGATGGCAGAGGAAGAGATCAAGCATGAGGAGGAGGACCTCCATGAGACAAAACAAGATTTTGACCTTGTTGACCTAGATGAAAATAATGACAATGAGGACATTAGCATAGTCATAAAGGAAAAATATGCATACATCAGGGAGCTCCAGACCAACTTAGAGAGGTCTAAATTTATTATTTCATATTATGAGTAAGAAAACCAATAGCTTCAAGCCAAGCATGATGTCATGGAGATTCGGCTCATCAAGGCAAAAAGAGAAGAAATGAAAGCCAAGGCATTGCTTGATGAGGCCTATGACAGGTATGGTGAACCTGAACCTGAACAAGAACCAAAAAGCAGACCTAAGACTAGAGAGCTAAAAAGAGCTCTAGAACTAGAGAGACAAAAGGAGGTTGAACTAGCTAATCAGCTCACCCTAAATGAACAGTTTGCCAAACTGATGAATAAGAACCGGGAATATTGGCTCGAGAGGGTAAACGTTCATATTGAGAAATTACTAGTCAAGGCCAAAAGGGATAATGAAATTCAAAAGAAGATGGCTAAACATTACGCCTACAGAGAAAGGATTTCCAGGGCAAAACTCAAAGCTGCAAAGGACAATATTGAAGCCTTGACCAAGCAAGAGGAGAAAAGGAGGCTAGACATTCTTGCCGAGGCATCACTCCATGCCTCAAACACATGATCAACCATCATCCCACCAATTTTGAAAAGTTTTAAGCAAATTTTGCAAGTGGTGAATTTCTATGTTTTTTGAGGCATTTTTAACACAGTAAAAAGGTCAAACGCGCAACACCTAGGGCGCTATGCTCTTTTTTGGGGCATCTAATGAGAAAAAGGCCAACATAATTGGATTTAGAGTGATGAGGACATGCACCCTGTGCATTTTCTAGGCATTTGGAGACAAATGGGTCAGTCAAAAGGGTCAAAAACCACCAAAAAACCATGTTTCTGCCTCATTTTTGGCTTGGGCATTGCGCATTTACCAGTCTTGGGAGATTGAGTTTTTGACAAGGAAAATGAGCTCCAATTTGAAAACTGAAGACATGTCTAGAAATTAGACTTGAAGGGCTTTCAAACAAGCCATCTTGGAGAAAATTTGGACACCGAGAAGGCACCCAAAAGCAGTCCTAAACTTGGAGGGCGCGTTTGACAAAGAGAGGGCGCGTTTGACAGTCTTCTCCAATTTTATGAGTTTCTCTCCTGTTTTGATTTTCACCTTGGAAAATGATGATTTTACCTATGTAAATGATTAAATTGGATGTAATTATCATGTTTTTACTATTACCTAGGGTAAATGCATTAGGTAAATCAAGCAGATGAGGTGTAATGAATCAGTTCACTTAAGATAGGAATGAGTCACTTGGACCATCCTACAATTTAGCTATCAGTTTAGATTTTTGTGTAATATCTTCCTCACCTCATGGATTCGACCCCTGAGGATGAGGGGAAGTGGTTTTCATGTCTATTTAGTCCCTTTCTTCACTATAGACAAGGTTTTTTGGATGTTATACTAGTGATCAGAGACACTATTGTATCAGATTTTGGCCAGTATTAATAGATGAGTTGCAACTATTTCCTTGGGATACTTGTAGTATGAATATTTGACATTTTTTCTTCTATTGTCTCATATGTTTGAATGTGTTGTTTATTCCAACAATCATTTCATGTCTATTTTGTGATAGTTTTCAAGTTGATGAACATAATTCATGAGTTTCCATGCTCTGTTTTGGGGAAACTTTCACAGTTTGTAATCATTTCTTCAGTTTAGGAAGAATTCATGTATTTCATGCTCTTCTTAGCTCCTCACCAGTCTAAACCATTTCATCACTATACAAAAAAGTGTCAAAGTAACTTGCCTACCTTGCCCCATCAGATGTCTGCAATTCTGACTCTCTTTTGCTCTCACCTAATTCACTCATCCAGTGACTACCCCAATCAAATCAAATCAAACAAACCCTGAGCTACTATATCTAGCCTAAAAGCCTAATCCATCCAGCCCTCTTGCTGTGATTCTTTGGAGAGAGCCCTCTCTGACCTGGTAGGGCTAGCTACCAAGTCAAAAGGTTGGTCTATGGTTACCTTAGTTAGACTCTTCCTCAGCCTTGGAGATTCGGAGGAGTGATAACAGGTATTTTCATCTTGAAAAAGAAATGGAAATTTAAATGTTTTAATTTTTCCTCCAAATTTATTAGGTCATTTGGGCCCCTAAGAGGCACCCATTTGACCCCCACTTTAAGGCTATATACATGAGACCATTTCACCTCATATAGGCACATAAATTTTGGTCTCATGTATCTATGATGCAACAAAATTATAGGAGGCCCGAAATTTCAAGTGGAGGCCGAAATTCTAGGGAGCGCTGAAATTTCAGGGACTTGGATTTTGACATGGCACTCCATCATGATATTGGTTATTGGTTTGGTTTTTATTCTGCTATTTTTATTTATTATTTATAGATGAATATGAAAACTCTCTCTATATCTCATAAGGAATAACTTTTATAGGTTTTTCCCTTGTGGGTTTTGCCTTGGTTGTGTGCCTAATTTCTGTGTCTCTTGTCTCTTTGTTTCATGGTTACTTTACTGTTTTTCATGTTTATTAGTTGATATTTTTCTTTTGTATAACTACTTAAATGATATTGAATTTAATGCTATGTAAAAATAATGTTTAATTGATCATTGAAGTAGTTATCAGGTGAAGAAAAACCTAATTCTAGCACATGCCCTAGAAAATCAACAACTCAAAGACTTAATGGAAGTAGGGATTTTATGTGATTCAAACGAGGTTGTTCCGACCTTGAATAGCAAAAGGAAGACATTGCATAGGGAAAGGGTTGGATATTAGGGAAGGGCTCAGACTATTACTATATGGGCATTCACCATATAATATTTTTCAAAAAGTAAAAAAAAAACGGTTTTTAAGGACTTCTCGATTTAATTATAAATTTCAACAATTATAGGGAATTAAATAAACATAATTAAAACACCAAAATATTAAGATGGGATATAATTTCAGTGTCAGGAAGATGATATTTTAAAATACTAAATTTTTGTTGGAAATTTATGTGTCGAGGAAGAGAAGTCAAAAGAATATGGCAATGGGTGATGGTGGTGGTACTTAGCATTTTTTGGAGCAATTAGTGATCACAAAAGCAAACTCCTACACAATCATTATGATCATTACAAAGGAAAGAAATTTTCCTTTTTTCCTATTTATTATTAGTATTAATTCACCTAAAACATAGTACAATCCTTATTTATGGAAAATTATAAAGATTATGATATCTTCTGAACACAACCTCAAATTTGTATTTTGTATTTTTTAAAAATATTATAAAGTAATTTTTTTTTTTTCCTTTCCATTATTAATTTTTATTTTCTTAAATATAAAGATTAAAGATATTCTTTAAGCTAATAGTCATAAGGCATTTGCCATATAATATTTTTCAAAAATATTAAAAAAAATCAAAGTTTTCAGGTTTTTAGAAACTTAAACACAAAAAATTATATAATAAATTGAAATATATATATATATATATAAAACAAAATTTATACCCTAGAACAATTGCAACAATTACAGGGAATTAATTAAACATATTCAAAAGTAATAGTTTAACTATAAATTGCAAAAATTTCAAGGAATTAAATAAATGTGCTCAAAAGTGTCCACGGGTTCTTGGATAGATGGTGATTAGGTGCTCTTTTAAGGCACTCCTTAATGTGAAGTCACTGGTTCAATTCCCCGCTGGGATCGGGATGGTATATTGGACACAACGAAGATGTAGTCATGCCATGCTTTCAAAAATAAAAATAAAATGCGTTCAAAAGTAATATTTTAATTACAATAGTTAATATGTTATTAGAAGAACATAAGTTGTATGGCCATATAATATTTTTCAAAAAGTTCAAAAAATTTCAAAGATTTCGAGACTTTAGAAACTTAAAAAAAAAAAAAAAAAAAAAAAAAAAAAAAAAAAAACTATTTTGAACATTTTTTATACTCTAGAACAATTGCAAGAATTACAAGGAATTAAACTAACATATTCAAAAGTAATAATTTAATTATAAATTGCAACAAAAAGTGGGAGCACCAAGTCGAAGATTTGGGAGAGACTTTGTTTTGGTAGAGTTATTTTTGAATATGTTCTGGTTGATAACGAAGGTAGTGGCAAGACGGGTGCTACCGTGACAAGTTCTAAATGAGCTCATTAAAGGAAGAAGGCTTTTTGAAGGTAGTTATGGAGACTGATCAATAGGGCATAGAGATAATGAAGCAATTGATTCTTGGAATCCTCAAAGGAAACAACATTGAGGTGAAGTTTTGCAACTCTTGGTAGACATGGGTCACATTGAAGGAAGATTAACAAGATGGTGAGAAGTTTTCTAAGAAGAGGAGAAAGATGATGATCCTCGTAGAACCCAAAGGAAGCAAGTATATGAGAGACTCACAACTTGGATAAACAAGCTTGTATGGAATAAGAGAAGGTAGGACTATGGGATAAGGTTGATGCTCTCCAAGGAAGGTTTAAAGAGGTGAACCTTAACCATGAAGAATATTGTCCAGAAGCAAAGGAGCCCAATTGAACCGAAGTACAAGTTGGAGTTCATTCAAGAGCTTTGGATAGAGGAATGCAAAATATGGCCTTCTTGATGAAAATTGAGGGAGTCAGTCGTGAAGTTGAATGTTAAGTAGGAGGGGTGAAGCAATGATCAAAAGAGGAGGAATGTAGTGGAATGAAGTCCACAAGAGTTGGACCGGCTTTGAGTGCTTTGCGTGTACCGAAAGATGGATCAAGTTCTTTGATTAAAGGATATCAACTGAATGTAGAAGTGAAACAACTCAAGAGGATAATTACCTTGAAGCCGAAAAGTGATGAGGGTAGACAATCACTTGAGGAAGAAATGAAGGTGATATGCAAGATCATGGAAGTTATGAAGCATGAAACAAAGCCTTTACTAAATTAGAAAGCACTTGGATTGAGTTTTGTGCAGGTTACCATACTTGGAAGAAATTTTGTTGCGTTGGTGGATTTGAGAGCTTCAAATAGTTTTCTTAGTGATAATGAAGTTAATTCATTGAAGTTGAAGAAATATGTATAAAGTTGAGTTCTTTCAAAGTTTTCAACTCGGGATTGAAGGAAGTGACAAGGATAATTAGAGACACACCAATGAAGGTTGGATCATGGTTCAGGAAGATGGATCTGAGAGTGGTGTCGATGGATGATCATGATATGGTGTTGGGGATGGAATTATTGAGGGAAGCCTAAGTCATGTCGATGATGGACCTTGACTTACTCTTGATCTTGGAAAAAGGGAAGACCATGACCATATGAGTAGGAAGATTCACTTGGGGTATCGCCCAAGGATATCCTCCATGGTGTGGTACATGTTGGGATGGGGTCCCCTCGGTTAGCTTGGGGTTAAGATAACCCAAATTTTGGTACAATTTTGTAAATGATGTAAAGTCTCCGCGATTTGTGGATGCAGAGTGCGTAGATGAATAGGAGTCAAAGGGGCTTAGCCCCTTGTTTTATGTAAAGTTTTGAGTTTGTTTTGAGATTCACCCATGGTTTGTGGACCATGGCATTGTATGAAAAAGTCTATAAATAGTGAGTCCTAGCAAAAAGGAGAGGAGAAAAGGTAACGAAGGAAATGAAGGGAAGGAGAAGGAAGAGAGAAAGAGAATTGGGTCGATTGAAGAGTCTAAGGTAGGAAGGCTTTGCTTCCTGCGCTTAGGTAGGGAAAGAAAGGCTATGCAACTGAGTCTGCGGAGGGCTAGGTAGAGTCTGCAGCTGAGTGCACGGACCCCTGCAACCGTGTGTGTAGGGCAGTTTTGAGTCTATAATATGTGAATTGAGATCAATAAAGACAAGTTTCTGAAGAGTTATTGTGTATTTCTATTCATGTCTATTTATGTTATGCGTCATTGATGAATGAATTGATTTACGAAATGTTGATCAAATGTTACGTGATTTTCTTGAATAAGACTTAATAATGTACGCAACGCATGTTTAAATACTTTTGCGAAGATTCTAGTGATTCCTCCTATGTTTATTAATGACTTAAGTAGATCCACATGAACACCAATTTAGATTGCTTTCTGATGCGCGTAAGTAGGTAAATCAATTGTTAAAGGTCCACAAAGGCTGATCGTAGACATTCGCGAAGGTCCGAACGCTGTTTTAACAGGGTTGCAGTAGTGTGCCCTAAGAGTTTATTGGTCTGCGCGAAGGTATACTCGAGGCACTGGAAGACATCAAACTTGTCTCTAGATGTAGAAACTTGGTTCTTGCATCCCCCCATACTACTTTGGGTGAGACTATAGCCTGCGCTACGCGGGTTGTTACCGAAAGGGCTAGTAGTGTAGGGTTTTGTCGGTTGGCACAACTAACTCGAACTTGGGTCAGGACCCCCTAAGCCAACAAATGGTTTCGTTGTCGGGACCGGGCTCTACTTGAAAGAGATGTGTGATGTCACATCATTGGAATCCGACCAAGAAAGAAATTGAAAAGTGGTTGATCGGAAGATTCACGAGTTCGCAGCTCAAGAAAACAGGAATCCGTGCCTATCAAAGGAAAAGTGGTTGAACAAGTATCTGTATACAGAAATACACGAGATCTTCTTCTGCACCTTCCCCATTGAACTATACGAGTGGTTAGCCAAATTGTCAAACAATCAAGTAAGGTGGAAGCTCGATAGTCCTACAGTGTGGACTCTAGAATTAGTGCGATGACTAGAAGCCTCTGAAAACAAGATCGTGCAGGTTGTCGACCATTGGCTCGATCGAATTCTAGGAGGGTTTGTTACAGAATTTGCAGTTGATACCTATGTTAGCTATAGGGAAGCGGAGCAAAGATTGTTCAAGGGAGCGCGAGGTAAGTATTTAAGATCATTGAATACTTGGATTAAAATGTTATTATGTGAAAAATGGGTGATGCCATTACCTTGATGTTCGAAGCTACACGAAGTGGATGATTATTTAGAAATCGCGAAGGATTACGACCAGAATATAGTCCATTGATTGGACCCCCTTTAAGTGACGACGAAGGGGCAGGACAGACAATGCCGCGAAGCGCTGTTCATCTAATCACTCAGGGGATTCCTAGAACAAATCATCCATCCACCCCACCTTCGCCTCCACCTCCACCGCACACACCTTCACCCACCCCTCCACCCTTCAATATGGCGAATGCAAAGAAGATGTCAGTCTTCAAGGGCATATGAAGCGAAGAGCCAAAGTAGTTCTGGCTTGTTGCGTACGTTGTATGGACTGCGCAACATATTACTGATGAAAATATAAAGAAGGCATAGTTGGTTACCATTCCGCAGGATCACACACTAACTTGGTACATTAAGTATTGCTATGATAATCCTCTTGCATTGCTAGTAGAGACTAAGATGAGTTTCAACAAAGAGTTTAGTAAACCTAAATCTGAATCCCAGACAATAATTGGATTTAAAGAGATCGTGATGAGAGTCAATGAGACGGATTGGGAATTTTATCAGAGGTTGAAATGTCAGATCAGAGAGGCTAACAAGAAGATCATAGATAACCAACATTGCGAATGGTTTATAATGTCACTTTTGCCCCACTTGAGAATTGCTCTGTCACAACAAAAGATAGAAACACGGGCAGAGGCCTTGGAGATCACAATGAGGCTCCAGGAATCAACTATTTAGGATATGAACCCAGGAGTACAACATATCCACTCACAATTAGCAAGCTTGCACCTAGAATTATAGAGTTTGAAGAAAGACAAGGAAACTAAACTAGAAATACATGCAGAAGTTTGGTGTTTGAAGTGCAAGGGCCATGGGCATGATAAAGATCATTGTCCCGTGTATGCGAATTATATTACAAGAGGGGGGCTAATTCCCCTAAAGCAAGAAGCCCCAGCAGGGACAAGAATGGGGGCTGCGCTATGGTGCGCTATTTGTGAATTTACTGGGCAACATGCGACAAACAATTTCCATTTACTTCAGAAGTTCGTTCAGACACCCCAATAGTTGTTTTGTAATTTCTGCAAATCTATGGGCCACGATGAGCGCCACTGTCGAAGCTATGAGCTGATGATGGAAAGAACACCTACACATCAGATGCAAGTAGAGAATAGGCCTCCAGATCAAGTTGCCGGAGGAGCGCACAGAGGTTATCAAGGTCGAGGACGGGGCCGAGGAGGAGGAGGACCTGGTAGAGGTCGTGGTCAGATTATCTACTACAATTGCGGACAATTGAGGCACTATGCGCGATAGTGCCAGAATCCTACACACCCATCATGTCAATATTGTAGACAGTTTGACCATACTATAAAAGAATGCCTGATGCTGATAGCTAAAATGCAAGAGAAGAAAACGCAGCCTCAGCAGCCTACACAGAACTTACAAATGATGAGGGTTGAGCCCCGCGAAGAAGATCAAAGTGTTAATATTGTGCTAAGAAGTGGAATGATGACTGGAACTGATAAAGGTAAATAGCCTGAAGAAGAAGGATGGGTCTGCAAAGTGCTGGAGAAATAAGCCGACTTTGATTTGGATCGTGCTACAAAAACATTTATGGAAGCTAAGAAGAGCTTCGCTAAGGCCTCCACCTGAGGAAGCTAGGGCAAGGTGCAAGAAATCAATGTGCTTGCAGAGGTTGATCCTTCTCTACTCACTTCATTTTTGGAAAATTGCATGAAGCTTCTGCGCGATGACAAAGCTTTAGAAGGTCCGTAGGAATTAATAAATAAATGTGCCAGCAAAGAGAAAGTCCCTGATGGACACCACGTGGTCAGAAATATTGGCAAGCATAAGGCACAGACAGGGCGAGAAATGAGGCTAACTGCACAGATAGGATATTATGAAATGGATCAGGTCATTCTGGACCTAGGATCTGATGCGAACGTATTACCGAAATAGACATGGGAAAGGATGGGGAGACTTGCGCTGCAGTGGTCTCCAATTCAACTCAGGATGGAAAACCAACAGAAAATCATCCCCATGAGACGACTATATGGAGTAACAGATCATATTGAAGGTGCGAGTGCGGTAACTGACTTTGAAGTTATAGAAATTATTGATGACAGTAATCCCTACCCCATGCTCCTGGGAATTTAATGGGCTATTAATATGAACAACGTCATTAATATGAAGAAGAGGACAATGCCATTTGAAATAAAGTCGCTCAAGGTTATAGTGCCTTTGGACCCTACAGAAGGGGTGCGCTATACTGAACCAGTCCGCGATTATGAAGAAAGTGATGATGAACTAGATCAAATATACAAGATAACATCACGAGATCAGGACTAGATCAATCCAACGACAGATGTGTAGATTGGGTGGGATTGGGAGAGTTCCTGCACCTCGGATTTAGACGAAGAATTAGAACATTGGCAGAATCACTTACATGAAGTATCCACATTGCGATGCAATATGATGACAAAGGTGTTGTGCTGTGTTTCGTTAGAGGTAAGGAAATTACCTTATTATGATGGTTTAACTGACGTAGATATGTTTTTGGATGAATTTGAGCGTGAAGTCCCTGAGGACCACCGCTTCCAAGCATTAGAATTGGCACTATGCGCTACGCCTGCATGATGGTGGGGTACACATAAGGATAATTTTGCTAGATGGCGAGATTACAGAAAAATGATGAAGCTACAGTTCGGGCAGATTAACACAAGAATGAATGAGAAGTATAATAGAAGAGACAATCCACGTGATCACCTAGCAAAGTGGACTAAAGCATGGGGAACATAACCGCAGCCAAAGTGGGTACACGTATTTTGTCATACCTTGGACACCATCCCCGTGAACTGGTATCTTGAAATGGAGCTCTGCCATGGCACCATAGAATGGGATGTATTGAAGGAGGGGTCCTTATTGACGTTCATTTGTGAGGATAGGATTGCAAGCATAGATGAAGTGCTACAGGAAATTAAAGCGGTTATCTTCAAAATGCCGATGGAACCCATGGAATGGACTTAACCAAACTAGAGCACCTAGTTGTGACACACACTAGAATGCTATAATGTGACCACTGAAGAAGAAGAAGAAGACCCTAGGAACATCAATATTCCAGAGGTGGAAGGACATTGTGAAGTCGGATGCCCACAAATAGAAAACTCGAACATCTCCGCACCTTTGAAGATGAAGCAAGTAAATATTAGCACTGAGGAAGACCTGAAGTTTGCGAAAATTGGAAATTATTGGGACGACGCTACAATTGATAAAGTTGTTGAATTACTCTGTGAATGCCTGGGTATGTTTCCAACTAATTTTTTAGACCTAAAGGGCATAATCAATGATTTGGGCGTTATGAAGATCACACTGAAACCAGACATGAATCCTATTAAACAGAGGCCTTATCACCTTAATCCTAAGTATAAGGAAAAGGTTCACTAGGAGATGGATAAGATGCTGAAGGCAGGCATCATAGAACCTGTTGAAGAATCTGACTAGGTGAGCCTGATGGTGGTTCAAGAAAAGAAACAAAAGGGTGAAATAAGAACATGTGTAGATCTACGGAAGCTTAATGATGCATGTGTTTGCGATCCATTTCCGACGCCATTCACATACGAAGTGCTAGACAATGTTGGAGGGCAGGAGGCTTATTCCTTTACTAACGGGTTTTCAGGGTATCATCAAATCAAGATCGCAGCAGAGGATAGAAGCAAAATGACCTTTGCAATGGAGTGGGGTTGTTTTTTGTACACTGTGATGCCATTTGGACTAAAGAATGCGCCTGCGATATTTTCCTGCGTAGTCATCACAATGTTCAAGGAGTTCATTCATAAGTTTCTAGAGGTATACTTTGATGAATGGACGGTGTTTGGATTAGTGAAGCGCCATGCAGCAAGTCTGCGCCTGATGTTGGATACATGTCTCAAATACTAGGTCGCCAAATTTGAAAAAAATTGCATATTCTGTGTTCTGTTTGAGACCTTGCTGGGTCATGTTGTGTGTAAGCAAGGATTGATGGTGGAACTTGCAAAGATTGTAGTGATTGTGAACTTCGAGGACCCTAGGAATGTTAAATAGTTGCGCACAATGCTGGGACATACGAGATACTATAAATTTTTTATTAAAGCTTATGCTCAAATTACTGTGCCCATGGAGAAATTTCTAAAGAAGGACGCGACATTCTGTTGGGACAAAGAATGTCAGCGTAGCATAGATGTGCTGAAAGAAAAGATGTTTATTGCACCAATCTTAGTATTTCCCGATTGGAAAAAGGAGTTTCATGTGCACGTGGATGCTTCTTGCATCGCGATGGGTGCAGTACTAACACAAGTCGGTGAAGGAGAAATGGACCATCCTATAGCCTTTTCAAGTAGGAAGTTATCGAAGGTCGAGAGAAACTATTCAACGACTCAGTGTGAAGGGTTGGCCATGGTGTACGTGCTGCAAAAATTCAGGCATTATCTATTAGGAGCACATTTAATGATGTATACAAATCATTCTGCCTTGAAATACCTAATCAACAAGCCTATGTTGGGGGGAAAGATCTGCAAATGGTTCCTATTATTTCAGGAGTATGACTTTGAAGTCATTGTGAAGCCGAGGAGGTTAAATACTAGAATTGACCATTTGTCGCGAATCGAAATAAGAGAAGAACCTAATAAGTTGGAGGAAGGGTTTCTAGATGCGCAGCTCTTTGCGGTGCGCATAGCGGATGACCACTTTGCAGACATTATTCATTTCTTGACTATGGGTATGGCACCGAAAGGATATACAAGCCAGCAGAAGAAGGGATTAGTAGTACGTGCGACCGATGTTTTAGTAATTGTGGGACATTTGTATAAAATGGGTGCAAATGAAATATTCTGAAGATATGTGCCGAACTTTGAGAGGGACAACATTCTCGTTGAAGCTCATGGGGAGCTGTGGGAGGCCATTATGCAGGTAAGGAAATTGCACAAAAGATCCTGCACGTAGGTCTATGATGGCTAATGTTGCACAAGGATTCCAAGGCATACTGTAAGGTGTGTGATGCATGTCAAAGAACCGATAGACCATCGCATAGGGATGAGTTACCACTACATCCTCATGTGTCCATACAGGCATTTCAGAAGTGGGCGATTGATTTTGTTGGGCCAATTCAGCCCACTGGGAAGAAAACGAGTGCGCACTATATTATCACTGCGACAAAATATCTAACTAGATGGGTGGAAGCACAGTCGGTCAAGGATTGTATAGGGGATACGACTGCAAAATTCCTATTTGAGTATGTCTTAACTCGATTTGGATGCCCGAAAGTGTTGATGAGTGACAGGGGTACGCACTTTTTAAATGAAATGATCAACGTGTTGACTGAGGAGTTTCAAGTCTACCATCAGAAGAGCACACCATATCACCCTCAAGCGAACGTAACTGTTGAAGACTTTAACAAAATTTTGGAGAACGCGCCAACAAAGATCTGCAACGCATAGCGGAATGAATGGGATTTACGCGTACCTGTAGTACTCAGGGCTTATAAGACTACTTGAAAGAAGCTAACAGGGAAAACTCCATTCAGATTAGTATATGGGGTCGAAGCCATAATGTCGATGGAGTACATTGTGCCTAGCCTTCGCATTGCAGCTTTAATGGATATGGCGGATCACGAGGCCTTGGAGGAATGACTCGCGCAGCTAATGGAGCTCGAAGAAGATCAATTTTTGGTAGGATTCCATCAACAATACAGAAGGAGCGCGAAAAAGCATGGCATGATCGCCACATCAAGCTTCGTACATTCAAGGTAAACGACCTTGTCTTGTTATATGATAGTAAATTCACTAAATTTCCGGGTAAATTCCAGATGCATTGGTTAGGGCCATATAGATGAAGGCGCAGTTCAGCTCATGAATTTGAATGGGGAACCCTTCCCGAGAAAAGTGAATGGGATCAGATTGATGTTGTACACAGCGGATCCTGCGCAATGACTATATGGCAGCAAGATAATCTTAGTGCTCTAGGCAGTTGCAAGGGAGCGTAGGACTATAAATTACACTGCCCAACTTGGAGGGCAATGCAGCGAGCAAGCTGCGTGGAGAATGATGAAGATGCCACTAATGAAGCCACGCTCAGGATGTTGCGCAATGGAGGAAGGAACCACACAGCACAACAGGAAAATGACCATTGGAATTACTGTTCATGACTTGACGGTTCGAAAACGGTTAAGTAGAGCAGCGTGGTGGAAATTAAGGAAAAAATATTTGAAGATCTGCCGCCAAAACAACATTTATTATCAGAATTTGGGGGGAACAGTCGTATTTGAATTCCAAGCCCCCTATAAATTACACGTGTTGGTCCAATAGAGAACACTTTGCACTCTAAGACTTGTTGCTGAATTTCACTGTCTATCGCCTATGAGCCGAGCGTTCTGGGAAGAATTCCCGACAAGCAAACGTCTCTCCCGTAGCGCATGAATTAATTATGGAGAGAATGATTGCCACTAACCCAGACGAAGCCCTGAGTTCAGAAGTAGTTGTGTTCGATGCACCAGGACTAGAAGTGTCGAGTGTCGAGGCCACGCTTATGGTGCCCACAGCGCCAAGGTCGCCTATGCTGAAGCAGACCGAGATGAAAGGCAAACGAACTGCAATGAAAGAAAAGCACCCAATAGCGAAGGAAAATCAAATGAAGCCGGTGCTGGTGTGTGCATCACCAAGGAAGCATACCAAAACATAGACAAAGTAGAAAAAATATAAGCCACCCGAGACACTAGTGGACCTGGAGGCGGAAGAATCCCTAGGAATGGAGGATATTGATGCTGAAGGAGTGGAACCCATGATGAGGCTACCTAAGTATATCCCTCCATGGAAGGGAAAATCAAAGGTCACGAAGGAACCTGATACTGAGAAGTTTTAGTATCCACGCCCGTGTTGCCTGAGCAGGTCCCTTTTGAAGGTCCTCGGCTCGCACAAATCCTGTTGTTAAAAATGGAGGATTGGGACCTCGCAGACCACACTAAATTTCCACATTTGGCGACAGATAAATATATGTGAAAGGTCTATTACGAAGAAACAGGTGTTACAGCATTGGAGACAATGGACTGGGTCCGCAGTGTCGAGCAATCAGGGTTGCTCAATCTGTTGTTGGTGCCACATTTTCACCGCACCCCCATTAATATGATATGTGTGCACCAACTCCTTATGCTGGTGCATGATGGGTGCTTATGGCTAGGAAAACCTATCCCCATCACGGACATGTTGATTCACAGAATCACGCGGCTGCCTTACAAAGGCGCCAACCCTGCCAAGGAGTTTGGAGGGAAGACTGGGGAGAAATATCTTGTAAATAAGATGAAGAAGGATTACGACCTCCTCAAGAAGTCGCGAAGGTATTCCATTCTTTCCATAACAGACTAGGCAGTTCAATTCGCTTCCCAGATTTTAGCAGGGAAGGTTATGAGAAAATGTCGTGCGGACAAAGTTCGGGCGCCAGTAGTTTCCCTTGCTGCGCAGTGTGCGAAAGGAATATAGTTGAATTGGGCAAGGTACCTTTGTTAGGAATTCTTAGTGAATTGCTGAGAAGCCCAGGAAGAAACCAAGTCGTTCCACTACGCTTGGTTGTTGCTGTCAATTGTGCTCATTGCATGGAGATTTCCGGAGGATAGCTAATTTCCTCTGCTCGAGGAAGGATTTCCAAAGGTAGTGCAATTCACCTCCTTATGGTATACAAAGGATGTTGTGCAGATTACAAAAACAAAGATATTTTGGACATTGGTGGAAATGGATCTCCATATGGCCGTCAATAAGCGTCCAAGGTTGTCCCCAACCTTGTTCATGCAGCTGTCAGCCTACGCAACATTCAAGGTTGACTTTCACATAGTCTATATCCAAGCAAGGAAGAATCCAGAGAAGAAATGGCACCAGTTTCAGTATTTGGTGTCAAAAACGGATGTGCGGGAGGTCATAGGATTATGGCCTACAGAGTGGTGCACCCCGTTAGAAGTAGATGTTGGAACAAGCACGGGCACGAAAAGTTCTGCTGCGCAGAAAAGAAAAGAGGCAGCTAAGCAAGTTGCATGTACCCTAGCAGAACAATGAAATAAGGAAGCCACAGAAAAGGCTTGCATAGAGCAAGAATGCGCTGCTAAGGAGCATGAGCAATGAGAGTCACAAAAAGGTGATAAGTCACCTTCCTCGAAGACAGAGGAAGAAGAGCTTTCAGGCCATGGTGGCAGAGGTGATGAGGGGCATAACACCCCCTTCATTTTGAAAAGACGTGGTGTTAACACCCAGGTTGTTCCCTTTGACTCCGAAGGGAATACGGCCGAGGTAACCACTAACCAAACTTTTAGCCACAAGTCCTAGCCTACCTGCAACTAGAGAGGGCTCTCTCTTTTTGATTTAGCTTTGTTTTGGTGTAATTTTAGGCTAGTTGTGATGCACAGGATTTTGTTTTGAATTTGTTGGGATGATGATTTCAGTCAGAGCTGGTATGCTTTTTCAGAATAATCTAGGCCATTGGGGATGGAGTCGATGATGGTGAACTGTTGGAAATGTTTCTTGAGAAAAAGGTTATTCTACAGAGCTAGACAGGTATCCATGGAACAATTCTTCAAATCTGTAATATGATGGCATGAAATCAAGGAGTGAAAGGCAACTAAGGATATTTCACTATATTGATAAGGGGAGAAAGTGGGAACATTATCTAGGAGCATTTAAGAATTCCTGAACAACATTCATAATGATAGAATGAATACAAACATGAGCAGTTAAGAATTCATATTTATGATTAATTCTAAAGAAAAAACAATTAACAACAAAGATTGAGCAAAGGGTTTATTCAAACAATTCCTCAGCTATTCTTTTTCTCTTTTGCTAAGCTAATGAAACATATATTTGAGTTAAGCAAACATAGAAAGACAAAACATGGTTTAGAATAACTTATTGCTCCATCAAACAACACAGGAATTCTGTAGCAGAACGCAGATCATCACTTTGACATCAAACAGTGCAGAGATCATGAACTTTCCCAGCCATTTGTATTAGATAGTCTGAAAATTTACAAGACAATGTCTCAGAGAGAAAATCACCAACCCCAAATACGTTCTGTGGGGAGGTATATATACAAAAATAAGATACAAAATATCTAGCTGATGAGTTAATAGCTCATAAATTCTATGCCAACCCCTGAGGAATTATAGCTGAAAGAGTAAATGCTGCAGTAAATATTTAATGCATTAGTTGTCCATCTTGTCAGAGAGTTTTGACTTTTGTGACCAACTGAGTCGGCTGGGGCTGCGCTGTCTAAAATCTGCGTTTTTTCCTTTTTGGGCTTGCTGTCCCAGTATTTTGCTGAGTCATTATTCTCACCTGCTCTGCCTATTGTCTCCATGCTGTATTCAATTCCGTTGACCTGAGGCTGACCAAAAGAGACAGAACCGAGATCATTTTGGCAAAATTTGCAGCATTGCTTGCCACCAATCTTCTTTAGGCAGTTGGTGTCTTCGTATTTTTATTAAAGTCTCATCTGCCTCTGTGTACCTGTAAAAATTGGGTGGGACCTCAAACAAGTGATTAATTTCATGTTCAATGTAAAATAAATTTTCCAGCTTATCATAGAGGCTCTGCCCTGATGGAGGTCCTGCTTCTTCTGAAGTACTTGTGGATGCTGTGATCTGATTTGAAATGAAATTAGTCATCCTGGTGGCATACTGCTCACGGGTCAGCAGTCTTCCAGCACTGGCCAGTAGGCTGAGAAATCCTTCGCCTTGCAATGCTCCCATTCTCAACTTGTAATCATCTACCTCAGCCTGCATTTCCTGACATTTTCTCTCCAAACTTTGCACAAAATTTCTAAGGGTCAACACCTTTTTGGCTGTTAAAACAGTCTCTGTTCTGTTGCTGATGTCTAAGGCTGCCAACTCCTCTTTCGTGTGAGTGTTCAAGAAGTGTATCATCTTGCCAGCCTGCTCAGGCATATTTCCTAGTGCTGCTCTGGCCTTTTGACTTTCAATTTGGGCTTGGCCTATTAACTCGATCTGCTCATGCACAGTTTTGATTGATTTCCACTGTCTGGTGATAGAGTGGTCAATCCTGGTCCACAAAATTTTCTTTATTTCAGCCAGAGTCTTTTCTAAATTCAGCTCCTTCTCCAAGGCCTTTATTCTGTCCTTTAGGGCCTTAATTTCTCTGGTCTGTTCAGCCACTGTCATTTTGGATTTATCATATTTTGCTTCTAGCTCAACCAATTTTTCTTTGGCCTGTTTAATCTCTGTTGCCTGAAGCTCTAGCTCCTTGACAGCTTTTGTCAATTCATCCATGCTTATGCTAGACTCAGGAGCTGTTGTTGTTGCCGCTGCAGCATCTGAAGTTGTTGTAGTCATTGGAGGGGTCACTGCTGCTTCTGTAGCTGCTGCAGTAGTTGGGGCAGTTTGAGGTGGCTGGGAGGTCGACTCTCCCTGCTTGTCTTGCAGTGCCCTTTCCAATTCTCCTTCCATTTGGACTATTCTCTGATTCATTTGCATTAGGAGGTCCAATGTATCCTCGACTTCTTTCTCTTTCACCAACTCTCCTGTTTGTGGATGCATGGTCGAGGAGAACCTCATTTGCTTTTTCAGAGCAGCAATATCATCCTCCTTTTTCTTCATTAGGGCCTTGATAGCTTTGGGATTCTTAGGATCATGCCCCAGGTCCACAATAATGTCCTCCAATGTTTTGATTCTGTTGTCTTTGGCTGTGGAGGACATTCTTTCTAAATCAAGCTGAGTATTAGTGTTCCTCAGAGATTCCTTTAACTCATGGGCCAGTGTGGCCTTGTCTACCAATGTGGCATAGACCATTTCCCCTGTTTGCTTATGTAATTCTATTTGATCCATGGGGTGAATGTCTTTTGCCATAACCTCTAACTTTGTCCTGACATAATCTGCAGCTGACTGAGGCTGCTGAACCTTGGGTTTAAAATGGCTGAGAATCATTTTTTCTTCTTTGATGTCATATGCTGCCATCAACCTTTCCTGCTTGGCAGGTGTTGCTTTAAGAAATTGGTCATATAACTGTACTCTTAACAGTTCATTTTGTGCCTTAATTTCTTTAAAGGTGGCCTTGATGCTAGCTGGCCTCTTGCTTTGCTGTGTGGAGGAGGACACCTCCATGCCATGCTGTCTATCTTGCTCTTGTTGGAAAGAGCTTGTAGCTGTTTGTTGACTGTCTTCTCTATCAACTTACTTCCTCCACAATTGGAGAATCAACCTTTTTCCTCTTGGCTTCAGGCTGCTGAGTGGACCCACTAGCAGGTGTGGAGTCATCTCGGTCTCGTTTTCTGCCTCTTTCCTCATGGGCAGGAGTCTGCAAGGCAGGCACTGTTGGTGCTTCTGTTTGTTGTAGAGGAGCCTGTACTTGAGGTTGCTCCATTGAGGAGGCAGGCTGTTCTGTAATCACTTCTTTCTCTGCATCCATTATCTCCTTCCCTTTTGCTGATGTAGATGGTCGCTGGGCGGCTTGTGTGGCTGCATCAGTGGATGTGCCTTCTCCAATTTGATGTGGCAACTTGAATGTTACCTGCTACAAAAGTCAAGAGTTTTTTCTAAATCCTTGACATTTTTCTCCATTATTTCCTCTTGAGTCAATTCCTCAACTAATGTGCCTTGCAACCACTCATCTTGGTTGGCATATTATTCAATTTGTGGATATTTACAGTGGTCATAACCTAGCAGCCTGTATTTAACTCTTCTGGCACTGATGAAACCTTCCGGGTCATAAGGGACCCACTAGAAGCTCCTCTTTAGCTTATATTTGTCCCTGAGAATTTGATCAACATCTTGCCAACCTTCTTTCTTGTTCATAATGAAGGGGCCTAGATGGTCTTTGAATTTGAGGTGAGCTTTCTTTTTGGCACTATGAAAATGGGTAAGATCAGAACTAATGAGTTGCCTATAGTATTCCAAGGCAAACAGTCTCATTGGTACATACCTTGGAAGCCTGTAAGGACAGAGCTCATAGCCATAGATTCTAATGACAGTGTGATTTTGATATAGGTACCAATCACCTATTTTGTAGCTCTTGGACAGCTGCAAGGTCTTCTGTATCTCAAATGACAATCTGGGAGGAGGGGATCTCATTAGGAGGCAAGAGACTGGGTATACAAATTGGTCAATAAACTCACAGTAAGAAAATGGAGAGTTTTGAACTTCATGGAAAACTGATGACCAGAAGATGACAGACCTCTTTTCACCCCTAGAATCCAATTTCTTGATGGGGCATTGGAAGCTTTCAGACTGGTAATACATGAATAAGTGGTAGATATATGATGAATATTTGAATACTCCCTCCCTATCCACTTTCAATAGCTGATCATGTATTTTATTGGCTATGAACTTGGCAAAGTTATACTTGTAAGCAGGGGGCTGGCCTGGACTATATGCAGCTAATAATACCAACACTGTTTCATCAATGTGCTCACTGGTTTTGAAGCCCAACACATAAGAGATCATATCAACTAGAAGCTTGCCCACCTCATTGAAATGGACATATAAGAAAGGAGGTGGCCCTGTAGGCTGGCGGTCTGCCCTCATGAATGTCTTGGTAATTTTTTCAATGTCAGCACTGGAGAGTTTGGAGCCTGCATCCAACAAATGGTTCATGGAGAAGGGAAACAACAACTGAGTCTGCTTGAAGTTGAGCATTTGGTTGATGGAGTTAGGAGTAATGTGGAAAAGTATGCTCCCAGATGGAGACTTAACAACTCTTTGAGTTGGCTCATAGTTCTCGACACATAAGCGGATGATCTCAGGAAAAATGTTGACAGATGGGAGGAAGTAATAAGGCAAATTGGACTCCCATATACCATACATGTCACAGTTGCTTTGATAGTTGTTTCTCAACTGGCAGAAGGTTTGCAAGTGATTTCTGTCACCAACTAGATCTTGGATAAGGTAATCTCTATCAGCAAGAGGCATGGCTTCAAGCTCTTTGTTTGGTGGATTCATAGGAGTGACACTAAGAGCTGATGGAGTAGCCATTACAGAACTTTTCAGATGTTATCTTTAGAGTGGAGTTTTTGAGCAAAAACAGGCTGAGGATAACTGCTTGTGAGGACTTGTAGAGGAGTGGCAAAATGAGTTCAGCTGAACCAAAAGTCTTCAATATTTGTGGCTGTGGTAAAAAGAACAAACTTTGTAGAGTTTGATTTAAGCTTTGGTTTCTTTTTAGCAAATTCTTTGAATGTAGAGACTGAGGGCCAAATGCAGAGGGGAAAAGGATTACACAGCTTAATGTACTGAGATTTTGTAATGAAATGCAGCAAAAGGGAACAATGCCGAGCAGGTGTAAAGTTATATCGGGAATTCAAGCTCGAAAATGGATTTAGGCACGGTGAAATCGTGAATGGACCGTGGTTCTCTTAAACAGGGGGTGTATTAGTGAATTTAGGCCAAATTTTTTAGGGACAACACTATTAACTTAGGAGATTGCAGGCAATTGAGTGAACAAATTCGAGAAAACGGGAAGAACACGGGTGAATAGGTGGATTTCGGAAAATACCTGGTTTAGCTAGCGCCGAGGGTGGTTGAGCTGATTGAATGGCGAGTACTGACGTCGAATTTGCAGGTGGCGGCGTCCGAATTGTTCAAATTTGAAATCTGGAGGCAATTTGGTGTGAACAGCAGAACGACGCTCTCGAAACTTTCCAATGAAAATGACCGAAAACGGTCACTTTACGTGTTTTTAATAAAAAAATTGGCGCATATGCGCTTTTGGCGCTTTCCCGTGATGACGTCATCGGCGGGTCCTGGGTACGGCCGGGTGACGTGGACGCTGACTCGGATGACGACGTGGCGGGACACGGTGGCACAACGTGGATGCGGGCGGACAATGTGGCGAGTGGCGTGGGGCAGCGGCGGAGACCGGGTGTGACGTCATGCTGACGGGATTGCTGACGTGATGGGACGGACGGTGGTTTCCGGTTTCCCCGCACCACCTTTGAGCAGAGGCGGTTTTGGGGGGGAGGCCTCCGAACACCCCGGGCGATCGACACGTGGCGGGGGTACAGCAGGGAAACCGCCCATCCCCCAGACGTTAACCCCCGGCACGTTGTGGGCTGAAAACACCCGCCCATCGTTGGATCTGGCGCAGTGGGGAATGGACGGCTGGCGGGGCTTTTCGCGCGGTGTGCAGCTTCGGAGCGGGTCCCTCCCGCATTTAAATAATATTTGCACAACGTAGGGTCCAAACTTAGGCTTAGGTGGGTTTTTTGCGGGTTGTGTTAGTGTGGGTTACTGTAATGTAATGTTTAATTTAAAACATTCAAACATTTAAACATTGTGGTTTGACTGCGGGGGCAAATTGCAAGGGTTTAGGTGGGTGGGGGTTCAGGCATAGGTTACTAACCCTAACCAAAGGTTAGATTAATTCCGTGGTTAGGACGCGGAAGGGTTGATTATAGCCCCAAATGGACTAATATCTCCCATAACTATGTTACTTAGCTATAATGCTAGGGGGTGGGATAGTTAATATGTTTTTGGGAATTTTATATAGTTTTTTGTAGAAAATAGGGGTGGGGATGTAACTAGGGAGCTATATAATAGGGTTAGGAGTTAATATGGGTATGTGAGGTGAAGTGTGAGGGAGAGATTAAGCTTGAGAACTGAAACTTAGAAACAAGAAATGGATGAAGTATGAAATGAGGGTTTTACACAAGAAATGTGGCTTCTTTTTGAAGAAGAAGGTCACAACTTGACATGATTTTCTCAAGGGGGAAATGTAAGTAGGACTGTTTAGGCAGATCCTAAAGTCCTCAAGGGGATATTAGTAAGAAACTTTTTGAGGGGAATGAGGGAAGTTAGACATGCTTTGATAGTTCTGCCATTTAGACCATTGCTCTGACCCTTCTCTTATTGATGAGATAAGATATGATTTTCAATATATCATGTGGTCAGACCTTGCTTCTGCAACCTCAAACTACCTACCCAGCCTAATACACCTAACATTTTTTCTTCTTTTGAATGGGTGCACTTAGCCTTGCAAACCCTGATGATCCTCTTTTCTTTTGACTGCCCTCCTATCTAAATCTACCCTTATCTCTTCCAAGGGCCCAGATTAAGCAGTTGGGCTCCTTCCTTTCTCTATCTAGCTACTCATCTGCCAAGATTGAACTGTTTGGACAGATATTCATTCTCTAGTCTAGAACAAGCAATTTAAAACATGGCATGGTCCAGTTTGAGCTGTTGGGCCATCCAACAAGCTAGCAGTGGCATTTTGGTTAGCCACTTTCCTGGTCTTTCTTTGGGGTTCATTTCAATTTATTTATTTTATTTTATTTTATTTTTATTTTTATTTTTTATTTTTTATTTTTTATTTTATTTTATTTTATTTTATTTTTTATTTTTATTTTTTTCTGACCAATTCATTTTCTTGCCTTTTGATCATTCTTTTAAGGCATACCCTCTTTACATTTTTTAACTCTCTGTTCCTTTCACAAAATATGGAACCTTTGTAGCATCAAAGATGAACATTTTTGGCACTTCCACTGTCAATCATGAAAAATGAAACCTATTGGTATAGGAGACTAACAATGGCTCCACTTGGGGATGGCTTTTCCAGATGAAAAGCCAAGAACAGCAGGTCAGATTGCCTTATTTTTCCATTCTTGCTGCAGTCTGAATTTTCCTTCTGTTAGAGACCATCGATCTGAATCCTAGTAACTTGTATGAAATACCCTTTGAGCTGATTTGCTGTGAAATTACAGCTCTGTTTTTACTGGTTTCTCTGAGTATTCATCACCACCTTCATAGTTCCCAAGTGTTTTCTCTTGCTTTCCAATGATAGGATCAAAACATATATAAAAAATGGTGCAGTACCCTGATCTTCCTCAAAATCTGCTTCACTTGGTCCTTTATCTATCCGCTGTAAATGAAAATACTGGAAATACAAATATTTATGTACAATATATAGCTGTGTAGTGTTTCATCAAAGGGGGTCAAAATAATGTTTGAGCATCCTCCCATTGACTGGGCCTTCCTCAGTGTTTGAGCCATCCAAACTCTTCAGAAAATAGGTGTTATTACCTTGTACAACATAAATGACATAAGGTCCCTTCCACAAGAAATCGAACTTGCCATGTTTTCCTTTGTCCTCCCTCCTGGAATCCCATCTCAGCACTTTGCTTCCTATGAAGAAGTCTTCAGCTTTGGTTCTTTTGTCAAATATTCTTTTGAGCTTCTCTTGCAGTACTTGGGTTCTCTGATAGACTTCCTCTCTTGTTTGTTGTAAGTGAATTGTCTGATTGATCCTTCTTTGAATATCATTAGGCTCAGCTTGTATTTCTTGCAGCAATTTGATTACAGGGATCCCTAAAGATGAAGGAAATCTTGCTTCCATTCCATAAACTAGTTCATATGGGCTTGTGCCAATGGATCTTTTGGTGGTCAATCTGTCTGCCCATAGTGCATTTACCAACTTCTTATGCCAATTCTTTTTGTTCTCCTCCAAGACCTTTTTGATGATGTTGATAAGGCTTTTGTTGGAAGACTCAGCTAGGCCATTGCCCTGAGGGTAATAGGCCGTGGAATGGCCCAAGGTCATGTGGTATTTATGGAAAAAGTTGATCATTTTTTTGGACTTGAAAGCAGGAGCATTGTCTGTAATAATTTTATCTGGACAGCCAAACCTGGACAGGATGTTGGTTTCTAAAAATTGCATAATAATGGAGTCATTGGCTTGCCTACAAGGGATGGCTTCTATCCATTTGGTAAAGTAATCTGTAGCAGTCAAAATCCACCTATGCTGGCCAGAGGACGAAGGGTGGATTTCACCAATGAAGTCTAAACCCCATTGCTGGAATGGTCTCTCAGTTGAAACAGGTTTAAGTGGTAAAGGTAACAACTTTCTCTTGCCTTCGAAAATTTGGCATTTGTGACAAGACATTACAAAATTTTTCACATCAGTAAACAAGGAAGGCCAATAAAATCCGGCCCTTAGGATTTTATCAGCTGTGGATTTCCAGTATAAGTGTCCTCCACAGTCACCTGCATGAAATTCCTTGAGGACATTGTCAGTTTCATCCAATGTTAGGCAATTAAGTAAAATTCCTTCATGATTTCTCCAAAACAAAACATTGTCTATGATACAAAACTTTGATGCTTTCATTTTCAAGAACCTTTTCTTAGTTCTGGACAACCCTGGAGGAGCTTGCAGGTTTAACAATACAAAACATATATCAACATACTAGGGAGATTGTAAAAAGGCTTGATTGATCTGTGGAGTCGCCATCTCCTCTTCGTTGTCCAGTTCATTAATGTCAAGGGCTTGAAAATTGGTTTCAGTCATTAGTTTGGCTAGCCCTTGTCCTTTTATTAGTTTGGTAGGCTTGATTTCAATGTCATATTCTAAGATACTTGCAATCCACTTGCCCCTCTTGCCTTCAATTCCTTATTGGGTTAAGATGTCCTTAACCACTGCGTTTGGGACATAAGCAATCACATGAGAGTATAAAATATAGATTCTGAAGTCTTTGATGGCCTTTACCAAGGCATAGGCTTGCTTTTCCGTAATCTGATATTTTAAGGGAGCATCTCTAAGGGATTTGCTAAAAAATGCAATGGTTTTTTCACACCCTTGGTCATCTTTTTGTAATAGGACAGCAACAATTGTATGCTCAGATGCGAAAGAAAAAATTATGAAATCCCTATCAAACCTAGGACTTGTGAGGACTGGTGTGTTTGTCAAAGCTCTTTTGATATCCTCAAAGGCTTGTTTAGCTTCCATGGTCCATTTGACCTTAGAATCCTTCTTCAACATATTGTTTAACAGTCTTATGAGCTCAGCTAAATTAGGAATGAATCTTCTCAAGAAGTTGATCTTTCCTAAGAAGCCTTGTAGTTCTTTGATGTTTCTCGGATGAGGCACTTGAAGGATAGCTTGAATTCTGTCCGGATCGATCCTAATACCATCTTTTGAGATTATATGACCTAGGAGCTTGCCTTCCTCTAGGCCAAACAGTGATTTCTTTGGATTCAAAGATATGCCATATTTTCTACAAATTAGGAAAACTTGCCTCAAATGTTCTAAGTGTTCTTGATCTGATTTTGAAAAGGCAGTAAGATCATCAAGGTAGACTACTAGGAAATCATGGATCTCTTTGGCAAAGGCTATATCCATTGCTCTTTGGAAAGTGGCTCCAGCATTCTTAAGCCCAAAAGGCATTTTGACATATTTAAAAGTTCCCCAAGGTGTTGTAAAGGCAATTTTGTCTTGATCATTCGGGTGTACTAAAATCTGATTGAATCCAGAGAATCCATCTAATAATGAGATCCTAGAGGCTCCCACTACCCTTTGTAGGATATGATCCATTTTTGGTAAGGGGTAATGGTCTTTGAGAGAGACTTTGTTCAAATTCCTTAGGTCAACACACAGTCTAATCTCTCCTGTCTTCTTCCTAGTGGGCACTAGGTTTGAAATCCACTCTGAGAACCTGATTGGAGCAATGATTCCTGCTTCATACATACGTTTAACTTCTTTTTCAATGAGGGGAAGGAGAACAGGATTCACTCTCCTAAGCTTTTGTTTAAAAGGTTTTTGGTTTTCTTTCAAAGGTATAGTGTGTTGGATGACTGAGGTATCATAGGACTTGAGGTCCTCATAACTCCAGGCAAAGATATCTTGGAACTCTTTGAACAATTCAATGTATTTCAACTTCTGATCAGCTGGTAATGCCTTGGATAATTTTACCATTTTGGGATTTTCTGTGGTTCCAATGTTACAGTCTTCAATTTCAGCATTCAGTGGTTGCATTTTTGGTTTTCTTGAGATATCATTTGAATCAAACAAATCCTCCAAAGGGGTTAAACCTATGGGCAGAAAATTGTCTTTTAGATCAATTACTTCGGCTTCTGTCTCAGCTATTTCATCCAAATCTGTTTGCTTCAGCTCCTGTACATTTTCGTTATTAAAGGTAGTAGGATGCAAAACCAGATTCGCTGTTTCAGCTGATATATTCTGCTTGATTGTGTATGCCTGTTGTTGATCATCCATAGTGCTAGTATCAATGTTCATGCCGGAAAATTCTTCCTTTAAAGTGAGGAAGTTATTTATCTGTGTGTCACTTTCAAAGACTTGCCAATTCTTGATGTTATCCGGGACTGCAGGTCTATGTTTGATTTCAGCAGTGAAACTGTGATTGGGTTTAAAAGGTAGCTTGCAAGTGCTGGCAAAGGTTGCCAAGCTATGAGCATGTAAATTGAGCTTTCTGGAAATTTTAGTTAACTGAGATTCTGAGAAGGTGTCAAGTATTTGAATAGCTGCTCCTTTATAAGCCCTTAACCTAAGATCATTTGTGATAAAGTTTCCCTTCATCTGCTGTATGATCAGATCTGAATCCCCTAGAATTGAAACTTTGGTTGCACCTAGATTTTTGATGAGTTTGAGACCTAACAAAAGGGCTTCGTACTCGGCCATATTGTTTGTGCATCGAAAGTTTAACCTATATGCATGACCTTCAGCCTGGTCATTCTGCATGTTGTGAATCCAGACCCCTGCCCCAGCTCCCAACTTGTTTACAGAGCCATCAAATTCTAAATACCATAAGGTTTCATGGTCAAGGTTTGCATTGAGACTCTTAGAAAGTTGGACCATGGGCAGATTGGTTTCTTGCAAGTCATTTGATGTATCATTCTCCTTTGTTGTATCAATTATATCAAAAGTTTTTTGGTCTTGAGAAGCAAATTGTTCATTCAATCCCTCTGTCTGTGCTGCCACTAGTAGTTTGGGATAAGCTTTGGTACACATGTCAGCATTATACAAAATGAATGAATCCATGTCGGAATGTATTGAATAGATGGGGAAGTTTTGGGGCTTTTCTTGACTACTCACCACATATTTCATTAATGTTTCACGGTATAATCTCTTTGGCTGTCCAAAGACTGAAATGGTGGCATAGGACATGTCTAGTTGCAAAGATCCTTGGAGTTTGGCCCCCCAAGATCTGGATAAAAGCATACCGTACTTGGGTGGAATGTCAGCTACCACCACGTCCATCAAAATTGTTTTGGTTGGGTATTGGACCAGGGAAACACACAAATCTTTAATTAGGCCTAGACACCTGACTTGGCTTGAATCAAATGAGAACAGATCTTTATAAGGTCTTGTGATATCTAGGTCTAGTTTTTCCATTACAGATTTGGGCATTAAGTTGTGTGAGGCCCCGGAATCAAACATTGCATTGTGTAAAACCTTGTCATGAATGTTTAAACTAACATAGAAGGGTGGAACCCCTCCATTTGCTGTCTTTCCGTTAACCTCAGGACCAAACAGTAATTCAGGTTGATCATCTAGAACATTCACAGCATCCCTATTGTCTGATATTTGGAGTGACCTATTAATTTGCTGTCTATACACTTGATGTTTGGCCAATTCAGAAAGAGGAACAACTATCTTCAGCTTACTTATTTCTGTTTCCAAGTTGAAGGGTTTTTCCATTTGAGTCTTAGCATTAAGTGCAGCAGATTTTTCTTTTTCAGCTGAATTTTCAGTAACCCTTTCTTCATGATTGGTATGATTTTGAATGGAATCAGTCCTAGATTTATTTTCAGGAATGCTGTTTGAACTTACTTTTGAGGGGAGGGATGGCTGGTTTCCCGAGGGCTGTACATCTGATATATCCTCCACAGTGACTTCTGTTGGATGTAGGTCTGTTTTATCAGAAGATTCTGGAAGAACAGTCTTATCTTTTGTCTTTTTTGGCTGTTTACTGTCCTTTGGTTTGATAGGTTCAGGCACATCTATGGTTCTACTCCTTAGTTTATACTGTTTATGTACCTCATAAACCGCTGCATCATAGCCTTCCCTAAAGTCAAATGACTCTCCTGATTTGGTTTGAAATTGATTGCAATTATGGGCCTCTTGATCTTCTTGTGTTAGAAAGACCTGATGTTCGCTGTCCAAACCCATTAGGTTGATGTGAGGGTCCTCGGTCGGTTCACTAGATGTTGAGGCCTCAACATAATTTTCTTGGAAAGGAGGTCTAATGTTTTGGTCGGGATCAGCCCTTCCAACATTTGGATTTTGATTCTTTCTAAAATTTGGGTTTCTAGCAGTACTTGGTTGACCTTCCCATGATGATTTTCTCTCTATGGTTTCTACCCTGTCCCCAAGTCTGTCCATGCCTTTGATGATTGCGTCTAGCTTTTGTTCAAATGCTGAAGGTTCTTCCTTAAAAGTAGTTCTTCTCTCAGCTCTTGCCCTATTTCTTTTAGCAATCAGATTTGCCTCTACACTAACAGCTATGTTTTGCATGTCTGCCAAGGTTAGAGGGGCTCTTTCCCTCAGTTGATATGCCATGTCAGAATCAAATCCATCAGGGAATTTGATTAAGGCTAAATCAGGTGGAGGTCTAAGGTTTTGAGGGATGGCATTGTAAACATTGTTGAATCTTGCACAATAATCTAGGACAGTTTCTTGTGGGCCTCTTCTTATGCTGTCATACTCAGATAAGATATGTAGTGGGTCTTTTTTCTTTTCCCATCTGTTCAGGAAGGATTGGTAAAGAGCACCCGGATCGGCTATGGAATTTGCAGCAAGTGCTCTGAACCAAGTTCTTACTTCACCTGTTAAACTTTGGACAAAAATTTTCATTCTCACATCATCATCGTCTATTTCATAATTTTCAAAGTAGTCTTGCATTTTCTTGGTATGTTGTAAGGCAGTATATGTGCCGGTACCATCAAAATAAGTGATCTTACTTTGGTAGTCCTGAGGCATAGCCCCAGGATTACCAGGTAGCTATAGAGGGGCATAACGATTTGCCATATTTACAGGGATAAATGGGACAACAGGAAGGAAGGGAACGACTGGAACAATAGGGACAACATCGGCAGTTTGTGCAGTGGACGAAGGTGTTAAGAATATGTTTTGAGATGTGGATGAGGAAGAATGAGAAGAAGGAGTTACGTGAGGATGAATTGATGGTTTAGCAGGGGTTGGGATATAACTTTGCTGAACTGCTTAAGGAATAGAATCAGTAAGATCTTCTTGCTCCTCTTGTTTCCCAAGAATCTTCGGGATTAAATTAGGATTGTCAAAAATAGCTGGAGGATCTGGGTTAGGATTTGACATGGTATACCTAGTTTTCTTTTTAGGAGCCAGCTTCTGAATTTGTTTTTGATATTTTTGGGAATGTTTTTAGAATTAACAGGGAACTGCTCAAATTTTTGGAACAACTATCTAGAGTTTAAAACTAGCATGAAGTTTGACTGAAGCAACTTTTATTTACTCCTGTAAATGCAAAGCAAGAACAGTTTCAAAGGCTTTTTGGCTGACATTCAGGCTTCATCTGTAGTTTTAAAGAACATACAGCAATTGAAAATTCATTCTCTCCCCAGTGGAGTCACCAATTATGTTAACACTCAGGTTGTTCCCTTTGACTCCGAAGGGAATACGACCGAGGTAACCACTAACCAAACTTTTAGCCACAGGTCCTAGCCTACCTGCAACCAGAGACGGCTCTCTCTTTTTGATTTAGCTTTGTTTTGGTGTAATTTTAGGCTAGTTGTGATGCACAGGATTTTGTTTTGAATTTGTTGGGATGATGATTTCAGTCAGAGCTGGTATGTTTTTTCAGAATAATCTAGGCCATTGGGCATGGAGTCGATGATGGTGAACTGTTGGAAATGTTTCTTGAGAAAAAGGTTATGCTACAGAGCCAGACAGGTATCCATGGAACAATTCTTCAAATCTGTAATATGATGGCATGAAATCAAGGAGTGAAAGGCAACTAAGGATCTTTCACTATATTGATAAGGGGAGAAAGTGGGAACATTATCTAGGAGCATTTAAGAATTCCTGAACAACATTCATAATGATAGAATGAATACAAACATGAGCAGTTAAGAATTCATATTTATGATTAATTCTGAAGAAAACACAATTAACAACAGAGATTGAGCAAAGGGTGTATTCAAACAATTCCTTAGCTATTCTTTTTCTCTTTTGCTAAGCTAATGAAACATATTTTTGAGTTAAGCAAACATAGAAAGACAAAACATGGTTTTAGAATAACTTATTGCTCCATCAAACAACACAGGAATTCTGCAGCAGAACGCAGATCATCACCTTGACATCAAACAGTGCAGAGATCATGAACTTTCCTAGCCATTTGTATTAGATAGTCTGAAAATTTACAAGACAGTATCTCAGAGAGAAAATCACCAACCCCAAATACGTTCTGTGGGGAGGTATATATACAAAATATCTAGCTGATGAGTTAATAGCTCATAAATTCTATGCCAACCCCTGAGGAATTATAGCTGAAAGAGTAAATGCTGCAGTAAATATTTAATGCATTAGCTGTCCATCTTGTCAGAGAGTTTTGACTTTTGTGACCAACTGAGTCGGCTGGGGCTGCGCTATCTAAAATCTGCGTTTTTTCCTTTTTGGGCTTGCTGTCCCAGTATTTTGCTGAGTCATTATTCTCACCCGCTCTGCCTGTTGTCTCCATGTTGTATTCAATTCCGTTGACCTGAGGCTGACCAAAAGAGACAGAACCGAGATCATTTTGGCAAAATTTGCAGCATTGCTTGCCACCAATCTTCTTTAGGCAGTTGGTGTCTTCGTATTTTTATTAAAGTCTCATCTGCCTCTGTGTACCTGTAAAAATTGGGTGGGACCTCAAACAAGTGATTAATTTCATGTTCAATGTAAAATAAATTTTCCAGCTTATCATAGAGGCTCTGTCCTGATGGAGGTCCTGCTTCTTCTGAAGTACTTGTGGATGCTGTGATCTGATTTGAAATGAAATTAGTCATCCTGGTGGCATACTGCTCACGGGTCAGCAGTCTTCCAGCACCGGTCAGTAGGCTGGGCAATCCTTTGCCTTGCAATGCTCCCATTCTCAGCTTGTAATCATCTACCTCAGCCTGCATTTCCTGACATTTTCTCTCCAAACTTTGCACAAAATTTCTAAGGGTCAGCACCTTTTTGGCTGTTAAAACAGTCTCTGTTCTGTTGCTGATGTCTAAGGCTGCCAACTCCTCTTTAGTGTGAGTGTTCAGGAAGTGTATCATCTTGCCAGCCTGCTCAGGCATATTTCCTAGTGCTGCTCTGGCCTTTTGACTTTCAATTTGGGCTTGGCCTATTAACTCGATCTACTCATGCACAGTTTTGATGGATTTCCACTGTCTGGTGATAGAGTGGTCAATCCTTTTCCACAAAATTTTCTTTATTTCAGCCAGAGTCTTTTCTAAATTCAGCTCCTTCTCCAAGGCCTTTATTCTGTCCTTCAGGGCCTTAATTTCTCTGGTCTGTTCAGCCACTGTCATTTTGGATTTACCATATTTTGCTTCTAGCTTAGCCAATTTTTCTTTGGCTTGTTTAATCTCTGTTTCCTGAAGCTCTAGCTCCTTGACAGCTTTTGTCAATTCATCCATGCTTATGCTAGACTCAGGAGCTTTTGTTGTTGCCGCTGCAGCATCTGAAGTTGTTGTAGTCATTGGAGGGGTCACTGCTGCTTCTGTAGTTGCTGCAGTAGTTGGGGCAGTTTGAGGTGGCTAGGAGGTCGACTCTCCCTGCTTGTCTTGCAGTGCCCTTTCCAATTCTCCTTCCATTTGGACTATTCTCTGATTCATTTGCATTAGGAGGTCCAATGTATCCTCAGCTTCTTTCTCTTTCACCAGCTCTCCTGTTTGTGGATGCATGGTCGAGGAGAGCCTCATTTGCTTTTTCAGAGCAGCAATATCATCCTCCTTTTTCTTCATTAGGGCCTTGATAGCTTTGGGATTCTTAGGATCATGCCCCAGGTCCACAATAATGTCCTCCAATGTTTTGATTCTGTTGTCTTTGGCTGTGGAGGACATTCTTTCTAAATCAAGCTGAGTATTAGTGTTCCTCAGAGATTCCTTTAACTCATGGGCCAGTGTGGCCTTATCTACCAATGTGGCATAGACCATTTCCCCTGTTTGCTTATGTAATTCTATTTGATCCATGGGGTGAATGTCTTTTGCCATAACCTCTAACTTTGTCCTGACATAATCTGCAGCTGACTGGGGCTACTGAACCTTGGGTTTAAAATGGCTGAGAATCATTTTTTCTTCTTTGATGTCATACGCTGCCATCAACCTTTCCTGCTTGGTAGGTGTTGCTTTAAGAAATTGGTCATATAACTGTACTCTTAACAGTTCATTTTGTGCCTTAATTTCTTTAAAGGTGGCCTTGATGCTAGCTGGCCTCTTGCTTTGCTGTGTGGAGGAGGACACCTCCATGCCATGCTGCCTATCTTGCTCTTGTTGGAAAGAGCTTGTAGCTGTTTGTTGACTGTCTTCTCTATCTTTCCTTGGACTTCCAAGGATTTCTTCACTTACTTCCTCCACAATTGGAGAATCAACCTTTTGCCTCTTGGCTTCAGGCTGCTGAGTGGACCCACTAGCAGGTGTGGAGTCATCTCGGTCTCATTTTCTGCCTCTTTCCTCATGGGCAGGAGTCTGCAAGGCAGGCACTGTTGGTGCTTCTGTTTGTTGTAGAGGAGCCTGTACTTGAGGTTGCTCCATTGAGGAGGCAGGCTGTTCTGTAATCACTTCTTTTTTTGCATCCATTATCTCCTTCCCTTTTGCTGATGTAGATGGTTGCTGGGCGGCTTGTGTGGCTGCAGCAGTGGATGTGCCTTCTCCAATTTGATGTGGCAACTTGAATGTTACCTGCTGCAAAGAATCCAAGTCAAGAGTTTTTTCTAAATCCTTGACATTTTTCTCCATTATTTCCTCTTGAGTCAATTCCTCAACTAATGTGCCTTGCAACCACTCATCTTGGTTGGCATATTGTTCAATTTGTGGATATTTACAGTGGTCATAACCTAGCATCCTGTATTTAACTCTTCTGGCACTGATGAAACCTTCTGGGTCATAAGGGACCCACTAGAAGCTCCTCTTTAGCTTATATTTGTCCCTGAGAATTTGATCAGCATCTTGCCAACCTTCTTTCTTGTTCATAATGAAGGGGCCTAGATGGTCTTTGAATTTGAGGTGAGCTTTCTTTTTGGCACTATGAAAATGGGTAAGATTAGAACTAATGAGTTGCCTATAGTATTCCAAGGCAAACAGTCTCATTGGTACATACCTTGGAAGCCTGTAAGGACAGAGCTCACAACCATAGATTCTAATGACAATGTGATTTTGATATAGGTACCAATCACCTATTTTGTAGCTCTTGGACAGCTGCAAGGTCTTCTGTATCTCAAATGACAATCTGGGAGGAGGGGATCTCATTAGGAGGCAAGAGACTAGGTATACAAATTGGTCAATAAACTCACAGTAAGAAAATGGAGAGTTTTGAACTTCATGGAAAACTGATGACCAGAAGATGACAGACCTCTTTTCACCCCTAGAATCCAATTTCTTGATGGGGCATTGGAAGCTTTCAGACTGGTAATACATGAATAAGTGGTAGATATATGATGAATATTTGAATACTCCCTCCCTATCCACTTTCAATAGCTGATCATGTATTTTGTTGGCTATGAACTTGGCAAAGTTATACTTGTAAGCAGGGGGCTGGCCTGGACTATATGCAGCTAATAATACCAACACTGTTTCATCAATGTGCTCACTCGTTTTGAAGCCCAACACATAAGAGATCATATCAACTAAAATCTTGCCCACCTCATTGAAATGGACATATAAGAAAGGAGGTGGCCCTGTAGGCTAGCGGTCTGCCCTCATGAATGTCTTGGTAATTTTTTCAATGTCAGCACTGGAGAGTTTGGAGCCTGCATCCAACAAATAGTTCATGGAGAAGGGAAACAACAGCTGAGTCTACTTGAAGTTGAGCATTTGGTTGATGGAGTCAGGAGTAATGTGGAAAAGTATGCTCCCAGATGGAGACTTAACAGCTCTCTGAGTTGGCTCATAGTTCTCGGCACATAAGCGGATGATCTCAGGAAAAATGTTGACAGATGGGAGGAAGTAATAAGGCAAATTGGACTCCCATATACCATACATGTCACAGTTGCTTTGATAGCTGTTTCTCAACTGGCAGAAGGTTTGCAAGTGATTTCTGTCACCAACTAGATCTTGGATAAGGTAATCTCTATCAGCAAGAGGCATGGCTTCAAGCTCTTTGTTTGGTGGATTCATAGGAGTGACACTAAGAGCTGATGGAGTAGCCATTACAGAACTTTTCAGATGTTATCTTTAGAGTGGAGTTTTTGAGCAGAAACAGGCTGAGGATAACTGCTTGTGAGGACTTGTAGAGGAGTGGCAGAATGAGTTCAGCTGAACCAAAAGTCTTCAATATTTGTGGCTGTGGTAAAAAGAACAAACTTTGCAGAGTTTGATTTAAGCTTTGGTTTCTTTTTAGCAAATTCTTTGAATGTAGAGACTGTGAGGGCCAAATGCAGAGGGGAAAAGGATTACACAGCTTAATGTACTGAGATTTTGTAATGAAACGCGGCAAAAGGGAACAATGCCGAGCAGGTGTAAAGTTATATTGGGAATTCAAGCTCGAAAATGGATTTAGGCATGGTGAAATCGTGAATGGACCGTGGTTCTCTTAAACAGGGGGTGTATTAGTGAATTTAGGCCAAATTTTTTAGGGACAACACCATTAACTTAGGAGATTGCAGGCAATTGAGTGAACAAATTCGAGAAAACGGGAAGAACACGGGCGAACAGGTGGAATTCGGCAAATACCTGGTTTAGCTAGCGCCGAGGGTGGTTGAGCTGATTGAATGGCGAGTACTGACGTCGAATTTGCAGGTGGCGGCGTCCGAATTGTTCAAATTTGAAATCTGGAGGCAATTTGGTGTGAACAACAGAACGACGCTCTCGAAACTTTCCAATGAAAATGACCGAAAACGGTCACTTTACGTGTTTTTAATAAAAAAATTTGGCGCATATGCGCTTTTGGCGCTTTCCTGTGATGACGTCATCGGCGGGTCCTGGGTACGGCCGGGTGACGTGGACGCTGACTCGGATGATGACGTGGCGGGACACGGTGGCACAACGTGGACGCGGGCGGACAAAGTGGCGAGTGACGTGGGGCAGCGGTGAAGACCGGGTGTGACGTCATGCTGACGGGATTGCTGACGTGATGGGACAGACGGCGGTTTCCGGTTTCCCCGCACCACCTTTGAGCAGAGGCGGTTTTGGGGGGGAGGCCTCCGAACACCTCGGGCGGTCGACACGTGGCGGGGGTATGGCAGGGAAACCGCCCATCCCCCGGACGTTAACCCTCGGCGCGTTGTGGGCTGAAAACACCCGCCCATCGTTGGATCTGGCGCGGTGGGGAATGGATGGCTGGCAGGGCTTTTCGCGCGGCGTGCAGCTTCGGAGCGGGTCCCTCCCACATTTAAATAATATTTGCACAGCGTAGGGTCCAAACTTAGGCTTAGGTGGGTTTTTTGCGGGTTGGGTTAGTGTGGGTTAATGTAATGTAATGTTTAATTTAAAACATTCAAACATTTAAACATTGGGGTTTGACTGCGGGGGCAAATTGCAAGGGTTTAGGTGGGTGGGGGTTTAGGCATAGGTTATTAATCCTAACCAGAGGTTAGATTAATTCCGGGGTTAGGACGCGGAAGGGTTGATTATAGCCCCAAATGGACTAATATCTCCCATAACTATGTTACTTAGCTATAATGCTAGGGGGTGGGATAGTTAATATGTTTTTGGGAATTTTATATAGTTTTTTGTAGAAAATAGGGGTGGGGATGTAACTAGGGAGCTATATAATAGGGTTAGGAGTTAATATGGGTATGTGAGGTGAAGTGTGAGGGAGAGATTAAGCTTGAGAACTGAAATGCAGAAACAAGAAATGGATGAAGTATGAAATGAGGGTTTTACACAAGAAATGTGGCTTCTTTTTGAAGAAGAAGGTCACAACTTGACATGATTTTCTTAAGGGGGAAGTGTAAGTAGGACTGTTTAGGCAGAGCCTAAAGTCCTCAAGGGGATATTAGTAAGAAACTTTTTGAGGGGAATGAGGGAAGTTAGACATGATTTGATAGTTCTGCCATTTAGACCATTGTTCTGACCCTTCTCTTATTGATGAGATAAGATATGATTTTCAATATATCATGTGGTCAGACCTTGCTTTTGCAACCTCAAACTACCTACCCAGCCTAATACACCTAACATTTTTTCTTCTTTTGAATGGGTGCACTTAGTCTTGCAAACCTTGATGATCCTCTTTTCTTTTGACTGCCCTCCTATCTAAATCTACCCTTATCTCTTCCAAGGGCCGAGATTAAGGAGTTGGGATCCTTCCTTTCTCTATCTAGCTACTCATTTGCCAAGATTGAGCTGTTTGGACAGATATTCATTCTCTAGTCTAGAACAAGCAATTTAAAACATGGCATGGTCCATTTTGAGCTGTTGGGCCATCCAGCAAGCTATTAGTGGCATTTTGGTTAGCCACTTTCCTGGTCTTTCTTTGGGGTTCATTTCAATTTTTTTTTATTTTTTATTTTTTTAATTTATTATTTATTTTTATTTTTTTCTGACCAATTCATTTTATTGCCTTTTGATCATTCTTTTAAGGCATACCCTCTTTACATTTTTTAACTCTCTGTTCCTTTCACAAAATATGGAACCTTTGTAGCATCAAAGATGAACATTTTTGGCACTTCCACTGTCAATCATGAAAAATGAAACCTATTGGTATAGGAGACTAACACGTGGCATGGAGTAGCAAGGTGGAATGTGAAAGAAGCAAAAATATGATAGAACACAGGTTGATCCCATGGTCTTAATAGAGGGTGATCTTGATGAGATCAGCAATAAAATTCGGAACACCACAACCAAAATGCTACAACAGTTTGAGCAACAATACATGCAAACACTTGGGGGCATCCAGAAGGATCTGCGTGAATTGCAGCTCCAAGCAACCAGAATCCAGGAAGATGTCAGGAAAGTGAGTGGCGCATACGCCAGTCTGGCATAGGGAAAGAGTATAGTCACAGAGCTGGCCTAGACGTAGGACGTTAAAGTCTTCCCTTTGCCTGAGGGGTCAGTCCGCGCAGAAACGAATGAATAGCGCATGATGCTTCACAAAGTCAAAAACATGGGACTGAACCTTGCCGTGTTTTCACTTGAGTCTTTACATGCATTTCATCAAGGGTTCGTGGAAGAGCTCAGGAACAAAGAACAACGAGCATTCACTGCCATCAGTGAGTTTAAAGTCAACAATCAACAATTGTTCGTTGAAAAGACGTAGGCTCTGAAGGAAAAGGAGGCACTGCAGGTGCATAGTTCATGCCTGGAGTCAGCAGTAGCGGAGGCATGTAAGACAGTGCCTGAACTTCACATCCCGAAGGATGCATAGCCGGAAGCCAAAATCAGAAAATTAGCCACTGGTGTGCGTGAGGCTAAAGTAGAAGTTGGATGAGTCAATTTTGAGTTCAACATGAAGATTGCAGATCTACAGTTAAAGTTGCAGCCCACGACGCCTACTGAGCAACACGAAGTCGCAATTAAGGAAGGCATGGCTACCTTGGATACCATAGTCACTGACTGTGCGACATTGTTCGATCATGCTATGGAGCTATTGACCAATCTGCAGGAGGATCTGAACCTACAAACGTTGAACACAGAGGTAAGGGAGTTGCAACGCCAATATGATGAGGTCAGGGTGACTGCGTGCACCTTATCTCCAGCGTAGTGCCTTGCCAAGTTATATGAAGGAAAGCCGCTACTGGCATAGGTAGAGGAAGCGTAGAAGAAAGAGGCCTTGCTAAAGGCCAAAATGAAGCCTTGGTTGGACGAGGCTTATCAAATCATGCTCTCCATTCAAGCTAAGCTTAAGGGATTACAGCAGAAGCAACGAACGATGAGGCTGGTAGTGGAAGGACTAACCACTGAAAAATTGGTCGAAGAGGTTCAATAGGTAGCAACACAGAGCATTGTTGAAGTTGTAGTGATCCAGGTGGAGCTAGGGGATCTTTGCAGTAAGATCGCGATACCCACAGAGTGACTTGAGGGTGAGTCACAATCTTTGTGTTGGGGGCCTGTTGGGATGGGATCCCCTGGGTTAGTTTGGCGTTAAGATAACCCAAATTTTGGAACAATTTTGTAAATGATGTAAAGTCTCCATGATTTGTGGATGCAGAGCACGTAGATGAATAAGAGTCAAAGGGGCTTAACCCCTTGTTTTATGTAAAGTTTTGAGTCGATTTTTAGATTCAGCCATGGTCTGCAGACCATGGCATTGTATGAAAAATTCTATAAATAGCGAGTCCTAGCGAAAAGGAGAGGAGAAAAGGTAACGAAGGGAAGCAGAAGGAAGAGAGAAAGAGAATTGGGTTGATTGAAGAGTCTAAGGCAGGAAGGCTCTACTTCCTACGCTTAGATAGGGAAAGAAAGGCTTTGCAGTTGAGTGCGCGGAGGCCTAGGTAGAGTCTGCAGTTGAGTGTGTGGACCCCTGTAGCTGTGTGCGTAGGGCAATTTTGAGTCTTTAATCTGTGAATTGAGATCAATAAAGACAAGTTTTTGAAGAGTTATTGTGTATTTCAGTTCATGTATATTTATGTTATGTGTCGTTGATGAACAACTTGATTTACGAAATATTGATTACATGATTATCTTGAGTATGTCTTAATAATGTACGTAATGCATGTTCAAATACTTTCGCGAAGATTCTGGTGATTCCTCCTATGTTTATTAATGACTTAAGTAGATCCGTGTGAACACCAATTTAGATTGCTTTCTGGTGCACATAAGTAGGTACATCAATTGTTAAAGGTCCACAAAGGCTGATTGTAGACCTTCACGAAGGTCTGAAGGCTGTTTTAATAGGGTTGCAGTAGCGTACCCTAAGAGTTTATCGATCTGCGTGAAGGCAGACCCAAGGCGTTGGAAGACATCACACTTGTGTCTGGATGCAGAAACTTGGTTCTTGCATCCCCCCATACTAGTTCGGGTGAGACTGTAGCTTGTGCTTCGCGGGTTGTTGCCAAAAGGGCTAGTAGTGTAGGGTTTTGTTGGTTGGCGCAACTAACTTGAACCTAGGTCAGGACCCCCTAACTCAACAAATGGTTCTATTGTCGAGACTGAGCTCTGCTTGAAAGAGATGTGTGATGTCGCATCATTGAAATCTGACCAAGAAAGGAATTGAAAAGTGGTTGATCGAAAGATTCACGAGTTCACGATGCAAGAAAATAAGAATCCGCGCCTATCAAAGGAAGAGTGGTTGAACATGTATCTGTATACAGAAATACACGAGATCTTCTTTTGCACCTTCCCCATTGAACTATATGAGTGGTTATCCAAATTGATAGATAGTCAAGGAAGGTGGAAGCTCGATAGTCCTATAGTGTGTACTCCAGAATTAGTGCGACAACTAGAAGCCTCTGAAAACAAGATCACATGGGCAGTCGATCATTGGCTCGATCAAATTCTAGGAGGGTTTGTTACAGAATTTGCAGTTGATACCTCTGTCAGCTATAGTGAAGCGGAGTGAAGATTCTTCAAGGGACCACGAGGTAAGTATTTAAGATCATCGAATACTTGGATTAAAATGTTGTTATGTGAAAAATGAGTGATGCCACTACCTTGATGTTCGGAGCTACATAAAGTGAACGATTCTTTAGAAATCGTGAAGGATCAGGACCATAATATAGTCCATTGATTACACCCCATTCAAGTGACGATGAACGGGTATGACAGATTACGCCGCGAAGCGCTATTCAGCTAATCACTCAGGGGATTCCCACAACAAATCATCCATCCACCCCACCTTCGCCTCCACCTCCACCGCACATACCTTCGCCCACCCCTCCACCTCCACCTCCACCCTTTAATATGGTGAATGCAATGAAGATGTCAGTCTTCAAGGGCATAGGAAGTGAAGAGCCAGAGCACTTTTGGTTTGTTGCGAATGCTGTATGGACAACGCAACATATTACTGATGACAATATAAACAAGGCACAGTTGGTTACGTTCTGCAAGATCGCGCGCTAACCTGGTGCATTAAGTATTGATTTGATAATCCTCTTGCATCGCTAGCAGAGACTAAGACGACTTTCAACATAGTGTTTAGTAAAGCTAAATTTGACTCCCAGTCAGTAATTGGATTTAAATAGATCATGATCAGAGTCGATGAGACGGCTTGGGAATTTGACCAAAGGTTGAAATGTCAGATCAGAGAGGCTAACGTGTAGATCACAGATAGCCAGCATTGTGAATGGTTTATAGCATCGCTTTTGCCCCACTTGAGAATTTCTCTGTGGCAACAGAAGATAGAAACACAGGCAGAGGCCTTGGAGATCGAAATGAGGCTGCAAGCATCACCTATTCAGGATATGAACCCAGGAGTACAACAGATCCACTCACAATTAACAAGCTTGCACCTAGAATTATAGAGTTTGAAGAAAGACAAAGAAACTAAACCAGAAGTACGTGCAGAAGTCTGGTGTTTGAAGTGCAAGGGCCATGGGCACGATAAAGATCATTGTCTCGTGTATGCGAATTATATTACAGGAGGGGGGCCAATTCCCATAAAGAAAGAAGCCCCAACAGGGACGAGCATGGGGCTGCGCTGTGGTGTGCTATTTGTGAATTTACTGGGCAACATGCGACAAACAATTTCCATTTACTTCAGAAGTTCGTTCAGACACCCCAACAGTTGTTTCTGTGGGCCACGATGAGCGCCACTATCGAAGCTATGAGCTGATGATGGAAAGAACACCTACACATCGAATGCAAGTAGAGAATAGGCCTCCAGATCAAGGTGTTGGAGGAGCGCACAAAGGTTATCAGGGTCGAGGACGGGGCCAAGGAGGAGGAGGACTTGGTAGAGGTCACGGTCAGATTATCTGCTACAATTGCGGACAACTGAGGCACTATGCATGATAGTGCCAGAATCCTACACACCCATCATGTCAATATTGTAGACAATTTGACCATACTATAAAAGAATGCCTGATGTTGATAGCTAAAATGCAAGAGAAGAAATGCAGCCTCAGCAGCCTACGCAGAACTTACAAATGATGAGGGTTGAGCCCCGCGAAGAAGATCAAAGTGTTAATATTGTGCTAAGAGGTGGAATGAAAACTGGAACTGATAAAGGTAAATAGCCTGAAGAAGAAGGATGGGTCTGCAAAGTGCTGGAGAAAGAAGCTAACTTTGATTTGGATCGTGCTACGGAAACATTTATGGAAGCTAAGAAGAGCTTCACTAAGACCTCCACCTTAGGAAGCTAGGGCAAGATGCAAGAAATCAATGCGACTGCAGAGGTTGATCCTTCTCTACTCACTTCGTTTTTGGAAACTTTCATGAAGCTCCTGCACGATAACAAAGCTTTGGAAGGTCCGTAGGAATTAATAAATAAATGCGCCAGCAAAGAGAAAGTCCCTGATGGACACCACGTGGTCAGAAATATTGGCAAGCATAAGGCACAGACATGGCGAGAAATGAGGCTAACTGCGCAGATAGGATATTATGAAATGGATCAGTTCATTCTGGACCTAGGATTTGATGCAAACCTATTACCGAGACAGACATGGGAAAGGATGGGGAGACATGCGCTGCAGTGGTCTCCAATTCAACTCAGGATGGCAAACCAACAGAAAATCATCCCCATGAGACGACTATATGGAGTAATAGTTGATATTGAAGGTGCGAGTGCAGTAACTGACTTTGAAGTTATAGAAATTATTGATGACAGTAATCCCTACCCCGTGCTCCTAGGAATTGAATGGGCTATTAATATGAACAACGTCATTAATATGAAGAAGGGGACAATGTCGTTTGAAAGAAAGTCGCTCAGGGTTATAGTGCCTTTGGACCCTACAAAAGGGGCGCGCTATACTAAACCAGTGTGTGATTGTGAAGAAAGTGATGATGAACTAAATCAAATATACAAGATAACAACACGAGATCAGGACTGGATCAATCCAACGACAGATGGGCGGATTAAGTGGGATCGGGAGAGTTCCTGCACGTTGGATTCAAACGAAGGATTAGAAAATTGGAAGAATCGCTTACATGAAGTATCCACATTGTGATGCAATATGATGACAAAGGCGTTGCACTGTGTTTCATCGAAGGTAAGGAAATTACCTTATTATGATGGTTTAACTGACGTAGATCTGTTTTTGGATGAATTTGAGCACGAAGTCCCTAAGGACCACCACTTCCAAGAATTAGAATTGGCACTATGTGCTACGCCTGCACGATGGTGGGGTACGCATAAGGATAGTTTTGCTGGATGGCAAGATTACAAAAGAATGATGAAGCTACAGTTCGGGCGGGTTAACACCAGAATGAATGAGAAGTATAATGGAAGAGATGATCCATGCAATCACCTAGCAAAGTGGACTAAAGCATAGGGAACAAAACTGTAACCAGAGTGGGTACACGTATTTTGTCATACCTTGGATACCATCCCCATGAACTGGTATCTTGAAATGGAGCTTCATCATGGCACCGTGGAATGGAATGTATTGAAGGAGGGGTTCTTATTGACATTCAATTGTGAGGACGGTTTACAAGCATTGATGAAGCATTGAAGGAAATTAAAGCAACTATCTTCAGAATGCCGACGGAACCCATGGACTGGACCCAACTAGAATGGAGCACCCAACTGCAACACACACTAGAATGCTATAATGTGACTGAAGAAGAAGAAGAAGAAGACCCCAGGAACATCAATATTCCGAAGGCGGAAGGACATCGCGAAGTCGGAGGCCCACAAATAGAAAACCTAGACATCTCCACACCTTTGAAGATGAAGCAAGTAAACATTGGCACTGAGGAAGACCTGAAGTTCATGAAAATTGAAGATTACTGGGATGACACTACAGTCGATAAAGTTGCTGAATTACTCTGCGAATAGCAGGGTATTTTTCCAATTTAGTTTTCAGACCTAAATGGCATAATCAATGATTTGGGCATTATGAAGATCACACTGAAACTGGACATGAAGTCTATTAAATAGAGGCCTTATCACCTTAACCCTAAGTATAAGGAAAAGGTTCGCCAGGAGCTGGATAAGATGTTGGAGGCAGGCATCATAGAACCTGTTGAAGAATATGTCTGGGTAAGCCCGATGGTAGTTCAAGAAAAGAATCAAAAGGATGAAATAAGAATCTGCATAGATCTACGGAAGCTTAATGATGCATGTGTCCACGATCCATTTCCAACGCCGTTCACAGATAAAGTGCTAGACAATGTTGGAGGGCAAGAGGCCTATTTCTTTACTGACAGGTTTTCAGGGTATCATCAAATCAAGATCACGCTTGAGGATAGAAGCAAAATGACCTTTGCAATGAAGTGGGGTTGTTTTCAGTACATTGTGATGCCATTTGGACTAAAGAATGCGACTGCGATATTTTCCCGCGTAGTCATTGTAACGTTCAAGGAGTTCATTCATAAGTTTCTGGCGGTATACTTTAATGAATGGACAATGTTTGAATTAGTGAAGTGCCCTGTAGCAAGTCTGCGCCTGATGTTGGATACATGTCGCAAATACCAGATCGCTGAATTTGAAAAAATGCATATTTTGTGTTCCGTTTGGGATCTTGTTGGGTCATGTTGTGTGTAAGCAAGGATTGATGGTGGACCCTGCAAAGATTGCAGTGATTGTGAACTTGGAGGCCCTTAGGAATGTTAAACAGTTGCACACAACACTGGGACATACGAGATACTATCAAAAATTTACTAAATCTTATGCTCAAATTACTGTGCCCATGGAGAAATTGCTAAAGAAGGACGCGACATTCTGTTGGGACGAAGAATGTTAGGGCAACATAGATGTGATGAAAGAAAAGAGGGTTACTGTACCAATCTTAGTATTTCCCGATTGGAAAAAGGAGTTTCATGTGCAGGTGGATGCTTCTTGCAATGCATTGGGTGCAGTACTAACACAGGTCGGTGAAGGAGAAATGGACCATCCTATAGCCTTCGCAAGTAGGAAGTTATCGAAGGCTGAGAGAAACTATTCAATGACCAAGGGCGAAGGGTTGCCATGGTGTACACGCTGCAAAAATTAAGGAATTATCTGTTAGTAGGACATTTCAAGATGTATACAGATCATTTTGCCTTGAAATACCTGGTCAACAAGCCTATGTTGGGGGGGGAAGATTTGCAAATGGTTGCTATTATTTTAGGTGTATGAATTTGAAGTCATTGTGAAGTCGGGGAGGTTAAATTCTGGACTTGACCATCTGTCACGAATCGAAATAGGAGAAGAACCTAATAATTTGGATGAAGGGTTGCTAGATGCGCAACTCTTTGCGGCTCATGTAGCAGATGATCACTTTGCACAAATTATTCATTTATTGACTACAAGGATGGCATTGGAAGGATATACAAGCCAACAGAAGAAGGAATTAGTAGTACATGTGACCAATTTTTCAGTCATTGCGTGACATTTGTATAAAATGGGTGCAGATAAAATATTGTGAAGATATGTGCTGGACTTTGAGAGGGACAACATTCTTGCTGAAGATCATGGGGGAGATGCGGGAGGCCATTATGCAAGAAAGGAAACTGCGCAGAAGATCCTGCATGTAGGTCTATGGTGGCCAACATTGCATAGGGATTCCAAGGCATATTGTAAGGCATGTGATGCATGTCAAAGAACTAGCAGACCATCACGCAGGGATGAGTTACCACTACATCCTCAGGTGTCCTTACAAGCATTTGAGAAGTGGATGATTGATTTTGTTGGGCCAATTCATCCCCTTGGGAAGAAAACAAGTGCGCACTATATTATCACTGCAACGAAATATCTAACTAGATGGGCGGAAGCACAGTCGGTCAAGGATTGTATAGGGGCTATGGCTGCGAAATTCCTGTTCTAGTATGTCTTAACCCGATTTGGATGCCCGAAAGTGTTGATGAGTGATAGGGGTACGCACTTTCTGAATGAAATGATCAACGTGTTGACTGAGGAGTTTCAAGTCTACCATCAGAAGAGTACGCCATATCACTCACAAGCGAACGAAACTATTGAATCCTTTAACAAAATTTTGGAGAACGCGTTGACAAAGATCTGCAACGCGTAGCGTAATCACTGGGATTTATGCGTACCTGTAGTACTCTGGGCTTATAGGACTACTTGCAAGAAGTTGACAGGGAAAACTACGTTTAGATTAGTATATGGGGTCGAAGCCGTAATGCCGATGGAGTACATTGTGCCTAGTATGTGCATTGTAGCTTTAACAGATATGGCGGATCGCGAGGCCTTGGAGGAACAACTCGCACAGCTAATGGAGCTCGAAGAAGATCGATTTTTGGCAAGATTCCATCAACAAGTACAGAAGGAGCACGAAAAATCATGGCATGATCACCATATCAAGCTTCGCACATTCAAGGTAAATGACCTTGTCCTTTTATATGATAGTAAATTCACTAAATTTCCGGGTAAATTCCAGATGCATTGGTTAGGGACATATGTTGTCAAAGAAATTACAAATGGAAGCACAATTCAGCTCGTGAAGCTGAATGGGGAACCCTTCCCGAGAAAAGTGAATGGGAGCAGATTGAAGTTGTATACAGGGGATCCTGTGCAATGACTATATTGCAGCAGGTTAATCTTAGTGCTCCTGGAAGTTGCAAGGGAGCGCATGACTATAAACTACTCTGCCTAGCTTGGAGGACAACGCAGTGAGCAAGCTACGTGGAGAATGATGAAGATGTAACCAATGAAGCCGCGCTCAGAAAGTTGCGCCATGGAGGAAGGAACCGCGCAGCACAGCAGGAAAATGACCGTTGGAATTAATGTTCATGACTTGACGGTCTGAAAACGATTAAGTAGAGTGGCGTGGCAGAAATTAAGGCGAAAATATTTGAAGATCTACCTCCAAAACAACATTTATTATCATAATTTTGGGGGAACGGCCAGATCTGAATTCCAAACCCCCTATAAATTTCATGTTCCGGTTTAACAAAGAACACTTTGTGCTCTAAGACTTGTTGCTGAATTTCACTATCTGTCGCCTATGAGCCGAGCACTCTGGGAAGAATTCCTGTCACAAGAAAACGTTTCTCTTGTAGCCTATGAATTAATTATGGAGAGAATGACTGCCACTAACCTAGCAGAAGCCCTAAGTTTGGAAGCAGTTTTGTCCGATGCATCAGGACCGGAAGTGTCGAGTGTCGAGGCCACGCTTGTGGTGCCCATGACACCAAGGTCTCTTAGGCCGAAGCAGACTGGATAAAAGACAAACAACTTGCAATGAAAGAAAAGCATCCAGCAGTAAAGGAAAAGCGGGCGAAGTTGGTGCCAGTGCGCGCATCACCAAACACAGACAAAGCAGAAGAAATGTAAGCATCTAGAGACAGTAGTGGACCTGGAGGCGGAATAATCCCAAGGAATGGAGGATATTGATGCTGAAGGAGTGGAAACCATGATGAGGATACCTAAGTATATCTCTCCATGGAAGGGAAAAGCAAAGGTCACGAAGGACCCTGATACTGAGAAGTTTATAGTATCCTCACCCCTGCTGCCTGAGCAGGTCCCTTTTGAAGGTCCTCAGTTTACGTGGATCCGTTTGTTAAAAATGGAGGATTAGGACCTCGTGGACCACACTAATTTTCCACATTTTGCGATGGATAAATATATGCGGAAGGTCTATTACAAAGAAACAGGTGTTACAGCATTGAAGACGATGGACTAGGTCCATGGTGTCGAGCAATCAGGGTTGCTCAATCTGTTGTTGGTGCCACATTTTCACCGCACCCCCATTAAAACGATATGTGTGCACCAAATCCTTACACTGGTGCATGAAGGGTGCTTATGGCTAGGACAGCCTATCCCCATCACAGACATGTTGATTCACATAATCACATGACTGCCTTACAAAGGCGCCAACCCTGCCAAGGAGTTTGTAGGGAAGACTGGGGAGAAAGATCTTGCAGACAAGATGAAGAACGATTACGGCCTCCTCAAGAAGTCATGAGGGTATTCCATTCTTTTCATAACAGACCAAGCAGTTCAATTCGTTGCCCAGATTTTAGCAAGGAAGGTTATGAGAAAATGCTGCATGGATGAAGTTTCAGCGCCAGTAGTTTCCCTTGCTGCATAGTGTGTGAAAGGCGTACAATTCAATTGGGCAAGTTACCTTTGTCAGGAATTCCTAGCGAACTGCCGAGAAGCCCATGAAGAAACCAAGTCGTTCCACTATGCTTGGTTATTGCTGTCAATTGTGCTCGTTGCATGGAGATTGCCAAAGGATAGCCAATTTCCTCCGCTCGAGGAAGGATTGCCAAAGGCAGTGCAATTCGCCTCCTTATGGTCTACAAAGGATGTCGTGCAGATTATAGAAACAAAGATATTTTGGACGTTGGTGGAAATGGATCTCCATATGGCCGTTAATCAACATTCAAGGTTGTCCCCAACCTTGTTCACACAACTATCAGCCTATGCAATGTTCAAAGCTGAATTTCACAGAGTCTATATCCAAGCATGAAAGGATCCAGAGCAGAAATGGCACTAGTTGCCATATTTGGTGTCAGAAATGGATGTGCAGGAGGTCGTAGTATTATGGCCTATAGAGTGGTGCACCCTGTTAGAAGTAGATGTTGGAACAAGCACGGGCGCATAAATTTCTGCTCCGCATAAAAGAAAGGAGGCAGCTAAGCAAGCTGCGTGCACCCTAGCAGAATAGAGAAAGAAGGAAGCTGTAGAAAAGGCTTGCATAGAGCAAGAACACACTACTAAGGAGCATGAGTAGCATGAGTCACAGAAAGGTGATAATTCACCTTCCCCAGAGATAGACGAAGAAGATCTTTCAGGCCATGGCAGCGGAAGTGATGAGGGGCAAAGCACCCCCTTAATTTTGAAAAGACGTGGCACGAAGCAGCAAGGTGGAACGCGAAAGAAGAAGAAATCTAATAGAACACGGGTTGATCGTCTTAATAGAGGGTGATCTCGATGAGATCAACGATAAAATTCGGGACACCACAACTGATGTGATACATTAGTTTGAGAAACAATACATGCAGACACTTGGGGGTATCTAGAAGGATCTACGTGAGTTGTAGCTCAAGAAACCAGAATCCAGGGAGATGTCGGGAAAGCAAGTGGCACATAAGACAGTCTGGCACAAGGAAAGAGTACTATCGCGAAGTTGGCCTGGCTGCAGGACATTAGAGTCTTCCCTTTGCTTGAGGGGTCATTCCGCGTAGAAACAGATGAATAGCACGCGATGCTTCACAAAGTCTAAAACATGGGACTGAACCTTGTCAGCTATCACTTGAGTCTTTACATGCATTTCATCAGGGCGTCATGGAAGCACTCAGGATCAGAGAACAATGAGCACTCACTGCCATCAGTGAGTTTAAAGTCAAAAATCAACAACTATTCGTTGAAAAGGC